>KZ452995.1:38568-116773 GCA_002786265.1 Apostasia shenzhenica | reverse complement strand
CCATTAAAATACCAAAAAGAAAAATTAGAAATTTTCCAATACTATTTTGTCTATTTTGAATTAAATAATATCCTTGAAATCGAGTTTGATAGCACCCAATGTCACTAGATTAATACGATAAAATACATATTAATCAACTAATATAAAATTATGTGACAATAATCTTTTATTAATATTAATTTTTAAAATTAAGACTATTTATATAATATTTTTATATTTTAATATGGCATAATTATAAATAATATTTTTTTTATTAAATTTGAAAACAAATATGCGCCATTCATCTTATTTAAATGTCACGAAAAAATAGTTTACCATTCATTAATTCATAAAAAAGATCATCATTTAATATCTACTAAATAATCATTTATAATCATAAGCATAAAATCTAATTAATATAACAAAATATACAAATCTTAAATTTAATTTAATGTCACAATAAAATGGCAACTACTTGAATTGTGCAAAATGATAAATTCCAAATTACCGAGTATAATTCTATCTTTATTAAAAACTGTTGGAAAAATATTAATTTAATCATATTCAATTATATAACATAATATTTAGATTTTAATGATAAATATTATAATTATAACCAAATATCCTCCATAAAAAATACCAATTTTTTTATAAATTATATGTCCTCATATTAATAAACCTTTGATACTGCCATTAATATTAATTTGCAAGTAAGTCTTTTATTTATGCCTTTATTAACTCAACTTGTCCTCTTCCTGATTTCAAAAAAATCAAAGTATCTAATTAGGGCCGCCGACGACGGTCCGAATCCGGCGAGAAGTTCGTCCCACGGCGCCGCAGGAGAAGGCAGTGGATGAAGGAGCGAGGTGCACGGTACGGAATGACGCAGCAAGAGCAAACAGGCGAGGCGCGTGCCGGTCCGTTTTATAAGGTGACGAACGGACGTGCAAACACGGCTCCTGACGACCTACTCGAGAACGACCTGCACTCGGCCAGCGCTGACCTGTCCAGACCTGGGACAGACGGGAGCTCAAGGGAGCGCAGATGAGTGGGGAAAGTGAAATGAAAGGCCAGAAGGCTCGTCCGCCCTGCCCGGCAAGTAATGCAAGCGTAAAGTACTAGCCGGCGACAAAGCGGGTGCGCCCCGCGAAGAATAAAATCGAAATTCAAGGACAAGGAAAGCCGGCAACCACGGAACAAAATGTATTTTTTATCTGTTTACCTGTATGGGGAGTCCGTGCAGTTAAAGCGCGGGAACAAGCAGAGAGATAGCAACCACAACGGACGTTGAAAGCATGTCGGATGTGTCTAGGCATGGTAAGAAAATATCTAGTATGGAGGCGGAGACTCAATCAGAGGTCAGACATATTGAAGTGAGTGGTGGAGAAGCCGGAGCGCTGCGCGCAGGGGCTACTATGAGGCGTGCGTTCCCAGGCTGTAATGGAGAATACCTACCTCGTTACTCTATATATATATATATATATATATATATATATATATATCTTAGAACATCATTAATTGTTTGAGACTAAAAGAAGGATTCATCTTCATCCCTCTGTAGTACGGCAGTGCTCGTTCGAACCAGTTAAGTTATCTAATAGTCAGCCAATGCCGTCGGCCGGCCATCTCCTCCTTTTCCTTTTGGCGACCGCTACTGGCGGCGAAACCCTCGGCCAATCGGGAAATCTTGAGAATCCCATCAGAAATAAAATGTCCAAATTGAGTCCAATAATTAGAAGACGTTCGCAGTATCATCCGCCGCATATCAATTATGATCGTTCTGTTGACGCACTATATTACATTAGATGACTTTTTAAATTTCTCAATATTTTCAATCGACATGTCATCTGTAATTTTCTTGTACTTTACTTTTAATTTTAATATTATGATAATATCAAGTTAAAAAAAAAATCACTTTGATGCTATATATGTTAACATATATATAGTGAAATATTCTAAAGAACAATACTATGTACATAGTCCTCACAAGTAGCCCTTCCTGTTTGGTGCGAGGATTAAATCAGGACCAAAATAATACTAATTTAAAACAAATTAATAATAATAATAAATAATTTTTTAAAATTATTTTACATAAATTATAATATAAAAAAATATTATTTTACTTCACATATTTAATAATTTTCAATAAAAAATTTAATTTTATTTTACAATCTAGACCAAAATTCTCGATTTGAATATTTTGATATAAGATGTGAAATAAAATATATATTTTTATTAAAAATTATTGAATATGTGAAGTAAAATATTATTTTTTTATATTAAAATATGTGTAGAATGATTAAAAAATTTTATTTATTATTATTATTATTGTTTTTTAAATTAGTATCACTTTGTTCCTGATTTAGTCCTCGCGCCAAACAAAGCCTTTTCTAGAATAATATTGCTATGATTTTGCGACGAATACTGTGAAAGATATATATCTATCACAAACTTGCAATAAATATGAGACAAATTAATTATATATGCAAGTTTGAGAGAGAGAAGAGAGGGGGGAGAGGGGATAGTAAATTTAATATTTTATAAATTGTTAATTTTAAAAAAATAAAAATAAATTTGATTGGTATATTATATCTGACTTAAAGATCAAAATATTAAATTTTGAAATCTATAAACATACATGATATTATGTTTACACAACAAGCAGAAGTCGATCTCACGCTGTGACCATAATAAAAAATATTTTGTAATCCTTTTAATCTCAATCATTAGCTTCCAGAGACCGACTTTATTGGATCAACCAATTTCACCTCTTTCGAGCCGGACCGATCTGGAAGGTTCGCAACCGGTTCCATTTTGGATCCGGAACTGACTCCGGCTACCTTGAATCTGTTGGCTGGTATATAATTCAAGGTGCTGGTTCTAATTAAATCAGTTCTGAGTCTTCTGACCTACAAGATTTTATTATTCATTTTTTCATTTTTTGTTTTTTAATTTTGTTTATAGTTTTCTAATTAAACAGATTATTATTAACTTTTCCAATTTTTGTTTTTTATTTATTTGTCTCTAATTTTCTAATTAATCGGATCCATCGAATTTTATTTATTTATTACCTATTAATACCTGATGTATTTTTGAGTTTATTTGTTTAGCCCACTCCGTCTTATCTGGATGCAGCCAAAAAAAATCATCTAATTTTTTAAAATTATTTTTATTAATATTTGTGTTTATTTCGCATAATATATAAATTTAAATATTAAAATTAATTTATATAGAATATAATTAATAAAAATTTAATTTATATAGAATATAAATTAATAAAAATTTATTTTTTTACATTTAATATAATATTTAATAAATAGTTTTTTATTAAAAAAATATTTAAAATATCTCAAAAATATATTTAATCAAACAGAGCTTTTTTTTAATGTATTAATACTGTAGACCAACTAGTTTTTTTTTTTAGTATGCATAGTTTGGCGATAATTAACAATATTGTTTAGGAAAATAATTTAAAGAATTTAAAACTAGTTTAAATAATTTGTATATTTTAAAGAACTATTACACTCCCTATACGCATAAATTTTTAAGAATTTTAAAAAAGTTTAAAATTTAGATTCTCACATCTTTTGCTTTTATCTTTTCTAAAAATTTTAAATAATAAGATATTAATATTAATATTTTAAAATAAAAAAATTAGTGATCAAAAATAAGTTTTTATAGGATTATAGTAAAAATTTAACAATTATGCTTTAATTGGAATCAAATTATAGCACTTTTGCAATCTTAAGACTCAACTCGAGGTATTTAAAATATTGGAACTAATTTACAATGCTTGTCTAATCTCAAGAGCCCGCATACAACTTACTCTTAAAAAAAAGTACTTTTATCTTTAACTTTAAATACAGTTAACTTTTGCAATATACACCTTAATAAAGACTTATTCGAATGAACTTTTAGCCATAGTTCTGCATTTTTGAATGCTTCATAATAATCTTAAAAAAAAAGAATGCTTCATAATAATAAGAAGATTGAAAATGAAATCAAATGGACAAAGTCTAATTTTATTTTTATTTTTGATCAGAAAGTCTTTATTTTTTTTGATAGAAATGTGAAAGTCTAAAATTGAATAGCTGTGAATGACACCAATTTTGAATGTTTCTCCTATAATAATAAATTTGAAAATGGACTCTAATAAATGGACTTTGTGATACAAATTTTAAAATTGAAATGAGCACAAATTGGTCAAACTCCCCAGAGAGGTTGACAAGTTCTTGGGTATCATTTAGCTAGAGGCTAAAAAGGCTAACTCGTAGAGCTTCTCTTAGGTCAGTGGAGAGGAAGCTTGCTTGGAACTAGGAGATCTTGTATTTATATTGACGTCGCGTCACTATAATTCTGAATTAGGGTGGGGGAATTGTGATGTTTAGGCAAAGAATCAAATAATAATAATAACAATAATAATAATAAGGCCAATGCGACGGGCCGACGGCTAAAAAAATCACATCTATTTTATGTATGTCAATGAATTTGAGTCCCATTTCATGTGGTTGAATATCTCTTTCACACAAGTTTGTGAATTTGATCAATTCTTTTCTTTGAAAGATAGCATAGTCATAATATTACACTAAAATTTATGCGAAAAATACAACAGTTTAGCTAATATCTCTTTTAAGAATATTATAAAAAATAATGAAAAGAGGTGAAATCTATTACACAATAAAAATTATCTAACGTAGTATAGTTAGTAAGTCAAAAAATCGACTATACTATTAATGTTATGCTATATATGAAAAATTTCAAAAAAGAAAATGAAAGAAGAATGTTCATAATATGTTCTAGTATAAGATCCCAAAGTGAATAGTTATTCACATTAGAAATCACTTGTGGGAATGTTTGTTATTGGCAATGCATCTTTGACCTTTAGGTAAAGTAGGAGTGCTTTCATATAATACGTCAAAAGGCCTTTTTAGCTCTATACTGGTACTGTTTTTGGCTTTCCAAACCATAATCTCCAATTGTCTTAGTATTGTCTGCTAATCCATTTTTTCTTTAACTAAAGGGTTCCTAGTTTGGGACGTTCGAAGTTAAAATTGAAAGATATTTATCATAATTCTCGATAATTTGTGTGTGGTCTATTTGTGATCTTCAAGTGTTGGTATTACAATATGCTGCTTCCACCTTTGCTATTGTAATGTTCCTTAGATTATTTCACACCGTGCTGCAACACAGGTGATGATCCACTTTGGTTCCGTAGTGTCCATCCTTCGTGCTAGTCTAAGCTATAGCTCAGGCGGTTCATCTTTTTTTGGGTGGTTTTATGTGCTCCAATTTAGCTTGAATAAGTTGAAGTAGCTCCATAAAACCTCCCTCGAGTCAAAGACTGAATATTCTCAACACATCTTCTGGAATAGTCTTCAATTCCTCTAGTGCAGTAGATAGAACTCTTTGTGTGGATACTCTTATCTCCTCCACAAATGAAATTCGCATGATTGTCCCTGATGATAAATCCAGTTTTAGCTATATATCTTCATCTTGTACTGAACTATTAAAGTTAATTTTGATTCATCCAAGAGATAGGAGAACCAAAATATTAATAGTGGGGGTACAAGACCTTGTTGGGGTTGTTGAGTTCTAGTGGCTCTAAAGATGGTTCAATATAAAAAATGAGAAACAACTTAATTTGATGATTTTCGATTTTGCACTTAACATGCACTGTTTGATGATCTCAAACTATTAGGATTGAGGCTCAAATGAGTCGAGTTTAAATGAATTTCCCGAAAATTAAATTTAAAATTTTCAAATTTGAGTCGAGTTTGATTCGAGTTAACTAAGTTATTTTAACAAGTATATATGCTATTATATAACTATTCATTGCTATCATAGACATTGTCAGAGATAATGTCACATATCATTGGGCTTGACTAAACAGTAATCGAAATTATTAAATAATCCAAATTAAATTGAAATTCCCATTTAAATTTAAATTCAGTTCAAATAAATAAATAATTCTAATAGCCAAAATATTAATGAAAATAAAATTTTATTTCTACAGGTTGCAACCACTTGTACAACAACTGTGATGCAACGTTAAAATCAAACGTTATACACTATGTGCATTTTTATTATAATTAAATCTCTTTATAATAATAACCTTTATGACCTAATTATTTATATAAATTATATAATATCTTAAATATATATTTAAATATTTTAAAAATATGTATTAATTTAATAAATTTTATTTTGAACGAGTAAACTATGAGCTGTAAAACAATCTCAGCCCATTCAAATGACAAAAGTAAAATTAAAATATTCTATACTATTTGTCTATTTTGATTAAATTAATATCTTGGGAAATGATTTTGATGCACCCAAAGTTTCATTAGATTAATACGATAAAATACAATTAATCACTGTATATAAAATTAAGAGAGAACAATCTTTTATTTATTTAATTTTCAAAATTAGATATTTACATAATATTTTTATATTTTAAATACATAATTATAAATTATATTTTTTATTAAATTGAAAAAATTAAGTCATTCATTTTATTTAAAGAGCGAAAGATATTACCGTTCATTAATATAAAAAAGTGATATTCATAATTATGCTATTGATAAATTAATCATTTATAAGGCAGAAGCATAAATCGATGATATTGAAACAGATATAAATCTTAAATTTAAAAATTTTTATGAGAAAATTGTGTACTTGAATTGGAGTAAGATGAAGTAATGATTTGAGATTCGAGAAGATGATGCAGAAAAATTGATTTCTCCTCTTTTATTTCGCTGATCTTTATAGTATGAAGGTGTGATGGGGCAAAAAAAATATTAATTTATATATCTAATATCTTAATCTAATACGTATATTAAGTACTAACTGCTAATTGAACCGATAAGATAGTTTAGCTACTAAACATATTTAGCTGAAGGGTTAATTCAATTAATTTTCATAATAGCTATGAAATTAATTTGAATTATTCTAACATTTGTATTCAAAGATGGTGATAATATATGCAAATATCCAACTTTTCAGATTAAATGACTAAAAAATTCTTTGCTAGAAATAACATATGTAATTCTCTCTCACTATATATATTTGGGAGATTTATACGAAGCTTACTTTAATTACAAAAATTATGTATTTTATTGTCAAAAAAAAAATATTACGTACATCACACTAAACTATTATAAAATTTCATATTTCACTTTATATTTTTTTTTAAATATAAATTAAATTATTGATATATTTTCATGAATTTTATTCTATTATTTATGATATGTAAGTCCATAATAGAGACCTTCGTCTCACTAGATTAAATTTAAAATAAATTTTATATATAATTAACGTACGAAGCAAAATGCATTTGATGTATATTATTTAAGATGGGCGTGAGCATTTTTTTCAAATTTTTATAAAAAAATATAAATTGAGAAATAAATTTAATTAATTAAGAAAATATTAAATAAAATTAGTTGATGTATTGAGAATCATATAAGTTATTTTTTTTTAAAAAAAAATAGTTATGTCCTACTTGACTTGAACCAAACATGAGCTAAAAGAATTTTGTGAAATAAATTTTAAAATTGAATTGAAATTGCCAAGTCCTTTGGGTGCATTAATTTGGCAACAGGCTAAAAGGCTAACTAGTGGAGCTTATTAGCCTACTACGGAGGGAACTCTTTTGGAATTAGGGGGTTCCGTGTTTGTAAATATAAAGACATACTGGAACTTAGTTTATATGGTTCGTAAACGAGCTCACTTATGTGTTTACAAATGATCATGATTTCGTGTCAATCGAAGGCAACTCGAAATTGAAAATTTCCAGTTCGGCTGAGCTTGAAATTAGTCCTAAATCAAAATAGAACATGATTTGAACCAACTCGGCTCAAAATGACTCGATTTAGAATTGGCTAGATTCATGATTTAAATCGGCTCGTAATTGTAAAAAAAAATAAAAATATTATGTATCCAAGAGAATTCGATTCCTAAAACTTGAGAATAATAAGTCTTAAATCTTCTCCACTCTACCACCATTATGTATATATATATATACATATTTATTTATTTATATTATAAATCAAAATTATTTATGTTATACATATAATTTGGAGCTAAATCGAAGCTAAGTTGAAATCGGCTCAAAATAAATTCCAAGCCAAAGTCCCTAACCCATGATTTGATTTAAAATTTTTGAACAGATTTTGAATCGATTCAAAAACCATATAAGTTTCGAGTGAGTTTCGTGTGTCAGATATTTCAAACAAAGCCGCACAAAAAGAGTCATATTTTTCTTTGATTGGTTTGTGTGTTGGCAAAAGAAAGAAGCAACTAAGGTCGCTTAGTTTTCATCACATATCGCATATCAAAAGAGACTGAAACAAGGCAGCACATGCAATAGGCCGATATATATATATATGCTTTAACTACTGAAGGCGAGGAGTTGATGTTAAAAGATATCCCTCATTTTTTTCTCTGATATTCTAATGACAGATTGTAATGCAATTCACCTCAACGGTTGAACTCTTCCACCAATAACAAAAAAAAAAAGCCATTCATGATGAACCCAATAATCACCTTTAAGTATAGCAATTGGTACATATTCTTGCACGCCACGCAGACAGAAATATATATATATATATATATATATAATTGAATGATACATAAAATCATAGACATAATATTTTAAATGCATTTCTTATCATATTTAAGACTGTACCCAGGAAGGTAAATGAATGAACGCAGCTTGAAGCCATGCTCACTGTGCCTATGAACAACGACAGCTTCGTATGCTCTAAAGTCAACAAAGCATGCATGTTAATGAAAACAATGAATTGCATGCGCATTGTCCGGCCATTGGAAAACAATGAATTGCATGTCAACGGTTGAACTCTTGCACAATCTATTCCACCAATTAAAATAAAATAAATTAAAATAAAAACATTCATGATGAATCCAATAATCACCTTTAAGTATAGCAATTGGTACATATTCTTCGCACACGCACGCAGACAGAAACATATATATATATAATCGAGTGATATATAAAATCATAAAAATAATAATTTAAACGCAAATATTATCATATCTAGGACTGTACCAAGGAAGGGAAATGAATGAACGCAGCTTGAAGCCTTGCTCACCATGCCTATGAACAACGACAGCTTCGTATACTTTATTAATGTCACCAAAGCATGTGAATGAAAACCTTGTAAAGCATGCGCGTTGTCCGGCCTGGAATGTAAGAGCATAAAAAACGTCTTCTCCCACAGTCTGTTTCTGAACCCTCTCAGTTCGACAGTAGACAAATTTGTTAACTATATCTTGTCTGTCCTGGTTGAAATCTTCCACGGCCTTTCTGCCCATATCCATAAACTGGTTGAAGTTCCGGAACCATAAAGGCTCTTCTACCCATGATTGGTCCTCCTGTGTCCTCGCACCTCCAGAGAAGACCAACAGCAGCAGCAGTATTATGAGCAGTACTACTGGGCGACGGCCACGGGACATCATCGATGATAACCCTTTAACTTTACCTTCAGGGATCCGAGAGACTGGGATGGGTGATCTGTGGCTGCAGCAACGCCCCCAGGGCCTTCTTGTATTGTGTGATCAGCTTGTTGGCCCAGAAGGAACTCCTGACATTTGACATAATCCTTTCATTATATGACAAAAGATATTAATTTTGGCTTTGTAGAAATTTTAAAATGGTTGGCCGGCATTTTTTTTTAAAAAAAAATTAGCAATAGCCTATAATACTATATTATACATCAATTACAAGAACAATTCTCATCAAGAATCACAAAAACTTTAAGTAAAAAGAAGCTATAAAGTCAATAGTTCTGCTAGTAATATTGTATACATGTGTGATCCTAAATGCTTAAAAGCCCACAAAAAGGGAACAATTAATCGTTTATATATATGCATTAAATAACTAGTATCTAACATATATATAGCTCTATAATGACTATGCATTCTTTTATGAGAAAAATGTACAATTTCAATAATCGGTTAATATATTGACTAATAAATTAAAAACTTAAACTATATATGATAAATCAATTTATTAGTTAATTTCATGCTAAATTATCAAAAAAAAATTACCTGATAAACTAGCAAAACCGATAATTTCAAATCATATATATATATATAAATATAATAAAAAGATATAATTAATAAAATGCAATATGTATATAATAAATAAAACATCCATTTCAAAATTTGAATCAAACTACACTAAAATCTTTTGACAGCTCAAGGGCCGGCAAGAATCGAGCTGGAGATTCCCACAAAAAAAAAGTTCTCTTTGTATAGCTCCCCGACGATTATACATTCTTTTATGAGAAAATTATACAATTTCAATAACCGGTCAATATATTGACTAAAAAATTTAAAACTTAAACTATGATAGATCAATTTATTAGTTAATTTCGTGCTAGATTATAAAAAAAAATTACCGAATAAACTAGCAAAACTGATAATGTCAAATCATATATATATATATAATACAACAACAACAACAACCAAGCCTTAATCCCACTAGGTGGGGTCGGCTACATAAATCCTTAGTTTTCATTGCGCTGTCTCCCTCTTCCTCTTTGTACATGGGAAAAATTCAATAACTCAATTTTTCTAACTGGAGCTTCAATCGGCCTACGATTTAGATGTCCAAACCATCTAAGCCAACAAGAATCGAGCTGGAGATTCCCATTTCAAAATTTGAATCAAATTACACTAAAATCTTTTGACAGCTCAAGGGCCGGCAGGAATCGAGCTGGAGATTCCCACAAAAAAAATCTCTCTCAAGCTTTGTTTAGATTAATTTTTAAATTCTATCTTTAAATCTTTTCTCAAAATTTCTCTCTTTAAATAATAATAATAAACTTATTAACGCGTGGCTTCGGCGCTGTATCCCAGCCATACACGTGGCACCCTGGAGGTCTAACCCTTTGCTTCTCTTTATTGTTTTTCTTCGCAGAAGTCCAACCTCATAGCTGGGGTTTCAGTCAACGATGATTCACGACGAGTTGATCTGAAACTCTTGGAACAGAAGAGGCAAATAGCTGCGCTCAAACTCTTGGAGCACAAGCGCCGGGTCGAGCGATATTTCAACCGCAAGGTTAACCCTAGGGATTTCATTCAAGGCGATTTGGTGCTCAAATGGTGATTGCTCGCTGGAAATAATTTGGGGGTTCCTAAGCTTGAACCAAACTGGGAAGGCCCTTACATTGTGTGCAAGATTGCTGGACCTAACGCATATTACCTCATGACCTCTGAAGGCACTCAACTCCCCAGGACTTGGAGTGAAGATAATTTGAAGAAGCGACAATCCATCCTTATTCTCTCTACACAGAATTCAATTGTACAGATTCATTCAGGAATTCTTTATTCATGCAGGAATTCTTTATACATTCATAGAATGTTTATTGCTTTCTTCCATCTGTTCAGACATTTTATATTCTGGGATTCTTATGACATTTATATCTATACTGAGGCATTCATATTATCTGAAGCACGATTGGCTCGTCCTTAAGCATGGTGCGCCAGGTATGACTCTAACCTCCAACTATCGTACCCTTGGTTCCCGCACCTCGTACGTGATAGTTGGTTATACTTACACCTCATATACGGAGGTTACCGAGCCTTGTTACGCCTAGCAGGCGGGGTCTCCTACTTACATCTGGAACCCTTCCGTAAGCCCATCTGGCTAGCGGAAGGCCAGAAGGCCCGCTCGTAACCTTAAGGCAGTTCCTGCTATTTACTCATGAAGTAGGTCGCCCCTAAACAGAGTGCCTTTGCTTCCCAATAGGATCTGCCGCTCTAACGGAGGTCAGCCCATGCCTCAAGAACAAACATCGATTATGATATTTCAGACGATCAAGTCCTTTTGGCATCGGGTCAGATAACTCCTCCTAGGCAGGGCTTCCACTATTATTATTACTTCTTTCCTGTGCAGGGTTGTAAAGTAGAGGATCTCTCCACCTTCTCCTCCAGGTCGCTGGTCACCAGGCCGCCTCCCACAACTAGCCCCAAATCTCCTCGGACGGCGTTGAACAGCCCCGATGATTGCTGTGACACGATGGTTATTTTTCTTTCTTCCCCTGTCGCACTCATAACAACCTTCGAACCTCAGCCTCCGAACTCCCCAGTTAAGTTGATACTGAACGGGGGCTCCGCACCTCGCTACCAATCATGCTCCTCTCTGGTAGCCTCTCCTTGTTCCGCCAAGGTCTTCCCCTTCTTCGAAGGGGACTCTTGACTTGTGTTCTCAGAAGGACCCCTCTTCCTTGTGGGGACTTCACTGAGTACCAAGTCTAGGCAGGGGCTCACAATCTCCCCTGTTGTCCCTTCTTTCTAGGATCCTTTTTGGCCCCCCTCTTTCTCCTCTCCTTTTTCTCCCCCAATGATGATCCCTTTGTCTCCCTTAGGGATCACCTTGGGCTTGGCCGCCATTACAGGTTCTTTCTCTTTCCCCGTGTCCTCCATCAGTTCAGCCAGGGTCTTCCTATTATTTGCATCGTCCTCAGGTGACGACACCACATCGACAGCAGTTCCGCCACAGACTGGCTCCGGAACCTCTATCACGTCTTCCTCCTCCTCCACCTCAGTAATCTCATTGCTGAGTTGGGCGGTAGGGGGGTGCCGACTTCTAGCCATCTTCATCAGAACCACGGCAGGAGGTGGGGCGACATCCTTGAAGACGACATATCTCAACATCTTGGCGTACAGGAATATTTCATTCCTCAAGTGTCAGAGGAAGTCCTTTAAGAGCCAGCTTTGCCCCTTGAGTCTTTCCAGATTCTTCAGGGTGCCCTCTCCGGCCATCCACTTGGCGTCGCTGATGAATTCGGGAGGGCAGACTCTGGGGGTCAAGAGGATTCCTAAATCTCCTCCAACGAAGAAGAAGTAGTAATCTCTCCAGTCCGAATAAGAGCTACTCGCCTCAGGAAACAATGCCTTCCTCATCTTCGACCGCAAAGCAAAGCATCCTCCGTACCCCGGCACCGCCATCCAGCTGAAGAGAATCCTGAACAGCGTCAAGCTCCTAGGCCTGTAGTAGCTTCAGGAAGGAATACATGTACGCGACGGCGTTAGGGGAAAGTTGAGCCGGCACAATCCGGTAGGAGTTCGGGACTTCCCTGATCTCTGGCTGCGGTGGGAGCATCATCTCACACTCCACTTGAGCCCGGTATATGCACACTGCTCCTTCAGGAGGACTGTTTGATTAGAAGTCAGCGATAAGAGGGATGGTCATAAGGTTGGGATATTCCCTAAATCCTCTTGTCGTGTTGAGCACTTCATGCTCTATCAGGAGAGACTCTTGGTAGCTAGCGTCCTTTTGGAATTGTTCGGCCAGTTCGGCCCACTCAATCTCTCTTCCCCTCATGATCAGATTTCATCGCAGGGTAAGCAGGAGAAGGTTTCTCTTAGAGGCGGAGGCAAGGGCGAATCAGTTTCAACTTTCCTTTTTTCCCTTCCCCCTTTTATCTATGACCTTTTAAGAATCAGCGACGACACGTCACCTCCTGGCGGTCTAATCTCCTTGATCAGCATACGAGTGCGATCCAACCGTTCACTTTTTTGACATTTTGAAATCTGAAGTAGTGCACAGATATCGAAGCATCCCTCTATCTGCTCTTCCTGTGCTCGTGTCCGATGTTTCTAAAACATCAGGTTGCGCTGCCTAGTTTGTTTCCCTACCATCGTTCACCGATGTTTTGCCTCTCAGTCTAACATCATCCATGATGGTAGTCGGAAACCTTTGAACTTCTATTTTTACATTTGGCTTTATAATTTCACTTATGAATCACTATTCTGTTCTTTTCCATCTCTTATTATCTTTTTTACAAAGGAAGAAAGAGACGAATGAATTGCATAGTAAACCAGATTCATCCAGAACAAGTTTTTTGAAAGAAAATACATTTCATAAAGGATTAGACTTGTTACAAATTTCATTTCCTGTTGCTCTCTCACATATCTCTCTATTGGATACAGGATATACAACGGAGTCAAAGAAAAATACAAGGCTTCAGAACTTAAACACCTAGTGTAATAGTGTCAATCTCAAATACGAGGCGAGCCACATATCAGAGTTGACCTATTACACTCACAAACAGCAACGCGCCCTCAGGGAACTACTCGGACTCTCCTCCTCTCCAATCGTTCCTTCAAATGTATGTTGATGATGAGGCCGAGGAATTAGAAGAGGACGGTAGCAAGTCATTTCTGGCTCCCACGCTGACCCTGCCACTGAGCTTTAAGGGAAGTACTCTGGCCCCCATCAGGACATCTGCACGTAGGGGCGAGTTTATATCCCCAGCCAACGTAGGTACCTGAAGGAGGAACCTCCTCTGGACTATGGCTTCTAGCATAGAATAAAGTGTTTGGTCCCTTAGGGCCGTAGAAGGCAAGAATTGCAGGACCTCTGATGTTCTCCTGATTCAAGATACTTACATCAACCAGTGTTTGAAGGAGAAGATCAAAAGTTGCCTGACTCTTCACATGGTGGCCTACTAGCGAGCCTCTAATGATATTTACCGCCCTTCTCACCGCTTCTTCCAGCTCCTCCATGCGTCGCCCCCTCCATTCAGCGCTGTTTTCTACCAAGGCGTGCATGGAATGCACCTTAGCCTTCTGCAACTCCTACCCGGAGTGAGCCTCGAAACCGCTTGCCTCGCCCTGGACTCCGCCTCCTTGGCATCCGCGACCTCCTTCTTGAAATTCTCCCTCTCCCTCTTCAAAGCCTCTTTTTCATCATCCAGATCTTTTATTTCCTTTTGGAGGTCTTTGACATGAGCAGAATAGGCCAGCCCTATATCCAGGATTGTGCGATGGTACTCTCCCCTCGCAGCCTCTGCTTTACCGGCCGATTCTGAGCTATTTGAAGCTAGGGAAGCCAACTTGCCTTCCAACTTCTTCAACTCCCCTAGCTCTGCTTTGTGACCAACTTGAAAGCGCTTTGCAAGTTGCAACAATGTGCCCTCTAACTCTGTCATCTTCCCGAAGAGGCGAGTTTCCCCTTTCTTCTGACCTTTCACATTTTTTATCACCTCTAGGATCTGGGAGGTATCATTTAGGATCTTCTCCTCTTCACTCTTTAACACGTATAATCTCTCCCCCAGGTTGCTCATCATCCCCTCAATGCCAAGGGTGACCTCAGACACAACTTGGGGAGCACCCTTCTTCTTCTTAATCCCCTCCTCCATCCTGCCTTCTTCCTTCTTTTTTCATTTTCTTCATTCTTCTCCTCCCTGTGGGAACTCGTAGGGAGGAGACAAGAGAAAGAGGGCCTTCTTACTTCAACAGGTAAAGGAATCAGCTTCTCAGGTAAGGCAGGGCCGCAGATCACCAAGGGCATCTTCGCTGGCTCCTTCCTGAGGGTTATCCCAACGCGAGGAAGGAACTACTCAATTTTTTCGTCCTTGAATAGAATCTTCCCCAACTTAAGGCTCATTCCCTCAGGCGTCTGGCGCATTACGTTCACCTCTTTTCACACCTCAACCCTCTAAGATGGCCTGACCGACATATCAGTGATATTCACCACTTTAGCTGTGACCTCCTCCCTTGTAGAACCTTGTGCAGGTTCCAGAGCTCCTATCCGGACCTCTGCCTCCTTCGCCAGTGGCAGAAGTCCTTGCCTACCCTTCTTGGGGCACCTTGACGGTCACCTCTGCTGCTACCGCCCCCTCCACTAGCAGTTCCATTTGCCTTCTCTTCTCGGTAGGAGGAGCGCAGGCCAAAAAACTACCAGTCCTCCTCCTCTTCGAGAGGCCAGACAGAACCTTCCATCTCAGACTGCCCTTCATCTCTAACTGATTTTCCCTTTGCAGGATTTTCAGAAGCTTGTGGAGTGGGATACGAATCGGCGGGACGCAACCTCAGCTTTATCCTAACAGGCCTTGGGCAGTGCGTCCAATATCGCAATGGTTCGCATTCTAGGACCCAGATTAATATTCGCGCCCTGACAATGCGGGGGAATGATGTTAACACGTGGCTTCGGCGCTGCATCCCAGCCATACACGTGGCACCCTAGAGGTCTAACCCTTTGCTTCTCTTTATTTTTTTTCTTCGCAGGAGTCCAACCTTGTGGCCAAGGTTTCATTCAACCCTCGGGCCCGACGATCTAGTCGTCCCCCAACAAATGTCGATGACGACGTTCCCCATTTGTATCTCTTGCAGTTAGCTTGGTCCGACCGCGCTGTCCCCCATACAAAATGCTTTTTCTAGACACGCAAATCAAAGGCTTGCATGCTCCAGCCCTCACAGATCCCCAGAAGCAGTACCAAGATCAAAAAGTCAAGTTCTCCTTTTGCTGCCATTAGTTCCCTTAATGGCCGACAACGGCGCGGGTTCAGCATTGGTCTACACATTTTTCTCTCCGGAAAACTTGGACAAAGCTGCGTTGTTTGCCGCCTATAAGAACCCTTGAGCATGCGGCAAAGAAAAGAGGAGGAGAACAGAAGCAACTCACAAATCTCTCTCATTCTTCACTGAATCAGAACCCCAACCGAGGAGCTTTCTCTCTCTCTCAAAGAACATTGTGCTGGCCTTTTCAGCCATCTACCTTCTTTTTAGTGAAATTTTTCACTCGACCACCTAGTGGAAGTAGAGGACTTCCTCTCCAAACCACCTTAAACTCTTGTGTGTTGCTCTGGATGCCCCGGACTTTCTTTTAAGCCTTAACTATAAGACTTAGCTCTCTGCGCGTCGCTGCTTCTCAGGACTCTCGCTCTCTTTTTCTTTGTATTTCTTAGGATCCCCCACTTCCACGTCAACAAAACTAAATCTTCTTGTCCCTACGACCTTGTGCTTCTGTACTTGTCACGTTTATGATAGCAAACTATTAGAACAGACTCGTAGGTTATGCACTAACATAGTATTTTTAATAAAAAAGGCCCAATGATATTAAAAATATAAACAATAACCAACATAACATAAATATTAAGCAATTAAATGAGTGCAGTATGATTAAATTGAGTTTTATTTATTTTTATCTTTTAGACTCGTGATTTCTTTTATTATGCTTCAATCGTGTTCATATTTCAGAGTTGGCATTCACTGGTCCCATAGACTATAACTCAAAATGACTAATATGTGAGTTTTTAATCAGTTGTAGGAGTTTTCATAACCCAAAATATTTATGGATGCATTTATGCCTAAATATTATAAACTCATATATTTGTCCTTACGTAGGTGTCACAAACTTGGGTAAACCAGCATAAGTTCACTTCAAATATCTAGATATTAATTAATCAATATTTATTGATCAGACAATCCAATATTTGGTTCTCAGTGGTCCGATCAAGATCTGAAATGACATGTGGGATTTATATGATCTCATAGACGTCAACTAATAAAAAAAAATATTACATAACAAAAAATTATCACAATAAAAATATAAAATTATTCTAGTAATCGGGAGAAAATCCTGCAACATATTTAGGATTTGATTAGAAAATTGCAATACTTGTTCTATTTATAAATTTCATAAACACCAATTAATTTTTCTAATGTCACACATGCATAAATATCAAGAAAGAAATTAGGCACATAATTTATTAGAAAATTTGATAATTAAATATCAAGTTATTGCTTTTGTAATTAATTCTGTGACTTTCACTTGCAGGGAATTTGAACTGAAAATAATTAAAATTTCAACTTATAATTTGAGATGTTCAACATGATTTGATGAATGATATTCAGCAATTTATATAAGAATAAAAGCAACATATGAATTTATAAATAAATTTTAAGAAAACACAATATATTTTATCAAAATACTCGATTAATTTTTTATTTATTAGCAAAATTAGGATAGATTCTATCTCGAATTCACTATAGTCCTCGGTTTCCTTGAAATCTGGAGAGAAAAAATCGCTCCAAGCGATGAGATCTTAATCTAGATCACAAAAAAAGACGTGAATCGCAAAGAAGATGACAAAGATCATCAATTCGGTTGAGAACGAAATATTTCGTCCTATTTCTCTATGTTTCTCTCCTTCTTCTCCTACTTCTCCCTTTTCTTCTCTACTAGGCTCGACGATTAAAGAAAATGAATTGGTGTTTTTTGAGGAGAGAAATCCGATTTCTCCCTGTTAACGCATGGTTCCAGCGCAGCATCTCGACCGTATGCGTGGCGCTGTAATGATAATTATTGCAGGCGTCCAACGTCGGCCACGAGAGTAGGGTCAAACCTCGGGCCCGACAGTTCAAGGCTATCCCCAGCAAACATCGACGACGATGTGTCGTATGTGCCTCTGTCGGCATGCCACGACCACATCATTCCCAATGAATCATGCCTCTTCTAGGCACATGAATCAAAGGTCCACGTGCTCCAGCTTTTACGGACTCTTAGAAGAATTATCAAAATCAAGGAAGTCAAGCCCTTCTTCCACTACTTTCAGCTCCTCAAGTGGCCGATAGCGAAAGGACTACGAGGAAGGATCCAGTAATTAAATGTTCATTTCCTTTCCGGAAAACCTGGAGCCAAACTCTTCCTCCGACATATTTAAGTCCCTCAACGGGATACAGATTGAAGGGGATCAGATCAGCTACGCTTTCATTTTTTTTCTTCACTTGTACTAGAGCTAGAAAACAAAGAAGGTTCTCTCTCTCTCTCTCCTATGCTTACTTCTCTTTCAAGTAAAATCACTCAATCGATCACCCGGTGGACGTATGAAATTTCTTTCCTGAACCACCTTACCTCTGTGTGCTGTTCTGGTTGCTAGAGCTCTCTGCGCACCGCCGTCTCCAGAGACTCTCTTTCTCTCTGTATTTCTTGAGATCCCCTATATCTCACGTTAACACTCCCTAATAACTTATTTTGAGGATAATTTAGTAATTTTCTTTGAGCTTAAACTAAGGGTTAGCTATGAGGATTAAATAAGGATAAATCTAATTTAAATTTTAAATATTAAATAATCCAAATTAAATTCAAATCTCCCTTTAAATTTAAATTCAGCTTAAACAAATAAATAGTGCAGATAATCACAATATTAATAAAAATAAATATTTATTTTTACAGGGGCATTACACCCTATGTCCACAGACCAACCAGATTGCAAAAAATTTCTCTATCATAAAAAGGATTGTACTTATGGAAACTTTGTGCTTCTCCACAGTGGTTTTATGCTTCTCGGCGAAATTTATCTCATAATCCTCAAAAATAGGGGTGAGAATGATTCGAGTTCGAGCTTAGCCAGGTACGGCTCTAACTCAGCTCATATTAATTCAATTCGAGTTCGAGCTGACTCGAGCTATTAAAGAAATTGATTTTTTTTTTCAAATATGACTTTATTAAAACCAACGGGTGACGACCGTGGGACATCATCGATGATCACCCTTTAACTTTACCGAGAGACTCGGATGGGTGATCTGTGGCTGCAACGCCCCCTTGGCCTTCTTGTATTGTGTGATCAGCTTCATAGCCCAGAAGGAACTCCTGACATTTGGCATAATCCTTTCATTATATGACAAAAAATCATTATTTTTTGCTTCGTAGAAATTTTAAAAAGGCTGGCCGGCATTTTTTTTAAATTACAAGAACGATTCTCATCAAGAATCACAAAAAATTTGAGTAAAAAAAAGCTATAAAATCAATAGTTCTGATAGTAATATTGTATATATGTGTGATCCTAAATGCTTAAAAACGTACAAAAAGAGTGCGATTAATCGTTTATATATATGCATTAAATAACTAGTATCTAACATATATATATATATATATATAGCTCCACAACTATGCATTCTTTTATTATTATTATTATTATTATTGTCATTATTATTATTATTATTATTATTATTATTATTTAATATTTTTATTTAAAGACTTTGTTAGTGTACAACCTACGAGTCTGTTCATAACAGACTCTGTCACTAAACGTGGCGGTACATGGAGCACTTGATCACGGGAATGGGGAGAATGCCCGTCAAGAGAAAAATTAGTTATTGCCTTATTTTCTAGAGAGTGACTATTTACTTATGTGTTTCGGTTGAAACTATAGTAGTTTTGCTTCATTTGCTCTAGTTGGATATTTAATTCTGTTCTAAAGTTATAGTATTGTGAACTATTGTTAGTAGCTTTTGATTTATTTAGTTTTGTTCCGCTGTTGAATTAACTTTCTTCTTCCCTAACTTAGATAAATATTTTAGTGTAGACGGCAAGGGTCATCACACTTAAACTATGATAGATCAATTTATTAGTTAATTTCGTGCAAGCTATAAAAAAAAAAAAAATAAACTAGCAAAATAGATAATGTCAAATCAATATATAATATATATTATATATACAAGTAAAGATATATAATTAATAAATGTAATATGCATATAAATAAAATAAAACATCCAATTTCAAAATTTGAATCAATCTACCACTTAAATCTTTTGACAGCTCAACGGCAAAGAATCGAGCTGGAGATTCCCCACAAAAAAAATGAATTTTTTAAGCTCATCTATTTCGATAGAGACTCCAAAAATCACGGACTTATTAAATCATAAATAATTAGAATAAATTAGGATAGATTTATTCTCCTAATTCACTATAATTCTGGTTTAACTTTGTGGAAATCCAGAGAGTACAAATTGTCCAAACGATGAGATCTGAATCTAGATCACGAGAAAAAGAGGTCAATTCGATTGAGAATCCAAAAAATTTTGTCCTGTTTCTCTATGTCCTCTCCTTCCTCTCCTACTTCTCCCTTTCTTGTCTATCTAGGGTCGGCGATTAGAGAAATGAATTGGTGTTTTTTCAGGAGAAAATCGATTTCTCCCTAATAACTTATTTTGGGGATCTCCTCTCAGCTAAAATTAAGGAGCAGTTATGAGAATAAATAAGGATAAACTCAATTTAAATTTTAAAAATAATCCAAATTAAATTCCAAATCTTCAATTTAAAAAATTTAAATTCAGGCTCAAATAAATAAATAATTTCAAATAATCACAATATTAATGAAAATAAATTTTTATTTCTACAGACTGCAGCCATATGTACAACAACTGTGATGCAATGTTAAAATCAAACGTTAAGCACTATATGCATTTTTATTATAATTAAATCTCTTTATAATAATAACTTTTTTGACCTAATTATTTATATAAATATTATAATATTTTTAAATATATATTTTAAATTTTTTAAAAATATGTATTAATTTAATAAATTTTATTTTGAATAAGTAAACTATGAGTTGTAAAACAATCTCAGCCCATTAAAATGACAAAAGAAAAATTAAAATTTTCAATACTATTTGTCTATTTTGATTAAATTAATATCATTGGGAAACGGTTTTGATGCACCCAAAGCTTCATTAGATTAATACGATAAAATACAATTAATAACTGTATATAAAATTAAGAGAGAATAATCTTTTATTAATTTAATTTTTAAAATTAGATATTTATATAATATTTTTATATTTTAAATGCATAATTATAAATTGTATTTTTTTATTAAAATAAAAAAAATTAAATCATTCATCTTGTTTAAAGAGTGGAAGATTTAACCGTTTATTAATATGAAAAGGTGATATTCATAATTATGCTATTGGAAAATTAATCATTTATAAGGCAGAAGCATAAATCGATGATATTGGAACAAATATAAATCTTAAATTTAATAATTTTCATGAGAAAATTGTGTATTTGAATTGGTGGAAGATGAAGCAATGATTTGAGATTCGAGAAGATGATGCAAAAAAATTGGTTTCTCCTCTTTTATTTCGCTGATCTTTATAGCATGAAGGTGTGACGGGGCAAAAAAAATATTTAACTGAAGGGTTAATTTTCATAATATATAGTTATGAAATTAATTTGAATTATTCTAACATTTGCATTCAAAGATGGTGATAATATATGCAAATATCTAACTTTTCAGATTAAATGACTAAAAAATTCTTTGCTAGAAATAACATATGTAATTCTCTCTCTCTGTATATATATTTGGGAGATTTATACGAAGATTACTTTAATTACAAAAATTATGTATTTTACTGTTAAAAATAAAATATTATGTACATCACACTAAATTATTATAAAATTTCATATTTCATTTTACATTTTTTTTAAATTATGAATTAAATTATTAATATATTTTCATAAATTTTATCCTATTATTTATGATTTATAAGTCCATAATAGAGACCGTCATCTCACTGGATTGAATTTAAAATAAATTTTGTTAACGTACGAAGCAAAATGCATTTGATGTATATTATTTAAGTTTAAGATTTAAAATTAAGGTTTAGTTTTTACTGTTAAAATAATTTAAGGCATGGGATTATAATTTATAGTTTTAATGCTCAAGATTTAAAGTACAATGCTATTTTATAAAAAAAATTGTATAAAATCTGTAATTTTATATCATTTCAGTGATATACGTAATATTTAATTTTTAATGATAAAATATGTAATTTTTTTATAATTAAAATACCTTCTATAAAAATACTAATTTTTTATAATTAATTTATCCTGCATGTAAATACCCTTATATATGAGTTAATTGCAAGTAAGTCTTTTTAGTTTGAGCCTATATGGAACCAAATAGGTCCTCAAATTCTCAATAAAATACAAATATTTTTTTTATATTAATTAGAATATTTAATAGAAAAATATATTTTCTAATTAATAGGTCAATTTAGATTTATATTTATTTAAAATATTAATTTAACTTTTAAATTTATTAAGCTAGTCCATTAATAAGAAAACATATTTTCTATAAATTAATTATTGCATATTATTTTAAATTAAAAAATATAATTAATTAATTTAGTAATTAAATAGACTTAAATGCACATAAATTTAAATTAGTTTATCTTATATTTTATTTAATTCAATATTATTTTTATATTATATTATATTATATACAATAAAAATAAATAATTATTTTTTACGTTATAATATTATATTATATTATGCAACGTTAAAATCAAACATTAAGCACTATATGCATTTTTATTATAATTAAGTCTCTTTATAATAATAACCTTTATGACCTAATTATTTATATAAATTATATAATATCTTAAATATATATTTAAATATTTTAAAAATTTGTATTAATTTAATAAATTTTATTTTGAACGAGTTAACTATGAACTGTAAAACAATCTCAGCCCATTCAAATGACAAAAGAAAAATTAAAATATTTCATACTATTTGTCTATTTTTATTAAATTAATATCCTTGGGAAATGATTTTGATGCACCCAAAGCTTCACCAGATTAATACGATAAAATACAACTAATCACTGTATATAAAATTAAGAGAGAACAATCTTTTATTAATTTAATTTTTAAAATTAGATATTTATATAATATTTTTATATTTTAAATGCATAATTATAAATTATATTTTTTTTATTAAATTAAAAAAATTAAGTCATTCATCTTATTTAAAGAGCGAAAGATTTTACGGTTCTTTAATATAAAAAGGTGATATTCATAATTATGTTATTGGCAAATTAATCATTTATAAGGCAGAAGCATAAATCGATAATATTGGAACAAATATAAATCTTAAATTTAATAATTTTCATGAGAAAATTGTGTACTTGAATTGGAGGAAGATGAAGTAATGATTTGAGATTCAAGAAAATGATGCAGAAAAATTGGTTTCTCCTCTTTTATTTCGCTGATCTTTATAGAATGAAGGTGTGATGGGGCAAAAAGAATATTAATTTATTTATCTAACATCTTAATCTAATACGTCCATTAAGTACTAACTTCTAATTGAACGGATAAGATCGCTTAGCTATTAAACATATTTAGCTGAAGGGTTAATTCAATTAATTTTCATAATAGTTATGAAATTAATTTAAATTATTCTAACATTTGTATTCAAAGATTGTGATAATATATGCAAATATCCAACTTTTCAGATTAAATGACTAAACAATTCTTTGGGAGAAATAACATATGTAATTCTCTCTATATATACATATTTAGGAGATTTATACGAAGGTTACTTTAATTACAAAAATTATACATTTTACTGTCAAAAATAAAATATTATGTACATCACACTAAACTATTATAAAATTTCATATTTCACTTTACATTTTTTTAAATTATAAATTAAATTATTGATATATTTTCATGAATTTTATCTTATTGTTTATGATATATAAGTCCATAATAGAGACCTTCGTCTCACTAGATTGAATTTAAAATAAATTTTACATATAATTAACGTATGAAGCAAAACGCATTTGATGTATATTATTTAAGTTTAAGATTTAAAATTAAGGTTTAGTTTTTAATGTTAAAATAATTTAGGTTATGGGATTATAATTTATAGTTTTAATGCTCAAGATTTAGAGTATAATGCTATTTTATAAAAAATTATATAAAATATGTAATTTTATATCATTTTGGTTATATACATAATATTTATTTTTTAATGATAATATATATAATTTTTTTATAATTAAAATACCTTCTATAAAAATACTAATTTTTTATAATTAATATGTCTTTCATGTAAATACTCTTATATATGAGTTAATTGCAAGTAAGTCTTTTTAGTTTGAGCCTATATGCAACTAGGTCTCTTTGATTTTAAAATTAATCAAATAGGTCCTCAAGTTTGCAATAAAATACAAATAAAGTTTTTGATATTAATTAAAATACTTAATAGAAAAATATTTTTTCTAATTAATAGGTCAATTTAGATTTATATTTATTTAAAATATTAATTTAATTTTTAAATTTATTAAGCTAGTTCGTTAATAAGAAAAACATTTTTTATAAATTAATTATTTTTGCACATTATTTTAAATTAAAAATATAATTAATTAATTTAGTAATTAAATAGACTTAAATACACAAGTTTAAATTAGGGAGACCTCGTTACTCTCTCTCTCTATATATATATCTTAGAACGATCATTAATTGTGTGAGACTAAAAGAAGGATTCATCTTCATCCCTCTGTAGTACGGCAGTGCTCGTTCAAATTACCAGTTAAGTTATTTAATAGTCTGCCAATGTCGTCGGCCGGCCATCTCCTCCTTTTCCTTCTGGCGGCTGCTGCAGGCGGCCAAGCCCTCGGCCAATCGGGAAATCTTGAGAATCCCATCAGTTATGACAGGCTTCAGATCTTGGGAGAACATGCAGTGGTGCAGTACAACAAATCCCCAGGGCGAACCGGCTTGCCGATTAACTTCTGCGAGACGGCGAAGGGCCATGAAGATAAGGCCGGCGATGTCGGCCTCCTAACAGTGCTGGCTAGACCGGAAGATGAGGCCGTACCTGCGGTTTATGCGGTCAGACTCAGAAAACCTAATTGGGAACTCCTTTCACTTGGTTTCGATAAAACATACATTCCTACCCACAAAATAAGATGTCCAAATTGAGTCCACTAATTAGAAGACGTGCGCGGTATCATTGACCGCATATCAATTATCATTATTTTTTGACGTACTATGTTACATTAGATGCCTTTTTTAATTTCTCAATATTTTCAA
Organism: Apostasia shenzhenica; assembly: GCA_002786265.1. NCBI lineage: Eukaryota > Viridiplantae > Streptophyta > Magnoliopsida > Asparagales > Orchidaceae > Apostasia > Apostasia shenzhenica. The sequence continues at coordinate 91,373 of KZ452995.1, read as the reverse complement.
TCGACATGTCATGCACCTGTAATTTTCTTGTACTTTACTTTTAATTTCAATATAATGATACTATCGAGTTTAAAAAATAAAAATAAAAAATTGATGCTATGTTGACATATATGTATTGAATTATTTTGAAGAACAATGCTATGTACATAACCCTCACTAACAGGAGGGGAGAGTGAATAGTAAATTTAAAGTTTCTGCAGAGCTTTTGCGATGAATACTGTGAAAGAGATATATCTATCACAGACTTGCAATAGATATGAGACAAATTAATCTGTGAATATCAAAGAGAGAAGAGGAGGGGAGAGTGAATAGTAAATTTAATATTTTATAAATTTTTAATATTAAAAAAATAAAAATAAATCTGATTCGTATATTATATCTGACTTAAAGATCAAAATATTAAATTTTTAAATCTATAAACATATATGATATTATGTTTACACAACAAGCAAAAGTCGATCTCACGCTGTAATTATAATAAAAAAATATATTTTGTAATCTTTTTAATGTCAGTCATTAGCTTCCAGAGACCGACCTTATGGGATCCAACAATTTCACCTCTTTCGATCGAGCCGGACCAGTCTGGAAGGTTCGCAACCGGTTCTATTTTGGATCCGGAACTGATTCCAACTACCTTGAATCTGTTGGCTGGTAATTCAAGGTGCTGGTTCCAATTAAATCAGTTCCAGACCTGATTTTATAATTAATTTTTTCATTTTTTGTTTTTGTTTTTCAATCTTGTTTATGATTTTCTAATTAAACAGATTATTATTAACTTTTCCAATTTTTGTTTTTTATTTATTTGTTTCTAATTTTCTAATTAATCGGATCCATCGAATTTTATTTGTTTATTACCTGATGTATTTTTTAGTTTATTTGTTTCACCCACTCTTATCTGGCTGCAGCCAAAAACAAAAATCATCTAATTTTTTAAAATTATTTTTCTAAATATTTTATATTTATTTCACGTTATATATAAATCTAAATATTAATTAAAAATTATTTTATATAAAATATAAATCAATAAAAAAATAATTTTTTCACATTTAATATAATATTTGATAATTAAATAATTTAATTTTATTTTATAATATTAAAATAACTTTTTCTTTTTATTTAAAAACATTTAAAATATCTCAAAAATATATTTAAATCAAACAGATCTTTTTTTTAATGTATTAATACTGTATCTGTTTGGCGATAATTAACAATGTTGTTGAACCTGATATATTTACAACATATATAAATCCCAAGATTATAATTGCATGATTAATTATTATTATCAAATTTTTAGAAAAATTAGTAATATGCTTAAACAATTCCAAAAATCTTTATAATTGATTTATCTTATATTTTATTTAATTCAATATTATTTTTATATTATATTATATATAATAAAAATAAATAATTATTTTTTACGTTATAATAAAATAGCATTGAAACAAATGCCCCCCATCATTACAGCTTTGATATAAGCTTATTGTAGCATTTTCTACAGATATACTGAATTTAAAAAAATTCAAAATCTTTAGGTTTATTTGTTTAACTTAATTAAAATTAGTATTATTAATTGTAATATATATAATTTTTAATATTAAAATTTAATTATATTTTATATTATGCATATATTTTAAAATAAAAATTTAATTTATTTTACATCCTATATATATATATATATATATATATATATATATATATATCAAAATAATATTTAACTTATATCACATCACTCTTATATCTCAATATAATAATTAATTTTATTTAACATCATACACAACTCTTATTAAAAAATCCTCATCTATTAACTTTCTCAACAAACAGACTTATATATTTAGTTGCGTATAATTATATTAATTTTAACTTAATATCTCATATTATATGTAAATATTAATATTAAAAATTATTTACGTTACGTATCAAACATAAATCCCAAAAATTAAAAAAATTATTTTATTTCACATCATACATATATTCATAATAACAATCAATTTTTCTCACATCTCTCATATAGTTTACTATATTAATTAACTTTATTTTAAATTAGAAATCTCAACAAAAAATTAAGGCAAATTGCATTCAGACCTTTGAGGTTAGGAGAGCATTAATAGCACTTTTGCAATCTTAGGACTCAACTCGAGGTATTTAAAATATTGGGAATAATTTACAATGCTCGTCTAATCTCAAGAGCCCGCATGCAATTTATTCTTAAAAAAAATCTACTTTTACCTTTAATTTTAAACAAAGTTAACTTTTGCAATATACACCTTAGTAATGACTTATTCGAATGAACTTTTAGCCATAGTTCTGCATTTTTTGAATGCTTCATAATATTCTTAAAAAAAAAGTTTCATAATAATAAGAAGATTGAAAATGAAATCAAATGGACAAAGTCTAATTTTATTTTTATTTTTGATCAGGAAGTCTTTATTTTTTTTGATAGAAATGTGGAAGTCTAAATTGATTAGCTGTGAATGACACCAATTTTGAATATTTCTCCTATAATAATAAATTTGAAAATGGACTCTAAATGGACATTGTGAAACAAATTTTAAATTGAATTGAGCACAACTTAGTCAAACTTTCCAGAGAGGTTGACAAGTTCTTGGGTATCATTTAGCTAGAGGCTAAAAAGGCTAATTCGTAGAGCTTTTCTTAGCTTAGTGGAGAGAAAGCTTGCTTGTAACTAAGAGATCTTGTATTTGTATTCACGTCACTACAATTTTGAACTGGGGTGGGGGTAATTGTGATATTTGAGCAAAGAATCACATAATAATAATAAGGCCAATGCAATGGCTAAAAAAATCACATCTATTTTATGTATGTCTATGAATTTGAGTTCCATTTAATGTGGTTGAACATCTCTTTCACACAAGTTTGTGAATTTGATCAATTCCTTTCTTTGAAAGGTAGCATAGTCATAGTATTACACTAAAAATATGTGCGAAAAATACAACAGTTTAGCTAATATTTCTTTTAAGAATATTATAAAAAATAATAAAAAGCGGTGAAATCTCTTACACAATAAAAATTATCTAACATAGTATAGTTAGTAAGTCAAAAAATCAGCTACACTATTAATGTTATGCTACATATAAAAAACTTCGAAAAGGAAAATAAATGAAGAATGTTCATAATATGTTATAGTATAAGATCCCAAAGTGAATAGTTATTCACATTAGAAATCACTTGTGGGAATGTTTGTTTTTGGCGATGCATCTTTGACCCTTAGGTAAAGTAGGAGTGCTTTCATGTAATACGTCAAAAGGCCTTTTAGCTCTATACTGGTGCTGTTTTTGGCTTTCCAAACCATAATGTCCAATTGTCTTAGTATTGTCTGCTAATCTATTTTTTTCTTTAACTAATGGGTTCCTAGTTTGGGATGTTCGAAGTTAAAATTGAAAGATATTTATCATCATTCTCGGTAATTTGTGTGTGGCCTATTTGTGATCTTCAGGTGTTAGTATTACAATGTGTTGCTTCCCCCTTCGCTATTGTAATGTTCCTTAAATCATTTCACACCGTGCTGCAACACAGGTGATGATCCACGTTGGTTCCATAGTGTCCATCTTTCGTGCTAGTCTAAGCTATAGCTCAAGTGGTTCATCTTTTTTGGGTGGTTTTATGTGCTCTAATTTAGCTTCAATAAGTTAAAGTAGCTCTATAAAACCTCTCTCGAGTCAAAGACTGAACATTCTCAACACATCTCCTGGAATAGTCTTCAATTTCTCAAGTGCAATAGATAGAACTCTTTGTATGGATCCTCCTATCTCTTCCACAAATGAAATTCGCATGGTTGTCCCTGATGATAAATCCAATTTTATTTATATCTTCATCTTGTACTGAACTATTAAAGTTAATTTTGATTTATCCAAGAGATAGGAGAACCCCAGTATTAATAGTGGGGGTACAAGACTTTGTTGGGGTTGTTGAGTTCCAGTGGCTCTAAAGATGGTTCAATATGAAAAATGAGAAACAATTTAATTTGATGATTTTCGATTTTGCAATTGACATGCACTGTTTGATGATCTCAAACTATTAGGATTGGGGCTCAAATGAGTCGGGTTTAAATGATTTTCTCTAAAGTTAAATTTAAAATTTTCAAGTTTAAGTTGAGTTTGATTCGAGTTAACTAAATTATTTATATATTCTAGTATATAACTATTCATTGCTATCATAGACATTGTCAGAGATAATGTCACATATCATTGGTTTAACTACACGGTAATCAAAATTATTCAATTTTAATTATTAAATAATTCAAATTAAATTCAAATTCTCATTTAAATTTAAATTCAGCTTAAATAAATAAATAATTCAAAAAGCCAAAATATTAATGAAAATAAAATTTTATTTCTACATGCTGCAGCCACTTGTACAAAAACTGTGATGCAACGTTTAATTCATAAACTTAAACGTTGCATATTTTAATTATAATTAAATCTCTTTATAATAATAACTTTTATGACTTAATTATTTATATAAATTATATAATAACTTAAATATATATTTAAATATTTTAAAAATATGTATTAATTTAATAAATTTTATTTTGAACGAGTAAACTATGAGCTGTAAAACAATCTCAGTCCATTCAAATGACAAAAGGAAAATTAAAATATTTCATACTATTTGTCCATTTTGATTAAATTAATATTCTTGGAAAATGATTTTGATGCACCCAAAGCTTCTCCAAATTAATACGATAAAATACAATTAATCACTGTATATAAAATTAAGAGAGAACAATCTTTTGTTAATTTAATTTTTAAAATTAGATATTTACATATTACTTTTATATTGTAAATACATAATTATAAATTATATTTTTTTTATTAAATTGAAAAAATTAAGTCATTCATCTTATTTAAAGAGTGAAAGATTTTACGGTTCATTAATATAAAAAGGTGATATTCATAATTATGCTATTGACAAATTAATTATTTATAAGGCACAAGCTTAAATCAATGATATTGGAAGAAATATAAATCTTAAATTTAATAATTTTCATGAGAAAATTGTGTACTTAAATTGGAGGAAGATGAAGCAATGATTTGTGATTGGAGAAGATGATGCAGAAAAATTGGGTTTCTCCTCTTTTATTCCGCTGATTTTTATAGTATGAAGGTGTGATAGGGCAAAAAGAATATTAATTTATATATCTAATATCTTAATCTAATACATCCATTAAGTACTAACTGCTAATTGAACGGATAAGATTGCTTAGCTATTAAACATATTTAGCTGAAGGGTTAATTCAATTAATTTTCATAGTAGTTATGAAATTAATTTGAATTATTCTAACATTTGTATTCAAAGATATGATGGCGATAATATATGCAAATATCCAACTTTTCAGATTAAATGACAAGAAAAAATTCTTTGCTAGAAATAACATATGTAATTCTCTCTATATATATATTTGGGAGATTTATAGGAAGGTTATTTTAATTATAAAAAATTATATATTTTATTATCAAAAATAAAATATTATGTACATTACACTCAACTATTATAAAATTTTATATTTCACTTTACATTTTTTTAAATTATGAATTAAATTATTAATATATTTTCATAAACTTTATCTTATTATTTATGATTTATAAGTCTATAATAGAGCGTCTCACTAGATTGAATTTAAAATAAATTTTATATATAGTTAACGTATGAAGCAAAATGCATTTGATGTATATTATTTAAGTTTAAGAATTAAAATTAAGGTTTAGTTTTTACTGTTAAAATAATTTAGGGTATGGGATTATAATTTATAGTTTTATTGCTCAAGATTTAGAGTATAATGCTATTTTATAAAAAAATTATATAAAATCTGTAATTTTATATCATTTCAGTGATATATACATAATATTTGATTTTTAATAATAAAATATGTAATTTTTTTATAATTAAAATATCTTCTATAAAAATACTAATTTTTTATAATTAATATGTCCTCCATGTAAATACCTTTACTGTTAAGACGAGAAACAATCAGATTTTTTACGTGAAAAACCGGCTGAGTGGAAAAACCACGGCTCCTTTCGGAGAGGCTTCAAAAAATCACTAGAACAACTTTTTTTTTGGGATTACAGTAAGGAAGCTGAGTGGATTTTGGGATAGAAGTATTTTCTTCCTCCTCTTTTCTCCCTTTAGAGTGAGGTATCTATATACTGGTCTACTCTGTAGAGTCATTTCAACAGAATGGACATCAGCTCTAGTGATAGCCCATCAATGTCCGCAGGGGGGCACTGCTGTATTAATAATTGGGGTACAAGACCTTGTTGGGGTTGTTGAATTCCAATGGCTCTAAAGATGGTTCAATATGAAAAACTAGAAACATCTTAATTTGATGATTTTCGATTTTGCACTTGACATGCACTGTTTAATGATCTCAAACTATTAGGATTGGGTATCATAATGAGTCGAGTTTAAATGAATTTTCCTAAAGTTAAATTTAAAATTTTCGAATTTGAGTTGAGTTTGATTCGAGTTAACTTAGTTATTTTAACAAGTATATATGCTATTATATAACTATTCATTGCTATCATAGACATTGTTAGAGACAGTGTCACATATCATTGGGTTTGACTAAACAGTAACAATTGTGTAACTTATCACAATTATATGGATGACCTTATGCAAAATAAATATATTTGTAGATTGACTCATTGCATATATAGTTATCTTAACTAAATAATAGTAATTAGATGAATATTCAATGATTTTTAATGAATTTGAAAGAATACTAGTATTTAGATATCGATTAGATATATATTTAAACATTTTAATCATGTACTCATATTTACATAACTTATATTTAACGTAATGATGTATTTAAATAAAATACACATATTTAGATACCGATACGTCACGTATCATGATATTTTTACTTAATACTTATAATTATACAACTATTTGATAGTCTAACGATGTATTTATATTTAATAGACACTTTTAGAATCTAATTTGTTGCATGTCCACATTTTTTAAAATAAGGAGTAGCAATTATACAACTATTCATTACTATATCAAAGAATCAAAGCTAATATACATATTTAGAGATCGATTCATTGCATATCAAGTTTTTTTAATTGAATAATAGTAATTATAATTATACAATTAATTAATAGCATATCAATGTATTTTTGCCTAATAATACTTTTAGAGACTAATGTGTTACATGTAGTAGTATTTGAAAAAAGTAGTGGCAATCATACGATTAATCATTGCTATATCGATAAGTTTTAGTTGAATATATGTATTTAGAGATCGATTTATTGCAAATCAAGTTATTTTAATAAAATATTAATAATTATATGAGTATTTGATTATTTTTTAATATATTATAACAGAATACTAGCATTTGAACATCAATTTATTACATATTAAGAAATTTTAATTTAGTACTCATAATTGCTCAATATATAATTATAATGTCAATCTATTTTAGCTGAATACACATATTTATTACTTGATTTGATGTATATTAAAGTATTTTAACTTAATAATAGCAATTATATAACTATCTGATTGTATACTAATATATTTTAACGTAATAGATACTGAATAATGATAATTATACAATTATTTATTACTATATCGATAAACTTAAATTGAATACGTATATTTATAGACTGATTTATTACATGTTAAGTTATTTTAACAAAATATTAGTAATGACATGACTATTCAATGATTTTTCAACATATTTGAATAAACTTCTAGCATTTAGATATCGATTTATTACATATTATTATATTTTACCATAATATGGGCAATTGCATGACATATATTTGATATATTAATTTTTTTAAATAAATACACATATTTATAAACTAATTCAATGCTTATCACAGTATTTTAACTTAATACTATTAATTATATAAATATTTGAAAGTATATCAATGAATTTAAATGTAATAGATATTTTTAGTGACAAATGTATTGCATAACAATATATTTGGACTAATTAGGCTCTGTTTGCCTAGGAGTTTAAAATTAACCTGGTTTAATTTTAACTAGGCATATCACATCACACATGAAATTTAATATTAAAAATTAAATTTATTTCACATCCTACACATATTACTAAAATAATAACTAACTTATATCGCATCCCTCACATATTCCAACATAATAACTAACTTTATATCACATCCCTCACATATCTCAACATAATAACTAACTTTATTTCACATCATTCACAACTTTCAATAAAAAAATATTTTCATCCAAATTTAATTTTAACCTTCTTAAATTTAACCTTACAAACAAACACACCCTTAGTAGTAGTTATATATCTATTTGTTATTATATCGATAAATTTAAACTGAATACATACATTTATTGACTGCATTAATAATATATATCATGTTATTATAATTAAATACTAGTAATGTTCTGACTATTTGGTTGGTTTTATAATATATTTACATGAAATACTAGCATTTAGACATCGCTTTATTATATGTCATGGTATTTTAACTTAATAGTTACAATTACACAGTTTATAATTATTATATTATTTAAACTTAAAACATATATTTAGAGACCAATTTAATAGCTATTATGGTATTTTAACTTAATACTAGTTATTATACAACTATTTAATAGCATATCGATGTAGTTCAACTTAATAGTTATTTCTTGAGGTTAACTTATTACATATTAATGTATTTGAACTAAATAATAGTAATTATATAATTATTCAATATTATTTCAATGAATTTTAGCTAAATAGACATGTTTAGAAATCGTTTCATTGCATGTCAAAATAACTATATTCAATTTATAGATCGTATCAAGTAGTTGATAGTATATCTATGTATTTCTGCCTAATAAATATTTTTAGAGACTAATGTGTTGTATATAGAAGTATTGAACTAAATAGTTGTATAATTGCTATTGTTCATTTCAAATACACTAATATGTAACAAGTTAGTCTCTAAAACTAACTATTAAGTTGAACTATATCGATATGGTATCAAATAGTTGTATAATTACTATTATTAATTAAGTTAAACTACTATGATATCCATTGAATTGGTTTTAATATGAGTAAACTATTTAAATACATCAATATGACAAATATAAATTGTGTAATTATAAGTTCAAAGTTAAAATACAGTTATATGTAATAAATTGATGCCTAAATGTTTTGTTCAAATATATTGATATGTAGTAACTTCACTAAAAATATCTATTATATTAAATTTATCGATATACTGTCAAATAATTATATAATTGTAGTATCAAGTAAAAACACTATGATATGCATCTCGATATTAATTAGTCAATATATATTGATCTGACAATTCAATATTTGGTCCTCAATGGCCCGATCAAGATCTGAAATGAGATGTCGGATTTATATGATCTCATCGACTTCAACTAATAAAAAAAGAATACTACATAACAAAAAATTATCACAACAAAAATATAAAATTATTCTAGTAATTGGGAGAAAATCCTGCAATATATTTAGGATTTGATTAGAAAATTGCAATACTTGTTCTATTTATAAATTTCATAAACACCAATTAATTTTTCTAATGTCACACATACGTAAATATCAATAAAGAAATTAGGCACATAATTTATTAGAAAATTTGATAACTAAACATCAAGTTATTGCTTTTGCAATTAATTCTGTGACTTTCACTTGCAGGGAATTTGAACTGAAAATAATTAAAATTTCAACTTATAATTTGAGATGTTCAACATGATTTGATGTATGATATTCAGCAATTTACATAAGAATAAAAGCAATATATGAATATATAAATAAGTTTTAAGAAAACACAATATATTTTATCAAAATACTTAATTAATTTTTTATTTATTAGCGAAATTAGGGTAGATTCTATCTCGAATTCACTATAGTCTTAGGTTTCCTTGAAATCTGGAGAGAAAAAATCGCTCCAAGCGATGAGATCTTAATCTAGATCACGAAAAAAGACGTGAATCGCAAAGAAGACGACAGAGATCAACAATTCGATTGAGATCCAAAAATTTCGTCCTATTTAGATCTCTATGTTCCTCTCCTTCTTCTCCTACTTCTCTGTTTTCTTCTCTACTAGGCTCGACGATTAAAGAAAATGAATTGGTGTTTTTTGAGGAGAGAAATCAGATTTCTCCCTGTTAACGCGTAGTTTTGGTGCAGCGTCTCGACCGTACGCGTGGCGCTGTAATGATAATCCTTATTATTATTATTATTTTCTTTATTATTGCAAGCGTCCAACGTCGGCCATGAAAGTAGGGTCAAACCTCGGGCCCGACGGTTCAAGGCTATCCCCAGCAAACATCGACGACGATGTGTCGTATGTGCCTCTGTCGTCATGCCACGACCACATCATTCCCAATGAAGCATGCCTCTTCCAGGCACATGAGTCAAAGGTCCACGTGCTCCAACTTTTACGGACTCTTAGAAGAATTATCAAAATCAAGGAAGTCAAGCCCTTCTTCCACTACTTCAGCTCCTCAAGTGACCGACAGCGAAAGGACTACCAGGATGGATCCAGTAATTTAATGTTCCTTTCCTTTCAGGAAAACTTGGAGCCAAACTCTTCCTCCGACATATTTAAGTCCCTCAGCGGGATACAGATCGAGGGGGATCGGATCAGCTACGCTTTCATTTTTTTTTCTTCACTTGTACTAGAGCTAGAAAACAAAGAAGGTTCTCTCTCTCTCTCTCTCTCTCTCTCTCTCTTCTTTGCTTACTTCTCTTTTAAGTAAAATCATTCACTCGATCAACCGGTAGACGTAGGGAATTTCTTTCCTGAACCACCTTACCTCTGTGTGCTGTTCTGGTTGCTAGAGCTCTCTGCGCGCTGCCGTCTCTCAGGACTCTCTTTCTCTCTATATTTTTTTAGATCCTCTATATCTCACGTTAACACTCCCTAATAATTTATTTTGAGGATAATTTAGTAATTTTCTTTGAGCTAAAATTAAGGGTTAGCTATGAGAATTAAATAAGGATAAATCCAATTTAAATTTTAAATATTAAATAATCCAAATTAAATTCAAATATCCCTTTAAATTTAAATTCAGCTCAAACAAAAATCAATAGTTCAGATAATCACAATATTAATGAAAATAAATATTTATTTTTACAGGGGCATTACACTCTATGTCCACAGACCAACCAGAAAGCAAAAAATTTCTCTATCAAAAAAAGGATTGCACTTATGGAAACTTCGAGCTTCTCTACAGTGGTTTTATGCTTCTCGGGAAAATTTCTCTCATAATCCTCACAAATAGGGGTGAGAATAATTCGAGTTCGTGCTTAGCCAGGTACGGCTCTAACTCAGGTCATATCAATTCAATTCGAGTTCGAGCTGACTCGAACCATTGAAGAAATTGATTTTTTTTTTAAATGGCTTTATTAAGAGCAACGGGCGATGGCCTTCGGACATCATCGATGATAACTCTTTTAAGTTTACCTTTAGGGATCCGAGAGACTGGGATGGGTGATCTGTGGCTGCAACGCCCCCATAGCCTTCTTGTATTGTGTGATCAGCTTCTTGGCCCAGAAGGAACTCCTGACATTTGGCATAATTCTTTCATTATATGGCAAAAAGTTTTTTTTTTTTTTGATAAAAAAAGTATTAATTTTGGCTTTGTAGAAATTTTAAAATGACTGGCCGGCATTTTTCTTTTAAATTAGCAATAGCCTATAATACTATATTATACATCAATTACAAGAACGATTCTCATCAAGAATTACAAAAAACTTGAGTGAAAAGAAGCTATAAAGTCAAATTTTTTTAGTAACATTGTATATATTTGTGATCCTAAATACTTAAAAGCGCATAAAAAGAGTGTGATTAATCGTTTATATATATGCATTAAATAACTAGTATCGAACATATGTATAGCTCCACAACTATGCATTTTTTTATGAAAAAAATGTACAATTTTAATAACCCCTCAATATATTGACTAATAAATTAAAAACTTAAATTATGTTCGATCAATTTATTAGTTAATTTCGTGCAAGATTATAAAAAAAAAAAACCTGATAAACTAGCAAAATCGATAATGTCAAATCATATATATATATAAATATAATATAAAGATATAATTAATAAAATGCAATATGCATATAAATAAATAAAACATCCATTTCAAAATTTGAATCAATCTACACTTAAATCTTTTGATAGCTCAAGGGACGGCAAGAATCGAGCTGGAGATTCCCACAAAAAAATGTATTTTTTTAAGCTCATCTACTTCAATTGAGATCCAAAAATTATGGACTTATAAATCAAAAATAATAGAAAAATTTACGATAGATTCTATCTCTAATTCACTATAATTCTAGGTTTCCTTGAAATTCAGAGAGTACAAATCGCTCCAAACGATGAGATCTGAATCTAGACTACGAAAAAAGACCTGAATCGCAAAGAAGGTGACAGAGATCGTAAATTCGATTGAGATCCAAAAATTTTGTCATATTTCTCTATATTCCTCTCCTTCCTCTCCTACTTCTCCCTTTTCTTCTCTACTAGGGTCGGCAATTACAGAAAATGAATTGGTATTTTTTGAGAAGGGAAATCTGATTTCTCTCTAATAACTTATTTTGGGAATAATTCAATAATTTTCTCTCAGCTAAAATTAAGAAGTAGTTATGGGAATTAAATAAGAATAAATTCAATTTAAATTTTAAATATTAAATAATCAAAATTAAATTCAAATCCCCCTTTAAATAAATAAATAAATAATTCAAATAATCACAACATTAATGAAAATAAATATTTATTTCTATAGGCTGCAGCCACTTGTACAACAACTGTGATGCAACGTTAAAATCAAACGTTAAGCACTATGTGCATTTTTATTATAATTATGTCTCTTTATAATAATAACTTTTTTGACCTAATTATTTATATAAATTATATAATAATTTTACATATATATTTAAATTTTTTAAAAATATGTATTAATTTAATAAATTTTATTTTGAACGTGTAAACTATGAGCTGTAAAACAATCTCAGCCCATTCAAATGACAAAAGAAAAATTAAAATTTTCCATACTATTTGTCTATTTTGATTAAATTAATATTCTTGGGAAATGATTTTGATGCACCCATAGCTTCATGTAAATACTCTAATTTTTTATAATTAATATGTACTTCATGTAAATACTCTTATATATGGGTTAATTGCAAATAAGTCCTTTTAGTTTGAGCCTACATGAAACTAAGTCTCTCGTTTTAAAATTAATCAAGTAAGTCCTCAAGTTTGCAATAAAATATAAATAGATTTTTTGGTATTAATTAAAATACTTAATAGAAAAATATTTTCTCTAATTAATAGGTCAATTTAGATTTATATTTATTTAAAATATTAATTTTTCTTTTAAATTTATTAAGCTAATTCATTAATAAAAAAATATTTTCTGCAAATTAATTATAGAGCTCGACAAGTTATTGGGTATCATTTGGCTAGAGCCTTTTCTCTTAGCTCAATGGAGAGGAGGCTTGCTTAGAACTAAGAGATTTTGTATTTATATTCACGTCACTATAATTCTGAACTGAGGTGGGGGAATTGTGATGTTTGGGCAAAGAATCAAATAATAATAATAAGGCCAATGCGATGGCTAAAAAATCACGTCTATTTTATGTATGTCTATGAATTTGAGTTCCATTTCATGTGGTTGAACATCTCTTTCACACAAGTTTGTGAATTTGATCAATTTCTTTCTTTGAAAGATAGCATAGTCATAGTATTACACTAAAATTATATGCGAAAAATAAAACAGTTTAGCTAATATCTCTTTTAAGAATATTATAAAAAATAATGAAAAGAGTTGAAACTCTCGCATAATAAAAGTTACCTAACGTAGTATAATAAGTTAAAAATCTTCTATATTATTAATGTTATGCTATATATAAAAAACTTTGAAAAAAAAATGAATGAAGAATGTTCATAATATATTTTATTATAAGATCCCTAAGTGGATTGTTATTCACATTAGAACTCACTTGTGGTAATATTTGTTATTGGCGATGCATCTTTGACCCTTAGATAAAGTAGGAGTGCCATCACATAATACGTCAAAAGGCCTTTTAGCTCTATACCGGTGTTGTTCTTGGCTTTCCAAATCAAATTCTCCAATTGTCTTAGTATTGTCTGCTAATCCATTTTTTTGTTTAACTAAAGAGTTCCTAGTTTGGGATGTTCGAAGTTAAAATTAAAAGATATTTATCATCATTCTCGGTAATTTGTGTGTGGTCTATTTGTGATCTTCAGGTGTTGTTATTACATTGTGTTGCTTCCCCCTTTGCTATTGTAATGTTCCTTAGATCATTTCACACCGTGCTGCAACTCAGGTGATAATATTTAGCTTGGTTCCGTAGTGTCCATCCTTCGTGCTAGTCTAAGCTATAGCTCAAGTGGTTCATCTTTTTTTAAATTATTTCATGTTGCTCCAATTTAGCTTGAATAAGTTGAAGTAGCTCCATAAAACCTCCCTCAAGTCAAAGAGTATATTTTTTTAGAGGTTTTTACATACAGAACATGAAATTTACACGAAATTACGCATTTCACCATCAATTTATAAATATTACCACTATCACACCATATTCATTTAAATTTTACGCATTTCACATATTTCACACTATATATTCTTTGATGGTGAACTTCACATTTGTAAATTGACCTTGATCTTAACTATATTATTAATATATTAATTATATACTATAAATAAATTAATTTATATAAATAATAATTTAAATATTTATGAATTTATGTATTTTAATTTATTTATCCTATTTAAAATTTCCAATTAGGGTGTCGAATTTAAATTCACATGACTATAATTTTTAATTGAAGTAAGAAAATTGATGTTTTTACAGTAAAAAATAAAATATATATTAGAATTTAAATATTAATAAATTTATGTATTTTAATTTATGTATATTATTATAAAGTATATGAAATATGTGAAATATGTAAAATTTAAATGAATATTGTGTGATAGTGGTAATATTTATAAATTGATGGTGAAATTCGTAATTTCGTATAAATTTCATGTCCTGTATGTAAAAATCACATTTTTTTATAGATTGCGGAACTGGGAGTATAAATTGCTCTTAATTTTGAAAAAAGTTTAATTTTAATCTCTAACTCATTTGTCTACGAGGTAAAAATTAACATGTTTTAATTTTAACCTAACATATTACATCACACATAAAATTTAATATTAAAATTTAACTTTATTTCAAATCCTACACGCATTACTAAAATAATAACTAACTTATATCACATTCCCTATGTATCTCAACATAATAACTAACTTTATTTCACATTATTCACAACTTTCAATAAAAAAAATATCTCTATTCAGATTTAAGTTACAAAAATACTGCAATTTGTTCCTTTTAGAATAGTATATTTTTATTAGTTTTTTCTAAAATATAAAATTTAATTATTTTTAATTAATTTGTATAATTTATATATTTTAAAAGATAATTATATTCCGCAATTCTCACAATTATTTAAAATTTAATAAAAATTAAAAATTCAATTTCTTTAAAATCTTTTTTTTATCTGCTCTAAAAGATAAAAAATAAAAATAAAAATATTATTATGTCAAAATAATATTTTTAAAATAAAAGAATAATGAATAAAAATAATCTTACAATATAATAGTAAAAAAATCTTAATCCTCTGTGTGCTGTTCTGGTTGCTAAAGCTCTCTGCGCGTCGCCGTCTCTCGAGATTCTCTTTCTCTCTGTGTTTATTGAGATTTCCTATACCTCACGTGAACACTCCCTAATAACTTATTTTGGGGTTAATTTAGTAATTTTCTTTGAGCTAAAATTAAGGGTTAGCTATGAGAATTAAGTAAGAAAAAATTCAATTTAAATTTATTTATTTTTACAGGAGCATTACACCCTATGTCCACTGACCAACCAGAAAGCAAAAAATTTCTCCATCATAAAAAGGATTGCACTTATGGAAACTTAGTGCTTCTCTACAGTGGATTTTATGCTTCTCGACAAAACTTATCTCATAATCCTCACAAATAGGGGTGAGAATGATTCGAGTACAAGCTTAGCCAGATACGGCTCTAACTCAGCTCGTATCAATTCAATTCGAGTTCGAGCTGACTCGAACCTTTGAAGAAATTGAATTTTTTCTTAAAATATGACTTTATCAAGATTTTAAATTAGATTAATTACAGTTACTAGATCACCATATGCTTTAACTATGATATCCCGCATTTTCTCTATGATATCCTAATGACAGATTGTAATGCTATTCAGCTCAATAGTTGAACTCTTGCACAATCTATTCCACCAAATAAAATAAAATAAAATAAAACATTCATGAAGAACCCAATAATCACCTTTAAGTATAGCAATTGGTACATATTCGCACACGCACACAGACAGAAACATATATATATAATCGAGTGATACATGAAATCATAGAAATAATACTTTAAACGCAATTCTTATTGTATCTAGGACTGTACCCAGGAAGGAATAAGACTGACTGCAGGATGTAGCCTTGATCATTAGGCATAACAGCAACGACAGCTTTGTATCCTTCCAAGGTGCAAAAGTTTGGACCGAATGCAGTTACTGAAAAGCAGAAGCCTTGTGTGGCCAGGATTGTAAGAGCATATAAAACGCCATTTCCCACTTTCTTTTTCTGAACCTCTTCAGTCCGGCAGAAGTTAAGTCCATCAAATACCCACAAGTTTTTCTCCCGGTTGAACGCATTCACGGCCCCTCTGCCCATATCCATGAACTTTTTGAAGTTCTGGCTCTGTATAGGCTCAATTTTCCATAATTGGTCCTCCTCCGTCCTCACACCATCGGAGAAGACCAAAAGCAGCAGCAGTAAGAGCAGCGGGCGACGGCCGTGGGACATCATCGATGATAACTCTTTAAAACTTTACCTTTTAGGGATCCGAGAGACTGGGATGGGTGATCTGTGGCTGCAACGCCCCCATGGCCTTCTTGTATTGGGTGATCAGCTTCTTGGCTCAGAAGGAACTCCTTGACATTTGGCATAATCCTTTCATTATATGACAAAAAGTATTAATTTTGACTTTGTAGAAATTTTAAAATGGCTGGCCGGCATTTTTTTTTTAAAAAAATTAGCAATAGCCTATAATATTATATTATACATCAATTACAAGAACGATTCTCATCAAGAATAACAAAAAACTTGGGTGAAAAGAAGATATAAAGTCAATAATTCTGTTAGTAATATTGTGTACATGTGTGATCCTAAATGCTTAAAAGTGCACAAAAAGAGTGCGATTAATCGTTTATATATATGCATTAAATAATTAGTATCTAACATATGTATAGCTCTACAATGATTATGCATTCTTTTATGAGAAAAATGTACAATTCCAATAACCAGTTAAAATATTAACAAATAAATTAAAAACTTAATGTAACATTCCGGTAAATTTAAATTTAGATTTTTGATTAATTAAATTTATTATGAGGAATTAATATTATTCATAAGAAATTAATCATTTAAAATTAAATATATGAAATATTAAATATTTATTATGCGATTCAAAATTTAAAATGGCTAAAATTAATATTTAATTTAATTAAATCAAATTATTTAAAATTTAAATCCAATGAATTTAATTACCTATTAAATATTCATAACTACCTCCTTAAATTAAGGCTACGAAAATTACAGAAATACCCCCAGATTATTATTTAGAGAAATAAAAATAGAGTTTCTGCCCTTAAAATACTGATTCAACTCTTCCCCTTCTATAACCGCCGCCGGCCTAGAGAGCGGAGAGAGAAAGTGACGAGTTGGAGAGAGAAAGTGATGCGATAGAGAGAGAAAGAAGCCGGATCTCCCTCAAAATTGACGATTCTTCTTCATCTCTTCTCGATCTACACGTTTTCTTACTCCTTGGATCAGATCTAGTGATTTTGGAGTGATATTTCTCTTCGGATTTCAAGAAGGCCTAGAACTATGGTGAATTTGAGGTAGGTTTTTCCCTAACATGGCTCAATTAATTTCAGATTTATTATCAAATTAAATATATTGAATGAAATTAATATTTTATACAAATATCTGAAATTTATTTTTGAAATTCCATTAGTTTTTCTGGCTGCATCTCATTTATAATTTTTGGTCTGCAAATCAATTATATCGCTATTTAATTATATTCATATAGCTGGTTTATTCTTGAGATTGTGACACCTACGGGAGGGCAAGTGTATGGACTTGTCGTCACATTCAATGAGAATATATTGACTTATGACTATGACACCTACGGGAGGACAAGTGTACGAACTTATCATCACATTCGATGTGAATATATTGACTTGTGTTTGTGACACCTACGGGAGGGCAAGTATACGGACTTGTCGTCACATTCGATGAGAATATATTGACTTGTGTTTGTGACACTTACGGGAGGATAAGTGTACGGACTTGTCGTCACATTCGATAAGAATATGTTGACTTGTGTTTGTGACACCTATTGGAGGGCAAGTGTACGGACTTGTCGTCACATTCAAAATATAATATAATATTTAGGCAAGCGTATGAGCTCGCTATAAGACTAAATTTATAATTAAGATTTTAAAGGTGATAATGGATTAAAAATTAAATGTAATTTCTATGGGATTACGCACCTGCCTTAGCTCGAGCATATGATATCATTCTGGGCTAGGGGTGAAAACTCTCAAAACTGATTGAATATCTCATATTTTGCCATTATGGGCCATAGCCTACGGGGCCAGGGGATGACGATCTCCAAATGTGTAAAAGACAGCTGAGGCGTAGTACGAGAAATCACGGGCTCAAAAGATAAAAGTAAAATTAATAAAAAGAAATATGCTCGTTACTTATTTTATTTTATTTTGTTTCTGTTTATATGCTGATGTTGTACTTGCTATGCAAATTATGCTATGTTTGTTTAAGACTTGCTATTCATACTATGCTATGCTATCTCTTTATCCTACATGCATGCTTAATTGAAATCTATGTTATACATATTTAATTGTTTGTCATTCTTATTATATCATGTTAACATGTTATTATTATTATTATTATTATTATTATTGTTTAATATTTTTATTTAAAGACTTTGTTAGTGTACAACCTACGAGTCTGTTCTAACAGACTCTGTCACTAACGTGGCAGGTACTGGAGCACTTGATCACGGGAATAGGGAGAATGCCCGTCAAGAGAAAAATTAGTTTATTGCCTTATTTCCTAGAGAGTGACTATTTACTTATGTGTTCGGTTGAGACTATAGTAGTTTTGCTTCATTTGCTCTAGTTGGATATTTAATTCTGTTCTAAGTTATAGTATTGTGAACTATTGTAGTAGTTTTTGATCTATTTAGTTTTGTTCCGCTGTTGAATTAATCTTCTTTCTCCCCTAACTTAGATAAATATTTTAGAGTGACGGCTAGGGTCATCACACTTAAACTATGATAGATCAATTTATTAGTTAATTTCATGCAAGCTATAAAAAAAAAAAAAATAAACTAGCAAAATAGATAATGTCAAATCATATATATATATATATATATATATACAATAAAAAGATATAATTAATAAAATGTAATATGCATATAAATAAATAAAACATCCATTTCAAAATTTGAATCAATCTACACTTAAATCTTTTGACAGCTCAAGGACGGCAAGAATCGAGCTGGAGATTCCCACAAAAAAAATGAATTTTTTTAAGCTCATCTATTTCGATTGAGATCCAAAAATGACTTATAAATCATAAATAATAGAATAAATTTAGGATAGATTCTATCTTTAATTCACTATACTTCTGGGTTTACTTGAAATCCAGAGAGTACAAATTGCTCCAAACGATGAGATCTGAATCTAGATCACGAAAAAAGAGGTCAATTCGATTGAGATCCAAAAATTTCGTCCTGTTTCTCTATGTTCCTCTCCTTCCTCTCCTACTTCTCCCTTTTCTTGTCTACTAGGGTCGGCGATTAGAGAAAATGAATTGGTGTTTTTTCAGGAGAAAAATCGTATTTCTCCCTAATAACTTATTCTGTGGATAATTCAGTAATTTTCTCTCAGCTAAAATTAAGGAGCAGTTATGAGAATTAAATAAGGATAAACTCAATTTAAATTTTAAAAATAATCCAAATTAAATTCAAATCTTGATTTAAATTTAAATTCAGCTCAATAAATAAATAATTCAAATAATCACAATATTAATAAAAATAAATTTTTATTTCTACAGACTGCAGCCATATGTAAAACAACTGTGATGCAATGTTAAAATCAAACGTTAAACACTATGTGCATTTTTATTATAATTAAGTCTCTTTATAATAATAACCTTTATGACCTAATTATTTATATAAATTATATAATATTTTAAATATATATTTAAATATTTTAAAAAAATGTATTAATTTATTAAATTTTATTTTGAACGGGTAAACTATGAGCTGTAAAACAATCTCAGCTCATTCAAATGACAAAAGGAAAATTAAAATTTTCCGTACTATTTGTCTATTTTGATTAAATTAATATCATTGGGAAATGATTTTGATGCACCCAAAACTTCATTAGATTAATACGATAAAATACAATTAATCACTGTATATAAAATTAAGAGATAATAATCTTTTATTAATTTAATTTTTAAAATTAGATATTTATATAATATTTTTATATTTTAAATGCATAATTATAAATTGTATTTTTTTATTAAATTAAAAAAATTAAATCATTCATCTTGTTTAAAGAGTGGAAGATTTAACAAGGTGATATTCATAATTATGCTATTGGCAAATTAATCATTTATAAGGCAAAAGCATAAATCGATGATATTGGAACAAATATAAATCTTAAATTTAATAATTTTCATGAGAAAATTGTGTATTTGAATTGGTGGAAGATGAAGCAATGATTTGAGATTCGAGAAGATGATGCAAAAAATTTGGTTCCTCCTCTTTTATTTCGCTGATCTTTATAGCATGAAGGTGTGATGGGGCAAAAAAAAAAATTTAACTGAAGGGTTAATTTTCATAATATATAGTTATGAAATTAATTTGAATTATTCTAACATTTGCATTCAAAGATGGCGATAATATATGCAAATATCTAACTTTTCAGATTAAATGACTAAAAAATTCTTTGCTAGAAATAACATATGTAATTCTCTCTCTCTCTCTGTATATGTATTTGGGAGATTTATACGAAGATTACTTTAATTACAAAAATTATGTATTTTACTGTTAAAAATAAAATATTATGTACATCACACTAAATTATTATAAAATTTCATATTTCATTTTACATTTTTTTTTAAATTATGAATTAAATTATTAATATATTTTCATAAATTTTATCCTATTATTTATGATTTATAAGTCCATAATAGAGACCTTCATCTCACTGGATTGAATTTAAAATAAATTTTGTATATAATTAACGTATGAAGCAAAATGCATTTGATGTATATTATTTAAGTTTAAGATTTAAAATTAAGGTTTAGTTTTTACTGTTAAAATAATTTAGGGCATGGGATTATAATTTATAGTTTTAATGCTCAAGATTAAAAGTATAATGCTATTTTATAAAACAATTGTATAAAATCTGTAATTTTATATCATTTCAGTGGTATACGTAATATTTAATTTTTAATAATAAAATATGTAATTTTTTATAATTAAAATATCTTCTATAAAAATACTATTTTTTATAATTAATTTATCCTGCATGTAAATACCCTTATATATGAGTTAATTGCAAGTAAGTCTTTTTAGTTTGAGCCTATATGCAACCAAATAGGTCCTCAAATTTGCAATAAAATACAAATAATTTTTTTTATATTAATTAGAATATTTAATAGAAAAATATATTTCCTAATTAATAGGTCAATTTAGATTTATATTTATTTAAAATATTAATTTAACTTTTAAATTTATTAAGCTAGTCCATTAATAAGAAAAAATATTTTCTATAAATTAATTATTGCATATTATTTTAAATTAAAAAATATAATTAATTAATTTAGTAATTAAATAGACTTAAATGCAAATAAATTTAAATTAGTTTATCTTATATTTTATTTAATTCAATATTATTTTTATATTATATTATATTATATATAATAAAAATAAATAATTATTTTTTACGTTATAATAAAATAGCATTGAAACAAATGCCCCCTTCATTACAATTTGATATAAGCTTATTGTAGCATTTTCTACTGATATACTGAATTTTAAAAAATTCAAAATCTTTAGGTTTATTTTTTTAGCTTAATTAAAATTAATATTATTAATTTTAATATATATAATTTTTAATATTAAAATTTTATTATAATTTATATTATGCATATATTTTAAAATAAAAATTAAATTTATTTTACATCCTATATATATATATATATATATATCAAAATAATATTTAACTTATATCACATCACTTTTATATCTTAATATAATAATTAATTTTATTTAACATCATACACAACTCTTATTAAAAAATCCTCATCTATTAACTTTCACAACAAACAGACTTATTTATTTAGTTGCATTAATATCTCATATTATATGTAAATATTAATATTAAAAATTATTTACGTTACGCATCAAACATACATCCCAAATATTTAAAAAATAATTTTACCTCACATCATACACATATTCATAATAACAATCAACTTATATCACATCTCTCATATATTTCACTATAATAATTAACGTTTTCAAATTAGAAATCTCAACAAAAAATTAGGGCAAATTGCATTCAGGCCTTTGAGGTTAGGAGAGCATTAATAGCACTTTTGCAATCTTAGGACTCAACTCGAGGTATTTAAAATATTGGAAATAATTTACAATGCTCGTCTAATCTTAGGAGCCCGCATGCAATTTATTCTTAAAAAAATCTACTTTTAACTTTAATTTTAAATAAAGTTAACTTTTGCAATATACACCTTAGTAAAGACTTATTCGAATGACCTTTTAGCCATAGTTCTGCATTTTTGAATGCTTCATAATATTCTTAAAAAAAAAGAATGTTTCGTAATAATAAGAAGATTGAAAATGAAATCAAATGGACAAAGTCTAATTTTATTTTTATTTTTGATCAGGAAGTCTTTAATTTTTTTTTGATAGAAATGTGGAAGTCTAAAATTGATTAGCTGTGAATGACACCAATTTTGAACGTTTCTCCTATAATAATAAATTTTAAAATGGACTCTAAATGGACTTTGTGAAATAAATTTTAAAATTGAATTGATCAGCACAACTTGGTCAAACTCCCCAGAGAGGTTGACAAGTTCTTGGGTGTCATTTAGCTAGAGGCCAAAAAAGCTAATTCGTAAAGCTTCTCTTAGCTCAGCGGAGAGGAAGCTTGCTTAGAACTAGGGGATCTTGTATTTGTATTCACGTGACTACAATTCTGAACTGGGGTGGGGGTAATTGTGATGTTTGGGCAAAGAATCAAATAATAATAATAAGGCCAATGCGACGGCTAAAAAAATCACATCTATTTTATGTATATCTATGAATTTGAGTTCCATTTCGTGTGGTTGAACATCTCTTTCACACAAGTTTGTGAATTTGATCAATTCCTTTCTTTGAAAGATAGCAGAGTCATAGTACTACACTAAAATTATATGCGAAAAATAAAACATTTTAGCTAATATCTCTTTTAAGAATATTATAAAAAATAATGAAAAGAGGTGAAATCTCTTACACAATAAAAGGAAAATGAATGGAGAATGTTCATAATATGTTCTAGTATAAGATCCCAAAGTGAATAGTTATTCACATTAGAAATCACTTGTGGGAATGTTTGTTGTTGGCGATGCATCTTTGACCCTTAGGTAAAGTAGGAGTGCTTTCATATAATACGTCAAAAGGCCTTTTAGCTCTATACTGGTGCTGTTTTTGGCTTTCCAAACCATAATCTCTAATTGTCTTAGTATTGTCTGCTAATCCATTTTTTTCTTTAACTAAAGGGTTCCTAGTTTGGGACGTTCGAAGTTAAAATTGAAAGATATTTATCATCATTCTCGGTAATTTGTGTGTGGTCTATTTGTGATCTTCAGGTGTTGGTATTACAATGTGTTGCTTCCCCCTTCGCTATTGTAATGTTCCTTAAATCATTTCACACCGTGCTACAACACAGGTGATGATCCACGTTGGTTCCGTAGTGTCCATCCTTCGTGCTAGTCTTACTATAGCTCAAGTGGTTCATCTTTTTTGGGTGGTTTTATGTGCTCTAATTTAGCTTCAATAAGTTGAAGTAGCTCCATAAAACCTCCCTTGAGTCAAAGACTGAACATTCTCAACACATCTCCTGGAATAGTCTTCAATTCCTCAAGTGCAGTAGATAGAACTCTTTGTATGGATCCTCTTATCTCCTCCACAAATGAAATTCGCATGGTTGCCCCTGATGATAAATCCAATTTTAGCTATATTTTCATCTTGTACTGAACTATTAAAGTTAATTTTGATTCATCCAAGAGATAAGAGAACCCAAATATTAATAGTGGGGGTACAAGACCTTGTTGGGGTTGTTGAGTTCCATTGGCTCTAAAGATGGTTCAATATGAAAAATGAGAAATAACTTAATTTGATGATTTTCGATTTTGCACTTGACATGCACTGTTTGATGATCTCAAACTATTAGGATTGGGGCTCAAATGAGTCGAGTTTAAATGAATTTCCCTAAAGTTAAATTTAAAATTTTCGAGTTTGAGTTGAGTTTGATTCGAGTTAACTATTCATTGCTATCATAGACATTGTCAGAGATAATATCACATATCAATGGGTTTGACTACACAGTAATCCAAATTATTAAATAATCCAAATTAAATTCAAATTCCCATTTAAATTTAAATTCAGCTCAAATAAATAAATAATTCAAATAGCCAAAAT
Source organism: Apostasia shenzhenica (assembly GCA_002786265.1). Lineage (NCBI taxonomy): Eukaryota > Viridiplantae > Streptophyta > Magnoliopsida > Asparagales > Orchidaceae > Apostasia > Apostasia shenzhenica. The sequence goes on along the minus strand of KZ452995.1, from coordinate 66,491 downwards.
ATTAATGAAAATACAATTTTATTTCTACAGGCTGCAGCCACTTGAACAACAACTGTGATGCAACGTTAAAATCAAACGTTATGCACTATGTCTATTTTTATTATAATTAAATCTCTTTATAATAATAACCTTTATGACCTAATTATTTATATAAATTATATAATATCTTAAATATATATTTAAATATTTTAAAAATATGCATTAATTTAATGAATTTTATTTTGAACGAGTAAACTATGAGCTGTAAAACAATCTCAGCCCATTCAAATGACAAAAGGAAAATTAAAATAATCCATACTATATATTTGTCTATTTTGATTAAGTTAATATCCTTGGGAAATGATTTTGATGCACCCAAAGCTTCACCAGATTAATACGATAAAATGCAATTAATCACTGTATATAATCTTTGAGTATGTACATTCAGATATGTGGGGTCCATCTCCAGTTACTTCGTTCGGAGTAGCTAAGTATTTTGTTATTTTCATTGATGATTATTCAAGAAAAGTCTGGGTTTACTTCTTGCAACATAAATCAGAAGTATTTGGGAAATTCAAATACTGAAAGGCAAGTATAAAAAAAACTACTGGCAAATACATTAAGGTTCTCGGTACAAATAATGGGGGAGAGTACACCTCCAAAAAGTTTCAAAATTTCTGTTTAAAAGAAAGAATTACTCGGCATTTTACTCTCTCAAACACACCACAATAGAATGGTGTAGCAGAAAGGATGAACAGGACATTGCTTGAGAGAGCGCGATGTATGAGATTATTCGCGGGCTTTTCAAAACTATTCTGGGATGAGTTAGTTAATACAACTTGTTACTGGGTGAACAAGTCACCTTTATTGGCATTGAAGCTTAAGTCACCAGAGGAGGTATGATCAGGTAAACCAGTTAATTATTCTAACTTGCATATTTTTAGTTGTCCTGTTTATGTTTTATTGCAGGATACAGAGAGAACTAAACTAGATTTTAAGTCCAAAAGGTGTATCATCATGGGGTACGCTTCTGGTGTAAAATGGTACAAAGTTTGGGACCCTAACACAAGAAAGTCAGAGCTTTGCAGAGATATCAGATTTAATGAAGCTTCTATGTTTAAGAAATCTCAAGAGAAGATTCAGGATGAACGAAAGATCAATAATGCTGTTCAAGTAGAGTTTGAGAAAAACTCAGGGGAAATTGAGAGCAGGTCAAATGATTCACATCAGGATGAAATTTCGGTACATCTACCACAGGATAAGTCTTACTCTATTGCTACAGGGAGGGCTAGAAGAGACGTGCAAAAACCTCTGAAGTTCAGAGATATTGTGGCTTATGCATTTCCTGTTATTTCTTCTAATTCCTTGTCTTTTCAGGATGCAATAGAGAGAAAAGGCAATCGACTGCAAGTGGTTGTACAGAAAAAAAGAAGCTTTATCTTCAGAAGAACTAAAAAAATATAAAACAAGATTGGTTGCTAAGGGTTTCAGTAAAAAAAAAGGAATAAACTTCAATGAGATTTTTTCTCCAGTGGTGAAATATTGTTCTATCAGAATTTTACTTGTTATAATAGCTATGTGGGATTTAGAGTTGGAGCAGCTTGATGTGAAAACTACGTTTTTACATGGCAATCTAGATGAAGAGATTAATATGATGCAACCAAAAAATTTTGTTCAACAAGACATTGAGAAGATGATATGCAAGCTAAAAAGATCTCTTTATGGGTTAAAGTAAGCTTCACGTTAATGGTATAAAAGGTTTGATACATTTATGATAATACATGGTTACATAAGGAGCAAGTTTGATAGTTGTGTTTATTTTTAATTTCTTAGATTTTATTATTCTGTTAATGCTCTATGTTGATGATATGCTCATAGCTTGTAAACATATGCATGAGATTAGTGAGCTAAAAAGAGTGCTAAGTTCAGAATTTGAGATAAAAGACCTAGGCAGTGCTAAAAAGATTCTAGGTATGGAGATTCATTGAGATCGTCATAAATGTAAGCTATGGTTGACTCAAAAAAGTTACATAGAGAAGGTATTAGCAAAATTCAATATGAAGAATTCTAAAGCTATCAGTACGCTTTTAGCTCAGCATTTTAAACATTCTTCGTAGCAATACCCAAAGTCAGATAACGAATTTTAAGAAATGCATAATGTACCGTATACTAATGCAGTTGGATGTCTAATGTCTGCAATGATATGCACTAGACCGAATTTATCACATGTTGTTAGTGTTGTTAGCAGGTATATGGCGAACCCAAGAAAAGAGAATTGAAATGCTTTGAAATGGATTCTACGTTACTTAAAAGGCACTTCAGATTGTGGGCTGTTATTTGAGAAAAATACAGATTCTGATCTTTTAGTTGGTTATATCGATTCTGATTATGCAGGTGACCTTGATAAAAGAAGATCCACTACAGGATTCATCTTTACTTTTGGTAGAGGTCCCATTAGCTAGAAAGCTACTTTACAGAATATTGTAGCTTTATCGACAACAGAGGCAGAGTATATTGCCGCAGTTGAAGTTGCAAAGGAAGCTGTTTGGTTAAAAGGTTTGGTCAGAGAACTTGGTATTTCACAAAGGACTGTTAGTTTGCATTGTGTCAATCAAAGTGTAAATTATCTTGCAAAAGATCCTGTTTTTTATGCAAGAATAAAAAATATTGATATCAGATATCACAAACTCAGAGAGCTTGTGTTAAGCGGTGATATTAAGCTTGTGAAAGTTTCAACTCAAGATAATTTTGCAGATATACTTACTAAACCTTTGCCAGTAGTCAAGTTTTTATACTGCTTAGACTTGGCCAACATTCAGAAGAGCTAAGGTATGAAGGCCCTAGGGAGAGGGGGTGTTTCTACTTAGAGAGATTATATTGTCTGCTTAAAAATATTAATTTTAATCAAATCAAGGTGGAGATTGTTAAAATGTGATTTGAATAATAAATTAAATAATCCTAATTATAAAGATTATTTGTTAGGCTGTTGAGATTTTTATAGGAATCAGATACAGGATTTGTTATAGGCTACTATTATAAATACAGGATGATCTGGTAAGCTGAAATAAGAGGGATTATCAGGATTTCTAATAAAAGGCTGTAAGTTCTCAAGCTTCTTCTTGGGAAACGTGAATAGGTGATTCACATGGATATTTTCAGCAGTGATTTCTCTTAGATTTTCTTCATTAGTTACGGAGCTGATTTCGTAGGAATCTGGAGGCAATCATCTGAGGCTCAAAGAGCGATTGAATTGTTTAATTTGAAAGAAGAAAAGATCAAATTTCTATATCCCGTCTAAGATTAAGAACCAAGTGATTGGTATAACGTTCTTTTTCTATCTGATTTCCTACATAATAAAGTCTCTCTCTGCTCTCCTCATGGATGTTGAAGGAATACCTCCGAACCACATAAATCTGGTATTCTTGTGGTTGCTTCATTCTTTTATTATCATTATTTCTCATATTTATCTGGCATGATTTATTTGGCTAACTACACATATGACGTTCCGAATTTTCCGCTGCGTATTATTTCACAACAAAAAACCACCTCAAATTCACTATATTTCTAGGTTTCATTGAAATTTGGAGAGTACAAATCGCTCCAAACGATGAGATCTGAATCTAGATCACGAAAAAAGACGTGGATCACAAAGAAGATGATAGAGATCATCAATTTGAATGAGATCCAAAAAAATTGTCCTATTTCTTCTTCTACCTCGATGATTAAAGAAAATGAATTGGTGTTTTTTGAGGAGAGAAATCAGATTTCTCCCTGTTAACGTGTGGTTCCGGCGCTGCATCTCAACCTTATTATTATTATTATTTTCCTTATTATTGCAGGCGTCCAACGTCGTCCACGAGAGTAGGGTCAAACCTCGGGCTCGACGGTTCAGGGCTATCCCCAGCAAACATCGAAGACGATGTGTCGTATGTGCCTCTGTCGGCGTGCCACGATCACATCATTCCCAAAGAAGCATGCCTCTTCCAGGCACACGAATCAAAGGTCTGCGTGCTCCCGCTTTTACGGACTCCTAGAAGAATTATCAAAATCAAGGAAGTCAAGCCCTTCTTTCACTACTTTCAGCTCCTCAAGTGGCTGACATTAGAGGGACTACCAGGATGGATCCAGTAATTAAATATTTCTTTCCTTTCCGGAAAACCTGGAGCCAACCTCTTCCTCCGACATATTTAAGTCCCTCAGCGGGCTACGAATCGAAGGGGATCGGATCAGCTATGCTTTCATTTTTTTCTTCACTTGTGCTAGAGCTAGAAAACAAAGAAAGTTCTCTCTCTCTCTCTCTCTCTCTCCCCCCATGCTTACTTCTCTTTCTAGTAAAATCATTCACCTGATCACCCGGTGGACGTAGGTAATTTTCTCTCTGAACCACTTTATACCTTTGTATGCTGTTCTGGTTGCTAGAGCTCTCCGCGCGCCGCCGTCTCTCGGGATTCTCTTTCTCTTTATGTTTCTTGAGATCCCCTATATTTCACGTTAACACTCCCTAATTAATAACTTGTTTTGGGGATAATTTAGTAATTTTCTTTGAGCTAAAATTAAGGGTTAGCTGTGAAAATTAAATAAGGATAAATCCAATTTAAATTTTAAATATTAAATAATCCAAATTAAATTCAAATCTCCCTTTAAATTTAAATTCAGCTCAAACAAATGAATAGTTCAGATAATCTCAATATTAATGAAAATAAATATTTATTTTTACAGGGGCATTACACCCTATGTCCACTGACCAACCAGAAAGCAAAAAATTTCTCTATCATAAAAAGGATTGCACTTATGAAAACTTTGTGCTTCTCTACAGTGGATTTTATGCTTCTCGACAAAATTTATCTCATAATCCTCACAAATTGGGGTGAGGATGATTCGAATTCGAGCTGACTCGAACCTTTGAAGAAATTGAATTTTTTCTTAAAAATATGACTTTATTAAGATTTTAAATTAGAGTAATTACTGTTACTAGATCACCATATGCTTTAACTATTGAAGGCGAGGATTTTTTGAAAGATGACAAGCCATAGCATTATACTAAAACAATATTACAAATAGTAAAGAAGTCAACCAGCATACTCCTTGAGGATATTGCAAAAAGCAATGGAAGAGGCATATCTCTCTCCCAGCGAAAATTACCTAATATACCGTAATGAGCCAAAAAGTCGGCTACACTATTTACAATACGTGATATATGTGTAACCTTACACAAAGAGAATGAAAGCAAAATATTTATAATCTGCTATTAAAGGCGAGGATTTGATGTTAAAAGATATCCCGCATTTTCTCTCTGATATCCTAATGATAGATTGTAATGCTATTCAGCTCAATGGTTGAACTCTTGCACAATCTATTCCACCAAATAAAATAAAACATTCATGATGAACCCAACAATCACCTTTAAGTATAGCAATTGGTACATATTCGCACACGCACGCAGACAGAAACATATATATATAATCGAGTGATACATAAAATCATAGAAATAATACTTTAAACGCAATTCTTATTGTATATAGCAGAGTACCAAGGAAGGTACGTGACTGAAAACAGGATGTAGCCATGCCCATCATGCATAAGAGCAACGACAGCTCTGTATGCTCTCAAGTCACCAATGCAGAGGTATCGAAAGATTAAAATTGCTGGAAAGCAGGTGCCTTGTCTGGCCAGGATTGTAAGAGCATAAAAAACGTCATTCCCCACTTTCTGTTTCTGAACCTCGTCGGTCCGACAGAAGGTAAGTTGATCAAATCCCCGCAAGTTGTTCTTCTGGTTGAACGTATTCAAGGCCCCTCTGCTCATAGCCATGAGCTGTGCGAAGTTCTGGCCCTGTATGGGCTCAATTTTCCATAATTGGCCCTCCTCTGCCCTCACACCATCAGAGAAGACCAACAGCAGCAGCAGTACTAAGAGCAGCGGGCGATGGCCGTGAGACATCATCGATGATAACTCTTTAACTTTACCTTTTAGGGATCTGAGAGACTGGGATGGGTGATCTGCGGCTGCAACGCCTCCATGGCCTTCTTGTATTGTGTGATCAGCTTCTTGGCCCAGAAGGAACTCCTGACATTTGGCATAATCCTTTCATTATATGACAAAATATCATTATTTTTTGCTTTGTAGAAATTTTAAATAGGCTGGCCGGCATTTTTTTTTTTAAAAAAATTAGCAATAGCCTATAATATTATATTATACATCAATTACAAGAACGATTCTCATCAAGGATCACAAAAATCTTGGGTGAGCATAATCCTTTCATTATTTGATAAAAGGTATTAATTTTGGCTTTGTAGAAATTTTAAAATAGCTGGCCGTCATTTTTTTTTTTTGAATTAACAATAACCTATAATACTATATTATACATCAATTACAAGAAAGATTCTCATCAAGGATCACAAAAAACTTGGGTGAGCATAATCCTTTCATTATATGACAAAAGGTATTAATTTTGGCTTTGTAGAAATTTAAAAAATGCTGGACCGCGCATATATATTTTTTTAAATTAGCAATAGCCTATAATACTATATTATACATCAATATACAAGAACGATTCTCATCAAGGATCACAAAAATCTTGGGTGAGCATAATCCTTTCATTATATGATAAAAGGTATTAATTTTGGCTTTGCAGAAATTTTAAAATAGCTTGGCCCTTCATTTTTTTTTTTTGAATTAACAATAACCTAATAATACTATATTATACATCAATTACAAGAAAGATTCTCATCAAGGATCACAAAAAACTTGGGTGAGCATAATCCTTTCATTATATGACAAAAGGTATTAATTTTGGCTTTGTAGAAATTTTAAAATGGCTGGCCGGTATTTTTTTTTTAAATTAGAATAGCCTATAATACCGTATATTATTCATCAATTACAAGAACCATTCTCATCAAGGATCACAAAAATCTTTGGGTGAGCATAATCCCTTCTTATACTGACAAAAGGTATTATATTTTGGCTTTGTAGAAATTTTTAAAATAGACTGGCCGTCATTTTTTTTTTTTGAATATAACAATACAGCCTATAATACTTATATTATACATCAATTACAAGAAAGATTCCTCATCAAGGATCACAAAAAACTTGGTGAGCAAATCCTTTCATTATATGACAAAAGGTAATTAATTTTGGCTTTGGGTTAAAATTGGTAAAATGGCTGGCCGGTATTTTTTTTTTAAATTAGCAATAGCCTATAATACTATATTATACATCAATTACAAGAACCATTCTCATCAAGAATCACAAAAAACTTGGGTGAAAAGAAGATATAAAGTCAATAGTTATGTTAGTAATATTGTGTACATGTGTGATCCTAAATACTTAAATGTGCACAAAAAGAGTGCGATTAATCGTTTATATATATATGCATTAAATAATTAGTATCTAACATATATATAGCTCTACAACGATTATGCATTCTTTTATGTACAATTCCAATAACCGGTCAATATATTAACGAATAAATTAAAAACTTAAACTATGATAGATCAATTTATTAGTTAATTTCGTGCAAGCTTATAAAAAAAAACCAAATAAACTAGCAAAACCGATAATGTCAAATCATATATATATATAAATATAATGAAAAGATTTAATTAATAAAATGCAATATGCATATAAATAAATAAAACATCCATTTCAAAATTTGAATCAATCTACACTTAAATCTTTTGACAACTCAAGGGACGGCAAGAATCGAGCTGGAGATTCCCACAAAAAAAATGAATTTTTTTAAGCTCATCTATTTCGATTGAGATCCAAAAATCATGGACTTATAAATCATAAATAATAGAATAAATTTAGGATAGATTCTATCTCTAATTCACTATAATTCTGGGTTTACTTGAAATCCAGAGAGTACAAATTGGTCCAAACGATGAGATCTGAATCTAGATCACGAAAAAAGACGTGAATCGAAAAAAAGATGACAGAGATCGTCAATTCGATTGAGATCCAAAAATTACGTCCTATTTCTCTATGTTCCTCTCCTTCCTCTCCTACTTCTCCCTTCTCTTCTCTACTATGGTCGGCGATTAGAGAAAATAAATTGGTGTTTTTTCAGGAGAAAAATCGTATTTCTCCCTAATAACTTATTTTGGGGATAATTCAGCAATTTTCTCTCAGCTAAAATTAAGGAGCAGTTATGGGAATTAAATAAGGATAAACTCAATTTAAATTTTAAAAATAATCCAAATTAAATTCAAATCTTCATTTAAATTTAAATTCAGCTCAAATAAATAAATAATTCAAATAATCACAATATTAATGAAAATAAATTTTTATTTTTACGGGCTACCGTCACCTGTACAACAACTGTGATGTAACTTTAAACTCAAACGTTAAGCACTATGTGTATTTTTATTATAATTAAATCTCTTTATAATAATAATTTTTATGATCTAATTATTTATATAAATTATATAATATTTTAAATATTTTAAAAATATGTATTAATTTAATAAATTTTATTTTGAACGGGTAAACTATGAGTTGTAAAACAATCACAGCCCATTCAAATGACAAAAGGAAAATTAAAATTTTCCATACTATTTGTCTATTTTGATTAAATTAATATCCTTGGGAAATGATTTTGATGCACCCAAAGCTTCACCAAATTAATACGATAAAAATACAATTAATCACTGTATATAAAATTAAGAGAGAACAATTTTTTATTAATTTAATTTTCAAAATTAAATATTTATATATTTTTTTTATATTTTAAATGCATAATTATAAATTATTATTTTTTATTAAATTAGAAAAATTAAGTCATTTATTTTGTTTAAAGAGCGGAAGATTTAACCGTGATATTCATAATTATGCTATTGACAAATTAACTATTAATAAGACAGAAGCATAAATCCACAATATTAAAATAAATATAAATCTTAAATTTAATAATTTTCACGAGAAAATTGTGTACTTAAATGAGAGCTTATATCTATAAACTTTATAATTAAGCTCATCCATAAACTTTGCATGAACTATTCACAAATATAATGAGCTGCTTGCCAATATATATTAACTCGTTTATTAAAAATTTAAGTTTTTAAATTTATGTTCAAATTTATTTGTTAATATTGATAAATAGAATGTGAAAGAGCTTATCAAGCCGAACATCAATTTTATTTTTCATTCTTTTTTTCTTCCTTCGGCAGATCTTCAGAAATTATTTGTTAATTTCATGCAAGCTTATCAAAAAAAACAACCTGATAAACTAGTAAAATCGATAATGTCAAATCACATATATATATATATATAATAAAAAGATATAATTAATAAAATGCAATATGCATATAAATAAATAAAACATCTATTTCAAAATTTGAATCAAACTACACTTAAATCTTTTGACAGCTCAAGTGCCGGCAACAATCGAACTGGAGATTCCCACAAAAAAAAAAATCTCTTTCAAGCTTTGTTTAGATTAATTTTTAAATTCTCTCATTAAATCTTTTCTCAAAATCTCTCTCTTTAAATAATAGTAATAAACTAAAACTTCTCGTCCCTACGACTTTGTGCTTCGGTACTTGTCACGTTTATGATAGTAAACTATTAGAACAGACTTGTAGGTTATGCACTACCAAAGTATTTTAAATAAAAAAGGCTTAATGATAATAAAAATATGAGCAATAACAAATATAATATAAATATTAAGCAATTAAATGAGTGCAGCATGATTAAATTGAATTTTATTTATTTTTATCTTTTAGACTCGTGATTTCTCATATTATGCTCCAATCGTGTTCATATTTGAGAGTTGGCATTCACTGGTCCCATAGGCTATAACTCAAAATGACTAATATGTGAGTTTTTAATCAGTTTTAGGAGTTTTTATAATCCAAAATGTCTATAGATGCATTTGCGCCTAAATATTATAAACTCATATATTTGCCCTCACGTAGGTGTCACAAACTTGGGTAAACCAGCTTTCGTTCACTTCAAATATCTTGATATTAATTAATCAATATGTATTGATCTGACAATCCAATCAGTCCTCTATGGTCCGATCGAGATCTGAAATGAGATGTAGGATTTATATGATCTCATCGACTTCAATTAATAAAAAAAAACATCACATAATAAAAAATTATCATAATAAAAATATAATATTATTCTAATAATTGGGAGAAAGTCCTACAACATATTTAAAACTTGATTAGAAAATTTCAAGACTTATTCTATTTATAAATTTTATAAACACCAATTAATTTTTCTAATATCACACATACATAAATATCAAAAAAGAAATTAGGCACAGAATTTATCAAAAAATTTGATAATTAAACATCAAGTTATTTATCAAAAAATTTGAATCTATAAATAAGTTTTAAGAAAATACAATATATTTTATCAAAATACTCGGTTAATTTTTTATTTATTAGCGAAATTAGGATAAAACTCATCTCAAATTCACTATAATTCTAGGTTTCATTGAAATTTGGAGAGTACAAATCGCTTCAAATGATGAGATCTGAATCTAGATCACGAAAAAAGACGTGGATCGCAAAGAAGATGATAGAGATCGTCAATTTGAATGAGATCCAAAAATTTCGTCCAATTTCTCTATGTTCCTCTCCTTCCTCTCCTATTTCTCCCTTTTCTTTTCTACTAGGGTCGGCCATTAAAGAAAATGAATTGGTGTTTTTTGAGGTGAGAAATCTGATTTCTCCATATTTCAGTAATTTTCTCTCAGCTAAAATTAATGAGTAATTATGGGAATTAAATATGGATAAATTCAATTTAAATTTAAATATTAAATAATCCAAATTAAGTTCAACTCCCCATTTAAATTTAAATTCAGCTCAAATAAATAAATAATTCAGATAATCATAATATTAATGAAAATAAATTTTTATTTTTACAGACTGCAGCCACATGTACAACAGCCGTGATGCAACGTTAAAATCAAATGTTAAGCACTATGTGCATTTTTATTATAATTAAATCTCTTTATAATAATAACTTTTATGATCTAATTATTTATATAAATTATATAATATCTTAAATATATATTTAAATATTTTAAAAATATGTATTAATTTAATAAATTTTATTTTGAACGAGTAAATTATGAGCAGTAAAACAATCTAAGCCCATTCAAATGACAAAAGGAAAATTAAAATTTTCCATACTATTTGTCTATTTTGATTAAATTAATATCCTTGGGAAATGATTTTGATGCACCCAAAGCTTCACCAGATTAATACGATAAAATACAATTAATCATTGTATACAAAATTAAAAGAGAACAATCTTTTATTAATTTAATTTTCAAAATTAAATATTTATATAATATTTTTATATTTAAAATACATAATTATAAATTATATTTTTTTTATTAAATTAGAAAAATTAAGTCATTCATCTTGCTTAAAGAGTGGAAGATTTAACGTTCATTAATACGAAGAGGTGATATTCATAATTATGTTATTGATAAATTAAACATTTATAAGGCAGAAGCATAAATCCATGATATTAGAACAAATATAAATCTTAAATTTAATAATTTTCACGACAAAATTGTGTACTTGAGTTGGAGGAAGATGAAACAATGATTTGAGATTCGAGAAGATGATACAGAAAAAATAATTTCTTCTTTTTTATTCTGTTGATCTTTATAGTACGAAGGTGTGATGAGGCAAAAAGAAGACTAATTTATATATATCTAATATCTTAATCTAATACGTATATTAAGTACTAACTGCTAATTGAACCGATAAGATCGCTTAGCTATTAAACATATTTAGCTGAAGGGTTAATTTTCATAATAGTTATGAAATTAATTTGAATTATTCTAATATTTGTATTCAAAGATGGTGATAATATATGCAAATATCCAACTTTTCAGATTAAATGACTAAAACATTCTTTGCTAGAAATATCATATGTAATTCTCTCTCTCTCTATATATATTTCGGAGATTATTTATACGAATTATTCTAACATATGTTATTTTTTAAATATATTTTTTTTTGACAGTTACTTTACATATGTAATTCTCCATCAAACATAAAATATTATCTACATCACACTAAATTTTTATAAAATTTCATATTTTACTTTACTTTTTTTTAAAAAAATTATAAATTAAATTATTAATATATTTTTATAAATTTTATCCTATTATTTATGATTTATAAGTGCATAATAAAGACTTTCATATCACTAGATTGAAATTAAAATTATATGAAGCAAAATACATTTGATGTATATTATTTAAGTTTAAGATTTAGAATTTAAGGTTTAGTTTTTATTGTTAAAGTAATTTAGGATATGAGATAATAATTTATAGTTTTAATGCTCAAGATTTAGAGTATAATGTTATTTTATAAAAAAAAATTATAAAATCTCTAATTTTATATCATTTCAGTGATATACATAATATATAAATTTTAATGATAAAATATATAATTTTTTATAATTAAGATATCTTCAATAAAAATACTATTTTTTTATAATTACTATGTCCTTCGTGTAAATACCCTTATATTTGGGTTAATTGCAAGTAAGTTTTTTTAGTTTTAAAAAAATCAAATAGGTCCTCAAATTTGCAATAAATTATAAATAGATTTTTTAGTATTAATTAGAATATTTAATAGAAAAAATATTTTCTCTAATTAATAGGTCAATTTAAATTTACATTTATTTGAAATGTTAATTTAATCTTTAAATTTATTAAGCTAGTTCATTAATAAGAAAAAATATTTTCTATAAATTGAGTATTTTTGCACATTACTTTAAATTAAAAAATATAATTAATTAACTTAAAAATTACGCGTTACTCTATATATATATATCTTAGAACGATCATAAATTGTGTGAGCCTAAAAGGAAGGATTCATCTTCATCTCTCTGTAGTACGGCAGTGCTCGTTCAAACCAGTTAAGTTATCTAATAGTCAGCCAATGCCGTCGGCCGGCCATCTCCTCCTTTTCCTTCTGGCGGCCGCTGCCGGCGGCGAAGCCCTCGGCCAATCGGGAAATCAGGAGAATCCGATCAGTTATGACAGGCTTCAGAGCATGGGACTAAGCGCAGTGGAGCAGTACAACAGGGGGCTTCTCTTCTGCCTGACGGCGGAGGGCCATAAAGATGTGGCCGGCGGGTTCTTCCTCCTAAGAATCGTGGCTAAAGACCCAAAGATGGTGGCCCCTGTGGTTTATGCGGTCAGAGTCCATCCTGATGGGGTACTCCGTTCATTTGGGTACGAAGAAAAATACATTCCTATCCGGCCAATAACATGTCCAAAGTGAGTCCACCAATTAGAAGACGCGCGCCGTATCATCGACCGCATATCAATTATCATTGTGTGATCGACTTTTTGACGCACTGTATTACATCAGATGACTTTTTTAATTTCTCAATATTTTCAATCGACATGTCATCTGTAATTTTCTTGTAATTTTCTTGTACTTTACTTTCACTTTTAATATTATGATAATACTGAGTTTAAAAAAAATATTTTGATGCTGTTTTGAAGAACAATACTATGTACATAGCCCTCACAAGTAGCCCTTAAAGTTTCTAAAATGTTGCAGAGTTTTTCCGACGTTCGAATACTGTGAAAGATATCTATCACAAACTTGCAATAGATATGAGACAAATTAATATCTGCGAATTTCAGAGAAGAGAAGAGGAGGTGAGAGGGAATAATAAATTTAATATTTTATAAAATTTTAATATTAAAAAGGGATTTTTACATACAGAACATAAAATTTACACGAAATTACACATTTCATCATCAATTCATAAATATTACCACTATCACATCATATTCATTTAAATTTTACGCATTTCAAATATTTCACACCATATTCTTTGATGGTGAACTCACATTTCTAAATTGGCCTTGATCTTAATTACATTATTAATATATTAATTTAATACTATAAATAAATTAATTTATATAAATAATAATTTAAATATTTATGAATTTATGTATTTTAATTTATTTATCTTATTTAAAATTTTTAATTAGGGTGCCGAATTTAAATCCACATGACTATAATTTTTAATTGAAGTAAGAAAATTGATGTGTTTACGGTAAAAAATAAAAATATATATTAGAATTTAAATATTAATGAATTTATGCATTTTAATTTACATATAATATTATAAAGTATATGAAATATGTGAAATATGTGAAATGCGTAAAATTTAAATGAATATGGTGTGATAGTGGTAATATTTATGAATTGATGGTGAAATGTGTAATTTCGTGTAAATTTCATGTCCTGTATGTAAAAACTCCTATTAAAAAAAAAATCTGATTAGTATATTATATCTGATTAAAATTAAGATCAAAATATTAAATTTTTACATTTATAAATTTACATGATATTATGATTGCACAAAAATCTAAATATAATTTACCAAAATAGAATGCATTAGCCAGATTTTTTTTCCTGCAAATGAAATTAACTCCATTTCCATATATACACAGAAGATTGTATTATATATTATTTTGAAAAATGTTATGCATATTTTTTTTTTAGAAAAATGTTATGCATCTATAGATTAATTTAATAAATTAAAAACTTAAATCATAATTATTGAATTTAATAATTTAACAATTATAGTTATTAAAATTACGTTGCAGGATTCTTTTAACACAACAAGCAGAAGTCGATTTTACGCTGTGATCATAATAAAATATATTTTGTAATCTTTTTAATGTCGATCATTATCTTCCAGAGACCAACCTTATTGGATCCTACAATTTCACCTCTTTCGAGCCAGACCGATCTGGAAGGTTCGTAACCGGTTCTATTTTGGATTCGGAACTGACTCCCGCTACCTTGAATCTGTTGGCTGGTAATTCAAGGTGCTGGTTTCAATTAAATCAGTCTGACCTACAAGATTTTATAATTAATTTTTTTCATTTTTTGTTTTTGTTTTTCAATTTTGTTTATAATTTTCTAATTAAACAGATTATTATTAACTTTTCAAATTTTTATTTTTTATTTATTTATTTCTAATTTTGGGGATAAGTAGGAGAAATATAAAGTGGCTTAATGAGAATCTAAGAAAGCAGTAGGCAATGCAAAAAATGTGACTCTCAAGGATTTATATAAGAAGCTAGACACTAAAGAAGGAGAAAGATAATTATATAGGATTGTCAAAGCAAGAAATAGAAAAATCAAAGATTTAATTGAAGCAAAATGTAACTTTTCAAAGAAGAAAATATCAAAGATAGATGGATGAGTTACTTTCAACAGCTTTTCAATGAAGTTTGTGAAAATTTAATTGATCTTACAGAATTCAGCACCCTAAAAGAAAATAAAAATTACTCTTACATCCGACGTATTAGTAAAGCTGAAGTCTGAAAAGCTTTAAAGAAGATGATGCATAAAAAAACAGTAGGACCAGATAACATCCCAATAGATGTTTGGCAGTGCTTAGGAGATGAATGAGTTTCTTGATTCACTAGATTGTTTAATATAATTTTGAAGACTAAAAGGATGCCAAATGAATGAAGAAAAAGTATATTAGTACCTATTTATAAAAATAAAGACGATATATAAAATTGTGCCAATTATAGTAGATCTATCTAACATTAAACCAAATTGAAGTATTATGGCGTAACCTTTGTTCAATCACCCTCTCCCAAAGTTATTGATCCATTCATTTATTAAGAAGTTTAATGGAGAAATTTAAAGAGAGAAAGGAAAACCTACATTTAGTTTTTATTGATTTGAAAAAAACTTATAATAAAGTCTCAAGAGAAGTACTTTGGAGAGTTTTAGAAAAGAAAGAGATTTGCACTGCTTATATTCAAGTTATTAAAGACATATATGAAGGAGTTGTTACCTGTGTTCGGACACAAGAAGGTTTGACTAAGGATTTTTCTATTACAGTTGGATTACACCAAGGCTCAGCTTTAAGTACGTATCTTTTTGCTTTGATTATGAAAGTCATGACTGGACATATCCAAGATGAAGTACTTTGGTGTATGCTCTTTACAGATGATATTGTCTTTATTGAGAAAACTAAAGAGGGAGCTAAAGCGAAACTAGAGCTTTGGAGAAATGATCTAGAATCTAAAAGTTTTCATCTCAGTAGATCAAAAACTGAATATGTGGAGTGCACATTTAGTCAAGAGAGAAATACTTATATTAGAGATGTGACAATTGATGATCAAAATTTCAAGAAGAGTGAGCGCTTTAGATATCTTGGATTAATTATACAAAATGATGGCGAAATAGATAATGATGTTATTAGCAGAATTCAAGCAGGATGGGTAAAATGGAGAAATGCTAAAATGGAGAAATGCTTCTGGTGTGTTGTGCGATAGAAAAATCTCATCCAGAATCAAGGGTAAATTTTATAAAACTGTAGTAAGACCAGCGATGATATATGATGCAGAATGCTGGCCTGCAAAGAGAAAACATACAAATAAAATAAATATTGCAGAAATGAAGATGTTAAGGTGGATGTGTGGATATACACGAAAGGATAGAATGAGAAATGAGTATATCTGAAAGAAAGTTGGTGTTGCACCAACTGAGAATAAGCTTAGAGAAAGTCGGCTTAGATAGTTTGGACATCTAAATCGTAGACCGATTGTAGCTCTAGTTAGAAAAATTGAGTTATTAATAGATTTTGCCTATGTACAAAGAGGAAGAGGGAGACCAAAGAAAATATTGCAAGAAACTATAAGAAGTGATTTTAGTTACTTAAAATTAGATAAGAATTTTGTAATTGATAGGGCGCAATGGAAACAAAAGATTCATATAGCCGACCCCACCTAGTAGAATTAAGGCTTGGTTGTTGTTGTTATTATTTATTTATTTCTAATTTTCTAATTAATCGTATCCATCAAATTTTATTTATTTATTACCTACTAATACCTGATGTATTTTTTAGTTTATTTGTTTCACCAATGACTTTGTTTCACCCACTATCTTATCTGGCTGCAGCCAAAAAAAAATCATCTAATTTTTTAAAATTATTTTTCTCAATATTTTATATTTATTTCACATTATATATAAATTTAAACATTAAAAATTAATTTATATAAAATATAAATTAATAAAAAAATTAATTTTTTCACATTTAATGTAATATTTAATAATTAAATAATTTTATTTTATTTTATAATATTAAAATAATTTTTTTATTTAAAAATATTTAAAATATCTCAAAAATATATTTAAATCAAACAGATTTTTTTTAATGTGTTAATACTGTAGACCAACTAGTCCATTGTTTAATATGCATATCTGTTTGGCAATAATTAACAATGTTATTGAACCTGATATATTTACAACATATATAAATCCCAAGATTATAATTGCATGATTAATTATTATTTTCAAATTTTTAGAAAAATTAGTAATATGCTTAAACAATTCCAAAAATCTTAATAATTGATTTATCTTATATTTTATTTAATTCAATATTATTTTTATATTATATTATAATATATATAATAACAATGAATAATTATTTTTTACGTTATAATAAAATAGCATTGAAACAAATGCCCCCTTCATTACAGCTTTGATATAAGCTTATTGTAGCATTTTCTACAGATATACTGAATTTAAAAAAAATCAAAATCTTTAGGTTTATTTGTTTAGCTTAATTAAAATTAAAATTATTAATTTTAATATATTTAATTTTTAATATTAAAATTTAATTATATTTTATATTATGCATATATTTTAAAATAAAAATTAAATTTATTTTACATCCTATATACATATCAAAATAATATTTCACTTATATCATATGACTCTTATATCTCAATATAATAATTAATTTTATTTCACATCATATAGAACTCTTATTAAAAAATTCTCATTTATTAACTTTCACAACAAACAGACTTATTTATTTAATTAGTTGCGTTAAAATAAATTATATTAACTTTAACTTAATATCTCATATATTATATGTAAATATTAATAATAAAAATTATTTTTATTTTGCATCCAACATATATTCCAAAAATTTTAAAAATAATTTTATTTCACATCATACACATATTCAGAATAACAATCAACTTATATTATATCTCTCGTATATTCTACTAGAATAAGTAACTTTATTTCAAATCATAACTCTCAACAAAAAATTAAGGCAAATTGCATTCAGACTTTTGAGGTTAGGAGAGCATTACAAATTAGCTTTAATTTTTGAAAAAATCTTAATTTTAGTTTTTGAGATTGTAAAATTGTTGTAGATTTGGTCTCTCTTTCATAACCTGATCTTTTTCATTGGGTTTTTATGATAGAAAATTTGAAATTTTGATCATTTAAGACTAATTTAAATAATTTATATATTTTAAAGGATCATTACACTCTCTATACGCATAATTTTTTAAAGGAAAATTTAAAATTTAGTTTCTCACCTCTTTTGCTTTTATCCTTTCTAAAAAATCAAAATAATAAGATATTAATATTAATATTTTAAAATTATATTTTAAAATAAAAAAATTAATGATCAAAAATAATTTTCTATAGAATTATAGTAAAAATTTAATAATTATACCTTAATTGAAACAAAATTATAGCACTTTTGCAACCTTAGGACTCAACTTGAGGTTTGTAAAATATTGGGACTAATTTGCAATGCTCTTTTAATCTCAAGAGCCCGCATGTAATTTATTCTTAAAAATATCTACTTTCACATTTAATTTTAAACACATTAAAGTTAACTTTTACAATATACACCTTAGTAAAGACTTATTCAAATGATCTTTTAGCCATAGTTCTGCATTTTTGAATGCTTCATAATATTCTTAAAAAAAAGAATGCTTCATAATAATAAGAAGATTAAAAAAAATCAAATGGACAAAGTCTAATTTTATTTTTATTTTTGATCAAGAAGTCTTTATTTTTTTTTTTTTTTTGATAGAAATGTGGAAGTCTAAAATTGAATAGCTGTGAATGACACCAATTTTGAATGTTTCTCCTGTAATAATAAATTTGAAAATGGACTCTAAATGGACTTTGTGAAACAAATTTTAAAATTGAATTGAGTACAAATTGGTCAAACTCCTCAGAGAGGTTGACAAGTTCTTGGGTATCATTTAGCTAGAGGCTAAAAAGGCTAACTCGTAGAGCTTCTCTTAGCTCAGTGGAGAGGAAACTTGTTTGGAACTAGGAGATCTTGTATTTGTATCCACATCACTACAATTTTGAACTGGGGTAGGGGAATTGTGATGTTTGGGCAAAGAATCAAATAATAATAATAAGGCCAATGCGACAGCTAAAAAAATCACATCTATTTTATGTATGTCTATGAATTTGAGTTCCATTTTATGTGGTTGAACATCTCTTTCACACAAGTTTGTGAATTTAATCAATTCCTTTCTTTGAAAGATAGCATAGTCATAATATTACACTAAAATTATATGTGAAAAATACAACAGTTTAGCTAATATCTCTTTTAAGAATATTATAAAAAAAATGAAAAGAGGTGAAATCTCTCACACAATAAAAATTACCTAACGTAGTATAGTTAGTAAGTCAAAAAATCAGCTATAATGTTATGCTATATATGAAAAACTTCGAAAAGGAAAATGAATGAAGAATGTTCATAATATGTTCTAGTATAAGATCCCAAAGTGAATAGTTATTCACATTAGAAATCATTTGTGGTAATGCTTGTTATTGGCGATGCATCTTTGACCTCTTAGGTAAAGTAGGAGTGCTTTCACACAAGGTTTTCAGAACCTGACCGAAGATCGAACCGGTCAATCGACCGGTTCATGGTTTTATCGGTTCAATCGGTTGAACCGTGGTTCAACCGGATGACTTAATAATTACATTATAATTAAATATAAATTTTCTAAATGTGAGATTAATTTTTAAAATATGATAAAAAATATTTTGAACAAAAATAGTACAACTAATTTAAAAAATTTACTACTACAAGAAATGTATAAAAAATTAAAAATTACAAAACAAAACAAATATAATTACTTTTCTTGTCAATTTGTCATTCAAAATACTTTGTCTCTTTTATAACAATTCGAAATAAATTCATGATAAAAAAATAATAAATTAGCTAAACATCCATTATATAAAATAATTATTATTCAAAATATAGTATCAATATTAAAATATTAATGCCCAAATATTAATGTATAAAAATAAAATAAGAAGCTCAAATAATAATTTCGGTTTGTCCGGTTTGTCCGGTTTGGCGGTTGGACCGGTTTTTACCGGTTCAACCCGATTTTTACCGGTCCAACCCGGTTTTTTCTTGATTTTGGTTCTAATATTGAACCAGACCGGACCTTGAGCCGGTTTCCGGTTGAACCGGTCGAACCGGCCGGTCCGGTCCGGTTCTAAAAACCCTGCTTTCACATAATACATCGAAAGGCCTTTTAGCTCTATACTGGTGTTGTTCTTGACTTTCCAAACCATAATCTCCAATTGTCTTAGTATTGTCTGCTAATCCATTTTTTTTTCTTTAACTAAAGGGTTCCTAGTTTGGGATGTTCAAAGTTAAATTTGAAATATATTTATCATCATTCTCAGTAATTTGTGTGTGGTCTATTTGTGATCTTCAGGTGTTGGTATTACAATGTGTTGCTTCCCCCTTTGCTATTGTAATGTTGCTCAAATTTCACACCTTGCTGCAACTCAGGTGATGATCCATGTTAATTCCGTAGTGTCCATCCTTCGTGCTAGTCTAAGCTATAGCTCAAGTGGTTCATCTTTTTTTGGGTGGTTTCATGTGCTCCAATTTAGCTTGAATAAGTTATAGTAGCTCCATAAAACCTTCCTCGAGTCAAAGACTGAACAATCTCAACACATCTCCTGGAATAGTCTTCAATCCATAAAGTGCAGTAGATAGAACTCTTTGTATGGATCCTCTTATCTCCTCCACAAATGAAATTTGCATGGTTGTCCCTGATGATAAATCCAGTTTTAGCTATATTTTCATCTTGTACTGAACTATTAAAGTTAATTTTGATTCATCTAAGAGATAGGAGAACCCAAGTATTAATAGTGGGTACAAGACCTTGTTGGGGTTGTTGAGTTCCAGTGGCTCTAAAGATGGTTCAATATGAAAAATAAGAAACAACTTAATTTGATGATTTTCGATTTTGCACTTGACATGCACTGTTTGATGATCTCAAACTATTAGGATTGAGGCTCAAATGAGTCGAGTTTAAATGAGTTTGACTTGAGTTTGATTCGAGTTAACTAAGTTATTTTAATAAGTATATATGCTATTATATAACTATTCATTGCTATCATAGACATTGTCAGAGATAATGTCACATATCATTGTGTTTGACTACACAGTAATCCAAATTATTAAATTTTAATTATTAAATAATCCAAATTAAATTCAAATTCCAATTTAAATTTAAATTCAGCTAAAATAAATAAATAATTCAAATAGCCAAAATATTAATGAAAATACAATTTTATTTCTACAGGCTGCAGCCACTTGAACAACAACTGTGATGCAACGTTAAAATCAAACGTTATGCATTATGTGTATTTTTATTATAATTAAATCTCTTTATAATAATAATCTTTATGACCTAATTATTTATATAAATTATATAATATCTTAAATATATATTTAAATATTTTAAAAATATGCATTAATTTAATAAATTTTATTTTGAAAGAGTAAACTATGAGATGTAAAATAATCTCAGCCCATTCAAATGACAAAAGGAAAATTAAAATATTCTGTACTATTTGTCTATTTTGATTAAATTAATATCCTTGAGAAATGATTTTGATGCACTCAAAGCTTCATCAGATTAATACGATAAAATACAATTAATCACTGTATATAATCTTTGAGTATGTACATTCAGATATGTGTGGTCCATCTCCAGTTACTTCGCTCGGAGGAGCTAAGTATTTTGTTATTTTCATTGATGATTATTCAAGGAAAGCCTGAGTTTACTTCTTGCAGCATAAATCAGAAGTATTTGAGAAATTCAAATACTGAAAGGCAAGTATAGAAAAAATTACTGGCAAATACATTAAGGTTCTCGGTACAAATAATGGTGGAGAGTACACCTTCAAAAATTTTCAAAATTTCTGTTTAAAAGAAAGAATTACTCGGCATTTTAGCTATATCTTCATCTTGTACTGAACTATTAAAGTTAATTTTGATTCATCCAAGAGATAGGAGAACCCAAGTATTAATAGTGGGGGTACAAGACCTTGTTGGGGTTGTTGAGTTCCAGTGGCTCTAAAGATGATTTAATATGAAAAATGAGAATAGTTTAATTTGATGATTTTCGATTTTGCACTTGACATGCACTGTTTGAAGATCTCAAACTATTAGGATTGGAGCTCATAATGAGTCGAGTTTAAATGAATTTCCCTTAAGTTAAATTTAAAATTTTTGAGTTTGAGTTGAGTTTGATTCGAGTTAGCTAAGTTATTTTAACAACTATTATATAACTATTCATTACTATATCGATGAATCTAAGTTGAATACATACTTTTAGAGACTGATTCATTACATATCAAGTTATTTTAATTGAATGCTAGCAAATATACAACTATTTGATGATTTTCTATTTTATTCAAAGGCAATACTTGTATTTCAAGGCATTTGAACGTAATACTCGCAATTACATATCTTATATTTATTATATCGATGCATTTAAGCTAAATACACGCATCCATAAATCAATTCAATATATAAATATCAAAGTATTTTAATTTATAAAACTTGTTAATAGTATAATAATGTATTTCAACTCCATAGACATTGTCAGAGACAATGTCACATATCATTGGGTTTGACTAAACAATAATAATTATGTGACTCACAATTATATGGATGACCTTATGCATAATACATATATTTGTAGATTGACTCGTTGCATATATAGTTATCTTAACTAAATAATAGTGATGATTATTTTTTAATATATTAGAACAGAATACTAGCATTTGAACTTCAATTTATTACATATTAAGAAATTTTAATGTAGTACTTATAATTGCTCAATATATAATTATAATGTTAATATATTTTAGCTGAATACACATATTAATTAATTAATTTGATGTATATTAAAGTATTTTAACTCAATAATAGCAATTATATAACTATCTGATTGTATACCAATGTATTTTAATGTAATAAATACTTTTAGAGATTAATTTATCATATAACAATGTATTTGAACTGAATAGTGATAATTATATAATTATTTATTACTATATCGATGAACTTAAATTGAATACGTGCATTTATAGACTGATTTATTACATGTTAAGTTATATTCAATGCATATCACAGTATTTTAACTTAATACTATTAATTGTATAAATATTTGAAAGCATATCAATGAATTTCAATGTAATAGATATATTTAGTGACAAAATGTATTGCGTAACAATATATTTGGAATAAATAGTGGTAGTTATATTCTATTTGTTATTATATCGATAAATTTAAACTGAATACATATATTTATTGACTGTATTAATAATATATATCAAGTTATTGTAATTAAATACTAGCAATTTTCTGACTATTGGTTGATTTTATAATATATTTACATGAAATACTAGCATCTAGACATCGCTTTATTATATGCCATGGTATTTTAACTTGATAGTTACAATTACATAGTTTATATTTGTTATATTAATGTATTTAAACTTAACACATATATTTAGAGACCAATTTAATGAATATAATGGTATTTTAACTTAATTAATACCAATTATTATACAACTATTTGATAGCATATCAATGTAGTTCAACTTAATAGTCATTTCTTGAGATTAACTTATTACATATCAATATATTTAAACTAAATAATAGCAATTATATAACTATTCAATATTATTTCAATGAATTTCAGCTAAATAGTCATTTTCACCTCTTTTCATTTTTAGACTCTAAACCCTAAACCCTAAACCCTAAATAGACATGTTTAGAAATCGATTCATTGCATGTCAAAATAACTATATTCAATTTATAGACCGTATCAAGCTGTTGATAGTATATATATGTATTTCTGCCTAATAAATTATTTTTAGACTAATGTGTTGCATATAGAAGTATTGAATTAAATATTAATAATTATACAACTATTTGTTATTATATTAATATGTTTAGATGAATATACATATTTAGAGACCGATTCATTGTATATCAAATTATTTTAATTGAATACTAGTAATTATTTAATTATTTAAATATTAATTTATTACATATCAAGAAATTACAACTAAGTACTGATAATTGCATAACAAATAATTATTATGTCTACATATTTTAACTGAATACACATATTTATAGATAAGTTCGAGGCATATCAAAGTATTTTAAGTGAATAATAATAATTATGCAATTATTTGATCATAATCCATATAATTTAATGTAATACAAAATAATGTATTTGAGTTGAATAGTAGTAATTATACAACTATTTATTTGTATATTGAGGAACTTAAATTGAATACATGCATTTATAGACCAATTTACTATATATCAAGTTAATTTAATCTAATATTAGTAATTATATAATTATTTGATAATTTTTCAATGTATTCAAATGAAATTCTGACATTTAGATATCAATTTCTTATGGTATTTTAAATTAGTACTCGCAATTGCATAATATAGATTTGTCATATTAATTTATTGTAACTAAACACACATATTTATAAATTGATTCGACGCATATCATAGTGTTTTTACTTGATGCTACAATTATATAATTATTTGACAGTATATTGATAAATTTAATGTAATAGATACTTTTAGTGAAGTTACTACATATCAATATATTTGAACAAAAAAAATCAATATATTTGAACAAAGTATTTAGGCATCAATTTATTACATGTTATTGTATTTTAACTTGGAACTTGCAACTACACAAACTTATATTTATCATATTGATGTATTTAAATAGTTTACTCATATTAAAACCAATTCAATGGATATCTAGTAGTTTAACTTAATAATAGTAATTATACAACTATTTGATAGCATATTGATATAGTTCAACTTAATAATCACTTTTAGAGACTAACTTGTTATAAATCATTGTATTTGAAATGAACAATAGCAATTATACAACTATTTAGTATCATATCGATAAATTTAAGTTAAATAGTAGTATTTAGTGACTGATTCATTGTATGTCAAGTAATTTCAACTAAATACAAGAAAGTATATATATATTTGATAGTAAATTAATGTATTTCTATTTAATAAATGCTTTTAAAGGCTAACTAATTACACATCAATATATTTAAACTTAACAGTTGTAATTATACATCTATTCAAAACTATATAGATACATTTAAGCAGAATACATATACTTAGAGCTTGCTTCACAACATATCTTGTTATTTTAGCTGATCAGTACTTGCATTTATTCAACTATTTATTGATTTTTCAATATATTTGAATATAAAACTAGCATTTAGACATTGATTTGTTATATTTAAAGGCATTTTAATATAATATTTATAAATACACAATTTATATTTATTATATCATCATATTTTAACTGATTCATGTATATTTATAGATGGATTCAATGCATATTAAGGTATTTAAATATAATGCAAGCAATTATACAACTATTTGATGATAAACTGATGTATTTCTACTTAATAGATATTTTTGGAGACCAATTTATTACATATTATTGTGTTTCAAAGGGACATTAGCAATTGTATAACTATTTGTTATTATATTGATTAATTTAAGTTGAACAAATGCATTTAGTGACTGATTTATTGCATATCAAGTTATTTTAATTAAGTAATAACGATCATAGCTATTCGATAATTTTTCAATATATTTAAGAAAAATACTAAGTTTTAGATATTATTTTAATAGATATCAAAGCATTTTAGCTTAGTACTAATAATTACATAACTTATATTTAGTATATCGATATATTTAAATTGAATACACATATTTAGTAACCAATGTGATGCATATAAATATTTTTGAAATAAATAGTTTCAATTATACAACTATTTATTATTATATCAAAAAATTTTAGTTAAATACATGCACTTAGAGACCTATTCATTGCATATCAACTTATTTTAAATGAATACTAGCAATTATACGACTATTTGATAATTTTTTAATATCTTTGTATTGTATGCCAGTATTTAGATATTAGTTTATTACATATCAAGGCATCTAAACCTAGTAAATGCATTACACAACTTATATTTATTATACCAATGTATTTAAACTTAATGCACACATCTATAAATTGATTCAATGCATATTAAGCTATTTTGACTTAATACTAGTAATGTGTTGCATGTAGAAGCATTTGAACTAAATAGTCGCAATTATACAAGTATTCATTCCTATATCAAAAAGGTTTAGTTGAATACAAACATTTAGAGAATGATTCTTCGTATATCAAGTTATTTTAATTAAATACTAGTAATTATATGGCTATTCGATGACTTTTAATATATTAGAAAAAAATACTAGCATTTTGACATCACGTTATTATATATTACGAGATTTTAACTTTGTACTCGCAATTGCACAACATATTATTATTATGTCTATCTATTTTAATTGAATACATAAATTTATAGATAGATTAAATGCATATTATGATATTTTAACTTAATACTAGCAATTATACAAGTATTTAATTTTATATTTATGTATTTCAATAAAATAAATGCTTTTAAAGATTAATTTGTTACACATCAATATATTTCAACTGAATATTAGTAGTTATATAAATATTCATTACTATATCAATAAAGTTAAATTGAATATATACATTTATTGATCTTTATTACATATCAAGTTATTTTAGTTAAATATTAGCAATTATACAACTCTTTGATAATTTTTTAATATATTTGAACAAAATGCTAGAATTTAGATATTGATTTATTATCTATCAAGGCATTTTAACTTAATACTCAAAATTAAATAATTGATATTAGTTATGTTGATCAAGAAATTGTAATTGAATACTAGCACGTATATGACTACTTGTTAATTTTGCAAATGTATTTACATGAAATACCAAGTATTTAAGTATCAATTTATTACATATAATGACATTTTAACTTAGTTCTTGTACGTTGTGTAATTGAATACAAGCAAGTATATGACTATTCATTAATTTTGCATTGTATTTACATGAAATACTTAGTATTTAGGCATCAATTTATTACATATAATGACATGTTAACTTGGTTCTTGCAATTATACAACTTATATTTGTTATATCGATATAGTTAAACTGAACACACATATTTAGAAGCTGATTCAATGGATATTATGGTATTTTAACTTAATATCAAAAATTATATAACTATTTAATAGGATATCAATGTAGTTCAACTTAATTATCGCTTTTAGAGACTGACATGTTACATATTAATATATTTGAACTGAGCAGTAGCAATTATACAATCATTCTATATTATATCAATGAATTTAAGTTGAATAGACTTATTTAAAGAGTGGTTCAATATGTATGTCAACCGAATAGTAATAATTATACAACTATTTAATATTATATCGATGTATTTCTACTAAATAGATACTTTTATCGATGTATTTGAATTGAACAGTTGCAATTGTACATTTATTTATTACTAAAAAGTACACGCATTGGAGCTTCCTTCACAACATATCAATTATATAGCTATTCAATGATTTTTCAATATGAACATAACACTAGTATTTCGATTTCAATTTATTATATATTTTTTTTGAAATTCGGCCGTAGCCTATAAAACTATAACAGTAAAAAGATACATCAGGTACAAAAGATTCGATCCTCGTTGAGGATCGCACAAAAATCGAGTGGGAGGGACATGCCCCTACGCCACTCTGTGTCATCGAAACAAGAAAAGGAAGCTATAAAGTCTGCCGCTCTATTAGCGGCTCTATAAACATGAGATATCCTATATGCCTTGAAGGCACAAAAAAGCTCAGCAATCTGGGTCATGGTCTTGTCAGGA
>KZ452995.1:0-23728 GCA_002786265.1 Apostasia shenzhenica | reverse complement strand
GTCAGATAAACAATGACTGAATACTAGTATACTTACAATGTATTCCCTGAAAAAAAAGTATTATGTTAATGAAAGATTCTCTAAATGCATTTATTTCAAGCGTGAATATCAAACTTTAATGCATGAATAGATGTTAAAAATACGCACTATTAAATCTAAATACATTGATAATGTCATAAATAATTCTTTAAAAAGTTGCCTTAATAGGTTAAAATAGATCAATATATATCAAAAAGATGTGTATGCCTAGATTAATATAATAAACGCGAAAACTTATCAGAGTCATAACAACCCCAATATCTTACGTTACTAAAATACATCGATATAGAAATGTATTAGCTCTTTTTAATCGGAGTATTATTAAAAAATGCCTTAATATAGATAAAATCAAAAGTCAAATTGCTTGTATTATATTCAAATTCAATCAAAATCATAAAAAACTCGAATAATTTTTAGTATTTGTTAAAAATGATTATTCTCTAATGAATCTCCTTCTAAATGCTTGTATTTTGCTTAAATTCAACGTTAATGGAATGAAAAATTCTGAAATACGTGACTATTCAATTCAAATACAATGATATGTCCAAAATTCAGTTTTTTTAAGTGCCTAATAAATTATAATAGATCGATACACTTCAAAAAGATCTGTAATATACATGTATTTTAAAACTCAATCATACGTCCCAAACAGATCTCACAAAATCTCTGTTTTCGGCTAAAATTTAACGATATTGAGAATATTAGTCTTTAATCAGAGTATTTGGTTAAAATGGCTTGATATCGTCAAAGATTAACTCAAATTTCTTGTATTTTCTTAGTATTCGATAAAACAATGATTAAATTCAAGTATAATTGCTAGTAATTCACAGAAAATGACTAACAGTGCAACGAATCGCCATCCAATGCTTGTATTTCGCTTGAAGTCAACGGTTTTTTAACGAATAGTAGTAAAAACTTTACTATTTTCTTCAAATATATTGATTGTCGTATCAGTATCTAAAAGTGCTTAATAGATTAAAATTTTTATATACTATCAAAAAATGCGTATTGCCAGAATTACTTTAAAACTCAGACGTATGTCCCTAATAGCTCGCTAGATTTCAACGTTAGGCTAAAATACATCGATATTAGCAAAGTTTTGTGTTATGTCATTGTATCTTTTAAAAGCCTTGATATAGGACGGAGCAAAGTCAAATTACTTATATTCTCTTCAAATTCAATTAACAATAATTGAATTCTGTATAATTGCTAGTATTCCGTTAAAAACTTATATGCATGAAATGTTCTCTAAATACTTGTATGTTACATAAATACAACATTAATGCTATAAAATAATTGTAACAATGTCAATTCAAATAATATTAATATATCATAAATCAGTATTTAAAAAGTGCTTAATAAGTTACAATACATCGATATACACAAAAAAGATTATGCAATTGCTGGTATTATATTAAAATCAATTATATGTCTTGAATATTTGCCAAATGCCTGTTTCAGCTAAAATAATTCGATAAAGCAATTATGGAGTTATTTTTTCTAATATTATATTAAAATACCACATATAGACGTGTTTGACGTGTAATTGCAAGTATTCATCTTAGATACATTAAAACAATCACTGAAATAATTATGTAGTTGTGAGTATTCTGTCAAAATAATGTATTATGCAATAAATTATTCTCTAAAATTTGTATATGGCTTAAATTCAATGTTAATACAATGAATAACAGTAAAAGCACCATAATTCATTAAAATGAATTGATAGGTTCATAAATTGGTCTCTAAAAGTGCCTAATAAGTTGAAAATACCACGTTATACTATCAAAGAGATGTGTAATTGCCGTAAACTCAATCATAACACTCCAAATATATCGTCAATATCTATTTTCAATGAAAATGAATCGAAATAGCAATTATTAGATATTTAATCAGAGTATTAGTCTAATATTTGTTAATTTAGATAAGATCAAAAGTCAAATTACTTACACTCTCTTCAAATTCAAATTAAACATGATTGAATACTCATAAAACTTGGCAAGTATTCAGTTTTTAACATGACTTGTTTATAAGTCAGTGAATTCTTTTTCTAAATACTTCTATTCGACTTGATTCCACATTAACAACAATTAATAGTTGCAGAAAACTTCACTATTTATTCAAATACATTGATATATCATAACTCAGTCTTTAAAAGGCCTAATTGTTTCAAATAGGTCAATATACTGTCAAAAAGATATGTAATTACCGGTATTTTATATTAAAACTCAATTAATAGATCCCTAATAGATCGTCAAACATCTGCTTTCGGCAAAAATAAATCGATATATAACAAATATTAGTTGTTTAATCAGTGTGTTATGTTAAAATGCCCATGATATAGACAAGGTCAAAGTCAAATTACTTATAATCCAAAAAGTACAATCAAACATGATTGAATACTCGTATAATTACTAGTATTCAGTTAACATACACTAGATATCAATGAGATCAAAGTCGGCACTTGTATTCTCTTCAAATTCGATAAACATTGACTGAATACTAGTATACTTACAAGTATTCCCTGAAAAAAAGTATTATGTTAATGAAAGATTCTCTAAATGCATTTATTCAGCGTGAATTCAACTTTAATGCAATGAATAGATGTAAATACCACTATTAAATCTAAATACATTGAATATGTCATAAATCAATCTTTAAAAGTGCCTAATAGGTAAATAGATCAATATATTATCAAAAAGATGTGTAATGCCTAGTATTATATTAAAACTTAATCAGATTTTCCATAACGAACCCCAAATATCTACGTAGGCTAAATACATCGATATAGCAAATATTAGCTCTTTAATCGGAGTATTATGTTAAAATGCCTTAATATAGATAAAATCAAAGTCAAATTGGCTTGTATTATATTCAAATTCAATCAAAAATCATAAAAAACTCGAATAATTTTTAGTATTTTGTTAAAATGAGTTATTTCTCTAATGATCTCCTTCTAAATGCTTTGTATTTTGGCTTTAATTCAAACGTTAATGGAATGAAAAGTTCTGAATACGTGACTATTCAATTCAAATACAATGATTATGTCACAAATCAGTTTTTTTAAAGTGCCTAATAAATTATAATAGATCGATACACTTCAAAAAGATCTGTAATACAGTGTTATTTTAAAACTCAATCATACGTCCCAAACAGATCTCCAAATATCTCTGTTTTCGGCTAAAATTTAACGATATTGAGAATATTAGTCTTTTAATCAGAGTATTTGGTTAAAATGGCTTGATATCGTCAAGAATTAACTCAATATTTCTTGTATTTTTCTTAGTATTCATAAAACAATGATTAAATTCAAGTATAATTGCTAGTATTTCACAGAAAATGACTAAACAGTGCAACGAATCGCCCTCCAATGGCTTGTATTTCGCTTGAATTCAACGTTATTTTAACGAATAGTAGTAAAAACTTCACTATTTTCTTCAAATATATTGATATGTCGTAAATCAGTATCAAAAGTGCTTAATAGATTAAAATTTTTTATATACTATCAAAAAATGCGTAATGCCAGAATTACTTTAAAACTCAGACGTATGTCCTAATAGCTCGCTAGATTTCAACGTTAGGCTAAAATACATCGATATTGCAAAGTTTTTGTTTGTTTAGTCATTGTATTCTTTTAAAAATAGCCTGTGATATAGACAGGAGCAAAGTCAAATTACTTATATTCTCTTCAAATTCAATTAACAATAATTGAATTCCTGTATAATTGCTAGTATTCCGTTAAAAAACTTATTATGCAATGAAATGTTCTCTAAATACTTGTATGTTACATGAATACAACATTAATGCTATAATAATTGTAACAATGTCAATTCAAATATATTAATATATCATAAATCAGTATTTAAAAGTGCTTAATAAGTTACAATACATCGATATACTACAAAAAAGATATGCAATTGCTGGTATTATATTAAAACTCAATTTATATGTCTTGAATATTTCGCCAAATGCCTGTTTCAGCTAAAATAATTCGATAAAGCAATTATGAGTTATTTTTTCCTAATATTATATTAAAATACCACGATATAGACGTGTTTGACGTGTAATTGCAAGTATTCATCTTAGATACATTAAACAATCACTGAATAATTATGTAGTTGTGAGTATTCTGTCAAAATAATGTATTATGCAATAAATTATTCTCTAAAAACTTGTATATGGCTTAAATTCAATGTTAATACAATGAATAACAGTAAAAGCACCATAATTCAATTAAAATGAATTGATAGGTCATAAATTGGTCTCTAAAAGTGCCTAATAAGTTGAAATACCACGTTATACTATCAAAGAGATGTGTAATTGCCGGTAAACTCAATCATATCACTCCAATATATCGTCAAATATCTATTTTCAATGAAAATGAATTCGAAATAGGCAATTATTAGATATTTAATCAGAGTATTATGCTAATATTTTTAATTTAGATAAGATCAAAAGTCAAATTACTTACACTCTCTTCAAATTCAATTAAACATGATTGAATACTCATAAACTTGCAAGTATTCAGTTAACATGACTTGTTATATAGTGAATCTTTTTCTAAATACTTCTATTCGACTTGATTCCAACATTAACACAATTAATAGTTGCAAAAACTTCACTATTTAATTCAAATACATTGATATATCATAACTCAGTCTTTAAAAGTGCCTAATTGTTTCAAATAGGTCAATATACTGTCAAAAAGATATGTAATTACCGGTATTATATATAAAACTCAATTATAGATCCCTAATAGATCGTCAAACATCTGCTTTCGGCGAAAAATAAATCGATATAACAAATATTAGTTGTTTAATCAGGGTGTTATGTTAAAATGCCATGATATAGACAAGGTCAAAGTCAAATTACTTATAATCCCAACAAGTACAATCAAACATGATTGAATAC
Source organism: Apostasia shenzhenica (assembly GCA_002786265.1). NCBI lineage: Eukaryota > Viridiplantae > Streptophyta > Magnoliopsida > Asparagales > Orchidaceae > Apostasia > Apostasia shenzhenica. The sequence goes on along the minus strand of KZ452995.1, from coordinate 18,778 downwards.
TCGTATAATTACTAGTATTCAGTTAACATACACTAGATATCAATGAGATCAAAGCCGGCACTTGTATTCTCTTCAAATTCGATAAACAATGACTGAATACTAGTATACTTACAAGTATTCCCTGAAAAAAAAGTATTATGTTAATGAAAAGATTCCTAATTGCATTTATTCAGCGTGAATTCAACTTTAAATGCAATGAATAGATGTAAAAATACCACTTTATATTGGCCTGTAAAACTCAATCATATCACTCCAATATAAGTCTGTCAAATATCTATTTTCAATGAAAATGAATCGAAATAGCAATTATTAGATATTTAATCAGAGTATTATGCTAATATTTGTTAATTAGATAGAGATCAAAGTCAAATTACTTACACCTCTCTTCAAATTCAATTAAACATGATTGAATACTCATAAACTTGCAGTGTTCAGTTAACATGACTTGTTATACAATGAAATCTTTTCTAAATACTTCTATTCGACTTGATTCCAACATTAACACAATTAATAGTTGGCAAAAACTTTACTATTTAATTCAAATACATATAATATATCATGTTCTAAAAGTGCCTAATTATTTCAAATAGGTCAATATACTGTCAAAAAGATATGTAATTATCGGTATTATGTTAAAACTCAATTTATAGATCCCTAATAGATCGTCAAACATCTGCTTTCAGCTAAAATACACATCGATATAATAAATATTAGTTGTTTAACCGGTGTGTTATTTAAAAATGTCTTGATATAGAAAGATCAAAGTCAATTTACTTATATCCCTTCAAGTACAATTCAAACATGTTAAGTTCAAGCTATGCTTTATATTAATGTGCTACATGAAAAAATAATGTATTGCGGTTGATGAAGAGAGCAGAATCCTGAAAATTAGGGGGCATGCAATGCTTTTTGCACGGATGTTAGCACATAGTAGCAATGAAATATCTAGAAGAATACACAAAAAATGAAAGATGATTCAGGAATAGCTTCCCCTACATCCACCTAGAAGTTAGAAGGAAAGTTTTTCAACTAAAACTCAAAAAATTTGATCAAAATACCAATTCAAGAAGAAAGAAAAAAATGCAAAGCTTGCCTTCTCTCTTATCAAGTATAATGATAATGATCCCTCTATAAAGCTCTGCTAAGAGATATTTATAGATAAGCTAAGGCGTGCTCTGCAGTGTTGAACCCTATTAATTTGATGATGCAATTACTTTAATATTATTGAACTAAATTTTTGTTTTAAGTATGGCGCTTACAGAATAATTACTTTATTAAATAAGAGTTTAAGTCAACAAAAATTAAGAACTACTATTATTATTTTATTTTATTTCTCTAAGATATTGATGTAAGTATATGCATATTTGTCAAGATTCCTACTTATATTTTTTTCGTTTGACTTTCTAGTAAGAAAATCTTTATTTCTCTCGTATTTGCTTTTTGGCTACTAACTAAACTCTACAACCTATTCATTTTAAGTAATTTGAATTAAGTGTATAGCCCACTCAATTATTAATTAGATTTTTAAACTTAACTCAAAATTCACTACTTATTATGAGCTAAATTAAATGATGGTTTAGCTTAACTCAAATTTTTTAAACTCTGTCATTTTTCCTACTATGGGTTGAGCTTATCATTCTATTAGTTAAGAAAAAAGTATATTTTTATTCCTCTTCTATTTATGTGCCTGTGTAAGCTTACATGACTACTAGAAATTTTACATCCACTCTTTTTGATTTGTAGCAGCCATAAAACTATTAGATAATATAAAATATTATCTAAAATACTTCCATGTGCCACATTAATCCAAATTGGGGTGCCTTGTTTACTTCATGAATTTTGATTTTATGAGCTAACCATTTTAGCTGGAAATCCTTATTTAAATAGCTTGATATATTTGTGTGTGATGACTATCAATTAAAAAATTAAGAATATGATTATTTTATTTTATATTTTTATTTTTCTCATTTATTATTAATTTTTTGTGTGGCTGATGTTACATATTTTTAAATAAAAAAGGAGTTTTTTATATAGGTCCCCGTTTTGTTTGAGTTTTTTTTTAAATAAGAATATATATATATATATATATTTTAATTTAATGAAAAAAATTATTTTAAATTGCACTTGAAAATTTGAGAGATTTATTATCCGCTAATGCACGAAAAGCTGAAGCAGGATTACGGTATGATCCTGCGGCAGCCCTCCGGCCATTTTTCGTCTGGGCCGGCGGAGCTTTTGCTCCAACTGCCGCCCGCCGTGCCATTATCTTCGTTTCCTGGTCCAAATTTCATATTTCGCCGTCGAGTTCGGAACGGAAGGAAGAGAGCTCATCTTTTCAGTTGCTTCTTGCTCCCTCAAAAATAGCGTTCAAAGGGTTTTCGAGGTAACCGTCTCCAGCACTCTTCGATGGTCAAGTTAGTTCCCCCAACTCTCTTAGAAATGAATTTTTCGAATTCATTCGGAACTTGTAAGGCAGAAGAAACAGATTTAGTTCTTCATTGTGTTTTAATATGGCAAGGGTTTGAATAGTAAGTAGTGGATAGAATAGGTAAAAAAAACGTCGTCCTTGAATTCGTATGCTAAAGCCACGAATTGGTCCCTGTCTTGTAATTAAGCTAAATTTAAATCGATCTGGGTCGCGTGATTCCTGTGAATTGTTGATTCGGGTTTTTTAATCATTCATTGGGGAGTAGAAGACGAACATATCTTATGCAAGATCATGTATTCCTTGCCCTCTGGACTTTGGGTTGGATTTATTTTATTCATGGGGGTCCGCCTGGAAAGGAAGGGTTTGGGCAATTGTTTGAGATTTGATATCTTTAATCATTTCCTATGATTCTGACCTTTCGCAACGGTAGTATTTTAATTTACGTTGATTTGTAAAGACTGAAATATGGAGTTTGATGGAATTGGAAATTTTGGTCACAACAATTTTCCATTGTCAACACATTTCCCATTGATGCAGATTTGTTAATATAAACAAGAAAGGAATTATGGTTTCATTATAAGGGAGGAAAGTACACAAAATAGGCAAACTATGATAAAGTATTTAAAGACAATTTATTCCCAAAATCAAATTATATAATTAAATATGATATTTTTCTAAATCAATTACGGTAATGACTATAATGTTTTCCTAAGCGCAAATTGATAATAGTGGACTATGCTTATGCAAGCCATGGAAAGGGAAGTGGATGCAACGAGAGGAGGGATATATGAAGAAATAAATTATATAAATTGATAATTCTTTGAATACTAAATGAACTTAAATAGGCCTGAATTTAATTACTAAATTAATTATGAGGCGTAGATCTTGACTCGGCTCTTCATTAATTATATGAGATTTGGTATGAAGGCGATTTCAATTCAGAATGGATAATATATTTTATTGGATCGAGAAATATAATTCATATAACCTATCTTATATATATTTCAGAATATATGTTGAATTGTTAACTAATGCCTTATAAAATTCTGGGGGAAGAAAAAAATGTTGGAAGTCTTTCAACCTCAAAATTGGGATTGATTCTAAATTAAGGGTGAGAGGGAAACTAAACTTATGATTTGATTTGATATTATATGATTCTTTGGTTTATTTAAAAAATCAGCATAAATTTAATTATTGCACTATATGGGGAAATAATATATTTTATTGTGATGTGATTAATTGTCCATATAGAGTTGATTTTGGGCTGTTTAAATTAAATATTGTGATCCAGTTTGATGTATAATTGATTATTTTATTTTAATACTGGACATGCTATTAAATAAGTTATATTGAGCTGCACATCTTTGGCAATTGAGTTGAATGTTATGACAGTGAAAATGAGTGGTAATATTGGGAGAATATGAAAAAATTATTAAAGGGAGTGCTTAAAGATGTTTCAATCTCCGGCTCAAGCTATTTATTAAGTTGGTTGTGATCAAAGATTATATAGAGATTTCCTATTGCACTAACTTGTCAAGAGTAATTCTTTATAGGTCTTCTCCATTGATTAATGAAAATTAATCTTTGAGTGACCACAAATTGATATTGAATAGTTGATAGTGATATTGAGGGTTTTCTCATTCCATTACTGAAATAGGATTAATTCCTTGATGAGATGATGGATTGGACAAAACTGTCCTAAGTAGCTCTTGGCTCTAAGTAATTAGATAATTAATAAATAATGAATAGAGAACAATTTTTAAGTTACATGAAGATAGTATTATTTGAGTATGATATTTATTGCACATCAGCATGATCCTTATTTTATTTAATGTATTAATCAGTTGTTGTATTGTTGTTTGTCTTTATACGAGATTAGTTAATTAAAACCTTAGTTTGGCAAGAACCCCCGCTCAATATTTTTCATTTTTACTACAAACTGGGCATCGTAATGGGGATGTGTGCGAGAAGCGATCTCCTTCAAAAGTCAATTTGGATTTAGTAATTTTTCTTAGTTAGTTTTATATTCAAATAGCCCCGCCCCTTAATTTTAAAAGAGCCAAACCAAGCCTCTCTATAATATATTAACGTTTTATTTTTAGTTCAAATTTATTATAGGTCTAGTTTTTAATTATTGAGTTCAAGAGTGATTAAAGAATCACTTCTGGCTGTTGACAAAGCTGTCTTCAGAGACTATCTCTCTCTCTCTCTCTCTTTCTCTTAGTTGTAGCTTTATACTACCTATTGCCTATTTGGTTGAAATATATTTTGAGAAATTGCTTCAAATTTTTCAGATAGAAAAGAGAAAGGAAATATATTTTGTTAATATCTAATAGAAATGAAGGGATTATTTATTATAAAAATATTGGATAAAATATTTCATTTCGCCCCATCAGACCCTCCTTTGGTTTCTTTCCACTATGGTTTACAAAGACCCACCATTTGCTTGCTTTTCTTCATGTTGTCCCCACTTCCTTGACGTGTACACCGGGCTCTTGGCCTCGTAGTTTGCCTCCCGGTGGCCATTAATTTACCACCACCAAGCTTACCGGGCCATTGCTACCACTTTGCCATCTCAGCGGGCTAATCGGGGCTGGCTGCCACACTGGTGAAGAATCTTGACGGCGGACACTCGCCTACCTTCACCTTTCGGAAAATGCTTGGACTCAATCCCGACGAATCGTGCCCTTCTGCCTCACGTCCATGGAATCGCAACTTCAGCTTGATCGTGGTTGCCCCCTCCCATGCGTCCCGCAACCACTAGCGGCGAGCTCGGCCTCCACCCATGTCCATAGTCCCGGCTTCTCGATTGCGTTTGATTATGCTAGCCACTACATGATCATGCTAGTCTTCTCGATTATGTAGTCCTCACATGCTTGGCTCGGCTCAAAAACCTTACCCCAATCCTCCTGAAAATTACAATCAGAGTGTCCATTCTTTTCATTCATCACCAAACGAGGGTAAATTTTTTATCGAGTCTCTAATTACTAATTAATTCATTTTTAGTAATTAAATTATTTGCTGGATTGCATTAACCAACTAGCTCTATATTTATGAGACCTCTAGATTTCGTAATAAATTGCTGTTTGGAATAATTTTTTGTGAGAAACTCAAATTAAAATCCTGACCATGATCCTGATCATTTGAAACTTAATTTGACAAAGGCCTAATCTGATTGAAGTAAGTTTATTTTATCACATGACGTTTCAAATCCTTATGTATCTCAATATTTTTTTTAGAAATACTTTTTGTGCTTTAATTTAATTAATTCATCATTAATATTACTTATTTAAAATTTACATTATACATTTTATTTTTTTTCCAGCATCATGTTGTGTTTACTGGTGATTTTTCTTTCCTAGTTTTGGTAGAATGTTTTCTGAATAAAAATCCCCTTTGTGTTCTCTTTTCTTTTTTCAGCTGCTTCATCTTCTTCCTCTCTACTTTGGCTTTCCTTCCTGTTCCAAGTTTATAGCATTTTGAATTTTTAATCTGTCTTACATTTTCAATGGGTCATATCATTATCCTAGGTTTCCTGCACTAACTCTCCATAATATTAGATGGGTTTCTTGGGATTTTTTCTCTACCATCTGAATAATTTTTTTGTTTAGTATCTACCTGAATGGCAGGAATTTCTCGGATACTATTCATGAATAACCATGGGATGCTGAAATAGGCCATGGAGCACTTTGCAGCAATATTTCTTCTTTTGCACACTCCTTTAAGCTTAGGGGGACTAATCAATTGTGCATTAATGTCTCCGATCAGTCTGATATGACCGCATTAAACAATGGGTGAGGCGAGGCTTTCACTGTAAGGAATAGGAATTATCTAACCTTTCCACACATGCATTTTTTGCATACACTGTATGTCTGCTATATTGCATTTGTTCATCTTTTTGCAAAAATATCTTCATTCATTAGTTATAAATACCTTGGGAGACTTACAGGCATACCACACAATCCTTGTCGCACGAAAGTATATAGAACGTTACAATAGAGAAAGATCTTTGTTTACTGGGGTTGGTGTCACTTTAACGGGACCTCAAGACAAAGGAACTGGGGTTTGGCTTGGATATCTCATACTCCCTTGGAGGAACATAGGATTCAATCTGCGAGAGATGACAATGAAATTCATTGTCTAGGATTAACATCTCAAAGATAGATAATGAAGATGAGGAATCAAGCCACTCACCGTACTTATGGAAGTGCCATGTTGGTAAATAATTAATATAATTTGAAAAAAAAGTATTATGTTAATGAAAGATTCTCTAAATGCATTTATTCAGCGTGAATTCAACTTTAATGCAATGAATAGATGTAAAATACCACTATTAAATCTAAATACATTGATATGTCATAAATCAATCTTTAAAAGTGCCTAATAGGTTAAAATAGATCAATATATTATCAAAAAGATGTGTAATGCCTAGTATTATATTAAAACTTAGTCAGATTTCCCATAACGAACCCCAAATATCTACGTTAGGCTAAAATACATCGATATAGCAAATATTAGCTCTTTAATCGGAGTATTATGTTAAAATGCCTTAATATAGATAAAATCAAAGTCAAATTGCTTGTATTATATTCAAATTCAATCAAAAATCATAAAAAACTCGAATAATTTTTAGTATTTTGTTAAAATGAGTTATTCTCTAATGAATCTCCTTCTAAATGCTTGTATTTTGCTTTAATTCAACGTTAATGGAATGAAAAGTTCTGAATACGTGACTATTCAATTCAAATACAATGATATGTCACAAATCAGTTTTTTAAAGTGCCTAATAAATTATAATAGATCGATACACTTTCAAAAAGATCTGTAATATACAGTGTTATTTTAAAACTCAATCATACGTCCCAAACAGATCTCCAAATATCTCTGTTTTCGGCTAAAATTTAACGATATTGAGAATATTAGTCTTTTAATCAGAGTATTTGGTTAAAATGGCTTGATATCGTCAAGAATTAACTCAAATTTCTTGTATTTTCTTAGTATTCAATAAAACAATGATTAAATTCAAGTATAATTGCTAGTATTCACAGAAAATGACTAACAGTGCAACGAATCGCCCTCCCAATGCTTGTATTTCGCTTGAAGTCAACGTTATTTTAACGAATAGTAGTAAAAACTTCACTATTTTCTTCAAATATATTGATATGTCGTAAATCAGTATCTAAAAGTGCTTAATAGATTAAAATTTTTTATATACTATCAAAAAAATGCGTAATTGCCAGAATTACTTTAAAACTCAGACGTATGTCCCTAATAGCTCGCTAGATTTCAACGTTAGGCTAAAATACATCGATATTGCAAAGTTTTGTTGTTTAGTCATTGTATTCTTTTAAAAAGCCTTGATATAGACAGGAGCAAAGTCAAATTACTTATATTCTCTTCAAATTCAATTAACAATAATTGAATTCCTGTATAATTGCTAGTATTCCGTTAAAAAACTTATTATGCAATGAAATGTTCTCTAAATACTTGTATGTTACATGAATACAACATTAATGCTATAAATAATTGTAACAATGTCAATTCAAATATATTAATATATCATAAATCAGTATTTAAAAGTGCTTAATAAGTTACAATACATCGATATACTACAAAAAAGATATGCAATTGCTGGTATTATATTAAAACTCAATTATATGTCTTGAATATTTCGCCAAATGCCTGTTTCAGCTAAAATAATTCGATAAAGCAATTATGAGTTATTTTTTCCTAATATTATATTAAAATACCACGATATAGACGTGTTTGACGTGTAATTGCAAGTATTCCTCATCTTAAGATTACCCATTAAACAATCACTGAATAATTATGTTAGTTGTGAGTATTCTGTCAAAATATAATAGCTAATTTTTTAAAATCTTTATTTATTAATATGGTAGCAGAATATAAATTTTTAATTAACTCTCTAAAATAGATACTATGGTAGTATTATGGGCTTAAAATCAATGTTAATAGCAAATTGTAGACTTACATCCTAGTAAGAGATTAGACTATTTTTAACCTATTAAGATTACTAAATATTAATAAAGTGAATTGAGGAGTAAGGGGTTAGATTTTATTCCTATGAACCTCATAAATTTATTTGTGATATGCCTTAAAATAAGCTGTATAATAAGATGAAAATAGGTTTTACAATTAAAATAAAATGTAACGTAATCTGTATTATATATTAACTAGGGCTCTATGTCAGAGTTGGAGTAGATGGTAGTAAATATAAATATAGTAGCCGGTTAAAGAAATAAAAGTGTGTGTCAATGTAATATTTTACTTAGGGTATCTCATACTCACAGATTATCTTATATGATCAGTTTTAACTTGTGCCTATATATATAATATTCGGGTTAAAACACATATCCTATTTCTCAATGAAAATTACTATGTATTATCGACATCTCACGCGCAATTATTTTCACGCATAATTAAATAACAAGTGATTATTCATGTAAATGCCTCTAAATTAATTAATGTTAATTTATTTATTATATAATGATTGTCACATTTAGTCATATTGATATATTAAAAACTCTATTACATTTATATTTCCATTGGAGCACTGTGATTGGAATAAATTTATAATTTCTCTATATATATATTTAATAGACACTCATTTGCAGATATATATTACATACATAAACTAAGAATTTTAATAAGCCAATGAGTTAACTTATAGTATTATAAAACTTTATTTTGGATAGCAGTAATTATCGTTTGCTAAAAATCAATCATTTATTTCTATAAATACCTTCTAAATTGTTTCTAGACTTGATTCACAGCTTTTGATACTTAGGTTCGACAGGAATATATAAATTAGTTTGCACAAGCAGGAAAACTCTATATCACTTCTATATAATCCGATTCAATGTAAAGTTAGACATTTCTCGAAGATTGCTCAAACCGGATCAATGTTCAAGATAATTTGGACCGCAATAATTCAATATTTCACTACAACTCAGTCCTTTAAAAAAGATGCCTTAATTATATCTGTATATTCTTATTATAAAAGTTTAATTCAACATCCATATATTTTAACTTTGATCTAAAAAATTCGAGTCCTATCATAGACTACTGTAAGTGTAACTCAAAAATTAACGGGCCGGTAAATTAATTAATAAATCTAAATTAGACCAATTCTATTTTTAGAATTATATCTATCTAGAGAAGGAGATTTACTCACATGAGGAATCTGGCTCAACATTTATGTCTCTGAGTCTGGCTATCGGCATTCAGTAAAACAGCTAAGAATCGAGTAATACTTAGAAACAAAACCTTTATTTTGAGTCACACAATAATTGTAATATTAAGTCTCAGAGGTTCTAAATCAGTAAGCCTATATTATAGTGTGTTAAAACTGTGGTCAATAATATATTTAATAATGACACCATATCGCAAAATGATTCACAAGTTAGAACAAAGGCTATGCATAAGTCAGAGATTTCACATATGTAGTGTACATAATGCCCATAACAAGTACACCTAAAACTTCGTAAAATTCCAGCTAGTAAATAACATATGAATTAGTAAATGTTATATTCAGTAATCAATTATAGCTAGATATATTCAAGTAGAATAATTATATCACGCTATAACTCCTAAAGTAAGACACTAGCTACTTATCACAATTTAGGTATGATGTTAAGATTCTGGATTGTACCCAACCTTTTTTGTGTTCAATGTGTTTTACTTTCATATCATAATTACGATAACATTGAACTGGCATATAGTTATAATACTCACAGTTTAGTCCATGGCAATAGTTTAAGTTCGAGTTAGAGTTGACACTTAACATAGAATAATATACTTACGCACCACACTTATGAAGAAATAAAGTATGTATGTTCAAGGTAATTGTTAAAGTATTAATAATTACTTCTATAATTAGAGCAATTATTTATATATCAGGCGTTGAATTCAAACTTCTTATAAATTCGTACAAATTGATTATTGAAGCATTTCATGTCAACCTCTAGAAATTTATTACTGCCAGCAGCTGTTAATCTGCCTGTTAAACTAATCATATATCACTCCCAATATGTCGTCAAATATCTATTTTCAATGAAAATGAATCGTATAATGAGCAATTAATTAAGATATTTTTAATCAGAGTATTATGCCTAATCCTTTATTAGTAGCTTGATTAATTGGTGCACATGTATCATAAACGCATCTATTATTAGACTAAACTTATGCTTTACTCTACCTTCATCTATAGTGTTCTTTTCTATACAGGAAATCGCTTTAAATTTGGGATGGAGTTATACATTCGGGAAAATGATAAGATAAATGTCTCCTCATAAAAAACATTAATAGTGAGCACTCCATAAGTCAGTGTTTTTATTTCTTTATGAAAAATATTTTAAAGGCATTTATTATAACAACACCAGATGCTTGTTATTAGGAATATAAATTCACATTATTTATGTGATACATTATTTAATAGGTTGGTTATACTATAAAATATATACTTACTTAGATATTCGATACTTATTGATTCCAACATTTAAACTAACAATTAAATATAAGACAAATTATGAGTCAAAAATTTAAAATTATACATAAATATATATTTTTTTAAAACGCAGTATAATTTTATAAAATACTCTCACTATTTATAAAAATTCTTAATTATCTCAATTAATCTATCTGGAGTTTAGTGGGTTTTCATCACGAGAATGCCTCAGCCTCGCGGTTGTAATCAAATAATGTGACCTCAAGTTTTCCTATTTTCTACTCATAATGGTTCGTCCTTCACATATGCTTCTGTTTATAAACCAAGATAAAGTGTAATGTCCAGTGGTTAGGATGATCCCATTCTCCGTCGAATCACAAATGGAAACCATAAAGCACTATTACGAGAGAGCTATTCAATTAATCCACACCGCCTCTGCCACCGATCCGTCCTCCCGCTCCATCTCACCGTCCTCGTCCTCACTCCCGCGGTCTCGCCTAACCTCAGCCCGGAGCTGGTCTCTCCCAAAGAGAGCTCCATTTCCTCTCCATGCTCTCTTCCAGCCTACACTACACCTAATTGCGAGTCCGAATATATCGCTCCCCGCACACTGCCCCGTTTGGCGGCGAGTAGCAAGAGTGAGAGATTCGGTAAGTATAAGGAGCCACATATCCTCCATCTCTGCGTGCGGCTCGTGCAGGAGAAGGCCTTATTGCGTTACACAGAAAGATGTCTCTCGATCCATCTGAGAGATAATCGTTCATTTAACAGCATCAAGGTCTTTACAGCGGCTTCTGAGCCTAAATGTTGGCAGTTCGACGCGCGTGTCAAAGAGTATCACGAACTCAGAGCACGATGTTCGTCTTCCAACGCTATGCTTGTATATTAATGTGTCTACCAAGCGTGCACATAACCTTTCCAGATAATCGCCTTAGATGTACCTACAGTTGATGCAACGCCAGAGGACCTCCTATGTATATCTTCTTGTATAATATCTGGCTAGGTGTGAGGTGCCATGTGCACGTGCGCTGTTTGGCAGACGGTCGGGTCGAGTTTCGGATATATTGCGAAGGCTAGATGACGTGTAGGCGGCCAGTGGCGCAGAGATAGTGAGAGGAGACGTAGAGCTCTAAGAGGCAAGAGAGTGTATATTGGAGATGCAGTTCAGGGAATATCTAGCTTCCCCTACAGTGGCTCAGCCGGAATCAGTTACGGAGATGTGGGTGAGTATTATTCGGTGGAAAGCTGTTTCCACTAAGAACTCAAAGAAATTTTGGAGTATATGCGCACGAGACTGAGAGCTAAGATGGTCATAGGAGGGAGAGAAGTGAGAAATAAGTGCTCAGATCTTTGCGCGTGTCTTCTATCGAGATATATTACTGGTCAGAGTGAGCTCGCGTTACTGAGAAGAGGACGTGATGACTGACGATGGAACGCGGAAGGATGAAAGCTGGTGAGATATTAGACTAAGATCTCTTGATAGTGGCCTGCTCTGCAAGCCGCGTGTCATGCGAGAGCGGCGCTTATATGTGAGAGAATTCTGATTGTGAGATGATGTCTGCCTTTCGAATCCGTGTGACCATTTGAATTAGAGATGCTCCGAGCCCTCTCTGTAGGCTGACCGGACTTCATCCTGCGTGGATTTTATTAAAGGTTAGATTAAAAATCAAAAAACTCGGTCCTCGATTTGTCACCTAAGAGTTTTTTGTGGTTATTAAGTATGCTTCTTTACAAGTTGAGTGGGAAGTATTATCCATATTTTTTAAAATTATAAGAATAAGTTAGGAGTTCTCATAGTTAGCAAATTATTAATATAGGTATACTACTCTTATTATTGATAATTTCTCACTTTATAGTAACTCTACTACTAAGATATATATTGATGTATTAGTTTATATAGAAGATTTCGATCGTGTAAAAATACTTCTCGGTCGAAGGATTTCTCACCAGAGTGTCAGATATAGTCAAATTATCTCGTTTGCACGCCTGTGAGTTCCTCAGTGAAATTTAAGTGGCAAAGATTTAAATCTATTTTCTCTCGTAATTTGCCTTTATTTGGCCTACTAAATCGCTAGAAAATTTCTCCTATAACAACCTAGGTCTCTTTATTATAATAACACGTAATGTTGTGATGATATATTAGTGTATTATTGAAGCACAAAGGCCCACTCAATTAATTTAAATGCATATATGTATATTGTTTAAAAACTTAACAATTTACAAAAGTTCACTACTTATTATGGAGCTATTTAAAAATTAAATTGATTAGAGTTTAAGGGATTAACAATATATAAAATATCATCTCTTTAAGAAGACTCTGTTCATTTTTCACCTACTATTTGGGTTTGAGCTTATCGAAGTTATCTAAGTGTGAGATTCATATGTTGAAGAAACAAAGTTTATAAAATTATTGTTATTATTCACCTCTCATCATAACATTTTCTTATATAATATATTTATAGTAGTCCTCTTGTATTAATTAGCTTATGATATCATGACACTATAGAATTTTACTCTCATCACGACTCTAATCTTATTGTGTGGAGATATTTGACGACAGCCATACAAAACTTATATTATGCAATAATATCATACTCCCACTCATTTATTCACAATAAATGACTTCAATTGAAATGCCACAATTAATAGACCACCAAATTTTGGAGGAGCACCTTTTCTTGTCTATAGTGATCTTATTTCAGTATATGAATATATGTGTGGATTATTTATATGTATATATGCGTGAACCATTTTTAGCTGGAAATCCACTTTATTTAAAATAGCTTGAATATATTTTAGTTTGTTTGTGTGAGTGACACTATGGAATTAAAAATATCTTTAAGCAATATGATTTATTATTATTCAAATATTTTTACTATATTTTCTCATTTATTATTAATTTTTTTGTGTTTGGCTGATGTTACATTTTTTTAAATAAAAAAGGAGTTTTCGTTTTTATATAAGGATCCCGTTTTGTTTGAGATTTTATATTTTATTAAATTAGATATAATATATATAATTAATAATCAATTTTAATATATTAATGAGAAATTATCAAAAAATTAATTTTAAAATTGCACCTTGAAATTTGAGAGAGTTATTATCCGCTAAATGGCACGAAAAGCTGAAGCAAGGATTGACGAGTTATTATAGATGCACAGTATTTGACAGGCCAAATTGCCTCATTCCGGCATCCGACAATTTTTCCGTTGCATAGGTGGCACCCGCGTCGAGAGCTTGTTTGACATATCCAAAACGTGACGTTCTCGACCAGATGACCATAAATTAATCTCGGCATAATTTCGTCGTTTCGCCACAAAATTTTCATATTTTCGACCGTCGAAAGTTTTCCGCACCAACAGAGAAGAGTTGAGAGATAAGTACTATAAATCTTATAATTTCAGTGACTTATGAGCTACCTTCTATCAAAAAATTATTTTATAGAACGTATAACAGGGTTTTCGAGGTAACCGTTCAAAAGCACACTCTTTCGAATGTAGTTAGTACCTACACATTTTGGGTCAACCTCCACTCTCTTAGAATGATATATTTATATTCAGTAATTTATTTCAATATGACTTTGTTTAAGTGTTAGATGAATACCTTAGATCTATTGTCAAAATCTTTCATTCTTTAGAGTTTCTAACTAAAGCAAGTGGCTAGATTTTATTCATTATGAGATATGTAACAAGAAGTGATTATAGAATAAAGGTTTATAAATAATAATCGTTTTTTTCGTTTTTATTAAAAATATTCTGATAAATTACAAATACTAATAGACCTGAGCACGAAGATAGTGAGGGTCTGCCGGTTACTTGATAATTTAAAAGGTGACTTAATATTTAAAAAATTTTTTTCTGTTATATATTGCTCACATAGAGTTTGGATTAGTTATCTTGTTGTAGAGTAGTTGGAATTGGAATATTGGAAGGTTTAATTAATATTCAAGAGTATTCAAATTACATTATGAGGAGTATTTATGAAAGACGCGAATATACAATATATCTCGAAATGCAATCCATTTTAATATTATGTATTCAATCGTCTCCGATGTGCACAAGACAACAAACATGTGATATTTATTTTTATTTTAAGTATATATATTTTGAGTGTAGAGTCGTGATTTCAATATCCAGTGTGTCCAATTATTCTGTACTTTCTCAAATCTAAGGTGGACACTCGTTGGCGCGTAGGAAATATCACCATTGAAGATGATATTTGAGCGATATTATTGACAAACTATTAAATAATTTAGGGATAGGAGTTCTCTATCCAGCTGCATGTAAATATAGATCCACTTATATTTTCACATAGAGGTGGGATTCTTTACCAAATCACATTATAATAACTTATGATGCACCTTCTAGGTATTTCTTCGCCTAATCTAACACCTTTTTCTTTACTCGCGACATGACAATACTTTTGGGGATAAATTTCTAGAAATTATAACAGTTAAATCTTTTATTAATTATTTTAAAAATTAATAAACAATTTATTGATTTGGAGTTTAAAATATTAGAAATTACGTCTATTATAATGATTTAGATTTGATAAAGTAATGATAAATATAAAGTTGAGAGTATATAGAGAAATAATTTATAAATAGTGTCCCTCACTTAAATATTATTATTTAATTTTTTAAGTAATAATTAATGATACAAAGACTTAATAGAATTGCATTTAAAAAGGACCCATGCCGAAAAAGTTTTTGCAAACGAGGGACCCAAAAAATTTTTTATATTTTTGCGTACATGAATTCTCAAAAGTTTTTAGTTATGTCATCTACTCAAAAACATATTGAGGACTCAAAACTTGATTAATATTGTTTTTTTTCTATTTACCAACAAACATTTAAAAGAATTACTTTATAAATAACATTGTTTGACTAGTATTGTGAGAGTGTCGAGCAACTTTGAACTTTTAACTATGCAAATATTGAAAATACTTCTCTATTAGAGAGGAATGAAATAAGATATAATTGTTTAAATAAGTTAATGAATCGCCAGCAAATATATAGAGTAATTATTTATTTTATGTTAGTTAATAGGTAAATAGTGTATATTACATATGTGAGTTAGAAACTTACTAAGGGGAAAAAAATATTTAAATAAAATTTTTTTACATAACATGGGCCAACTCTTTTTACCGGCATTTTATTTTTATTTTTTCACAAAATTATCCAAAAGAATTAGACATACAAAGAAGTATTGAACATTCATTAGAATAATGTTGATCTGTAATTTATATTTTATTTTTGGTAACACCAAATTCTATTAAAATGAAATATATGGTTGTTCGAATAGTCCTCTTCCATCTGAATATGTGTATTATTTTAAGGCTTTTAGGCATGGAGCTTGGTTGACCCAATAATTGACCAAGGAACCCACACACTATAAATATTCAGGGCTTGACCATCCCAACACTATCAAGATAATAATATGAATCAATTTATAATACTCTATGATTTTAACTCAAATATAAACAAGTTATGAATTATCTGTAATAAAATTAGGTAGTAACGAATTTCAAATTATATTACCTGAGTCGGATTAAGATCGATCAGTTAATGAGTTACTATTATGTAATCTTCTAAACCGTGCATTTCTTGGAACCTAAATTTCGAATTTCAATTCTTAAGTTCTTTGAGAAGACATTAGCAGAACATCGGAATTTAATTCTAATGTATTTTTATGTAAGAGAGTAACATGAAATCATAATTAAATTTTATTTGATTAATCAGATAATGTTTCAAGGATTATAGGAAAGGGTAGAGGATGCTAGAGTTTATGTTAGAGGTGGACGGGTGCTTTATTGAGTGTCACAATGGAGTAGGTTGGAAGTAATCACTGCCCCTAAATATTAAACAGGTTTAATCCACTATTTTCGGAAAAATATTTAAATTTATTGTGGTGTTACTGTTACTCAGAAACATAATTTAGAAAATAATCATGTATTACCTAGAGCAGAAGGAAGGATATATAAGATTAATTAATATAAGCACTTCTAGTTGAACTACAAAAATCAAATTATTATATTAAGAAGATTATTACATGCATATGTAATAACTTACTCTGATCAATAATCAAATAATAAATAGAGAGAAATATTTAAAATGATTATGATCATATTTATATGTTAAATTTTAGCTGTATATATATATCACTGAATTATTATTAACTTAAAATATTAATTTATGATATATATATATATCTCGATTAAGATCTATTTGAGTAACTCGCTCTTCATAATTATTAATAGTATATAATGTAGCCATGTTGTATTGATAAAGGTTGTTTGTTTTATTGAAGTAATATTCAAATGAAGATTTGATATGAAATATATATAGATAATTTTTTATATTTGCATGTAATTACCATAATTTAATAATTAAATCTACGAACAATCACCAACGTCTCTTAAAGTAGGTTAAAATATAAACAATCTTTATTTATTGATACACTCAATGATGTGAAAGATAATATTAAATATTAGGTGCTTAAAAGGTAATATGTAAATTATAAATTTCACATAATTTTCAATGGTCAAGGATTATGGAAAACACGAATCTTAACCTCCTTCTATAATGGAGTGACTAAAATTTAACACAAAAGATTATAAATTATATCGTTTTTATACACATCTATAATCAAAAAGCTATAAATTGACTTAATAAAAAAGTATGAATATTAGATTCTCGTGGTATCAAGAAAAAAAGAGTATATTTGGGTTGGATAGATCTCTGGTCATCGCTTCAAATTAAAATTTAAAAAATCTTCATTATATTTTAAAGAAAATTGATTCAGGAAAAATCTAAGGTATGATTAGCTATGGGGTGAGAGAAAGGACCATACTTATGTATTTTGTATTACGCATAAGTTAACTCCTCTTGCTTTTTGAGAAAACTCTCCAAAGGTAAACTTCAGTAATACTTTTACATTCGAATATTTATGATTAATGCACTAATGCGCAAACAAATAATTTAATTTTTGCACATCATATAATAATTATAAAAATAAAAAATAGGCGTAATATAATCTTGTGCAAGACACAAGAAATCTTAATTTATATTAAACATCGGTTTATACTCTAGTTTTCGTAGAGAAAAGATTCGAAAGAGTGAAAATAGCTAGTTTGTGACATAGCAATCAAATAGAAGTTACATACTATTCAGACTCAACTCATAGTGGGTTGATCAAATAACACGTTTAAACAGGAATCTGTGATGCCGAGGCAGGAAGAGCGCCTCAAGAGCTTGTTTTCACAGTACCAAAATCAATTTGGGCCGAATAGCCCTACACAAAAATAATTGTCGCTAATTTGATAATGAACTACCCTCTACAATTGATGATATAATGAATGTCCACTCTTCATTCATCTGCTCTTCTCTTCTTCTCTTACACCTATACATAAATATAAAGTTACTTAATGCTACTCGCGTAATTGAACCAACCAAACATCTTACAATAATGGTGTAATAAGCGCCTTAAAAGTTATAAGTCTCAGTTAATAGAGGAGCATTCTCAACACATATAATATAATGGGTTGTCTATAGCTGATTCAGAGCAAGCTCCCTATTGACCTTATCCAGAATCTCTTCTAATTTAATGAGAATTAATCAGGCTCAATTCGAGTACCGCGCCCTGAAATTTATAGATTATCAAAGAGTAGGAACTTGTTTTAGAGATCGTCTGGCTTCTTCGAACGCGCGCGTTACATTAAAGATTTTCTTCTTGAGCATTAATATGAACACTAAAGTTAAGGCTATTCGATAATTTATATATGGGCTCACTGAAACTCTTTGCGTTTCTACAAAAAGGCTACCGAGGTATCTAGGCTTCTATGACTTTATGCTCCTCTAATCTATTTTCACCGACGGTCGTGAA
>KZ452967.1:152590-241098 GCA_002786265.1 Apostasia shenzhenica | reverse complement strand
GCGTTTGAGGGTTTGCAACGGTTTGCGGAGTTTGCGGGGTTTGTGGGGTTTGTAGTGTTTGCAGGGTTTGCAGTGTTTGGGGGTTATTCAGGGTTACGCGGTTTGCGGGGTTTTAACGTTTTGTACGCGGATTTACATAGTTGACGGTTTGTATGGGGTTCACTCGGAATTTATGGTTTGTACGGGGTTTTGGAGTTTATGGGGTTTTTAATCGGGTTTTTTGGGGTTTAATGCGGTTTACGCGGGTTTTATGCGGTTTACGCGGGTTTACGAGATTTATGCTGTTTTACAGAGTTTATGGGATTTACCGGTTTACAGAGTTTTATGTGGTTTTCCGGGCTTTACCGGTATTTTGGGGTTTATGCGGTTTTGCGGGGTTTTGTAGGGTTTGCGCGGTTTTGCCGCAGTTTTTGCGGTTTTCCGCTGTTTTCATGATTTGTGGGGTTTGCGTGGTTTTGCGGGGTTTGTAGGGTTTAGCAAGGGTTTGCGGGGTTTGTGAGGTTTATTCAGGGTTTAATGCAGTTTTACGAGAGGTTTGCGCGGTTTACACGGTTTGGTGTGGTTTGTGCGGTTTGCGGGGGTTTGTAGGGTTTGCACGGTTTGCGGAGTTTGTCGGGTTTGTGGGGTTTTGCGGTGTTTGCAGGCGGGTTTGCAGTGTTTGCGGGGTTATTCAGGGTTTACACGGTTTTAACGGTTTTACATGGTTTACGAGATTTACACGGTTTACGAGGTTTAACACGGTTTAACCGCGAGTTTTGCAGGGTTTGCGCGGTTTGCGGGGTTTGCGGGGTTTGTGCGGTTTGCGGTTTTACGGCGGTTTGCAGGGTTTGCGCGGTTTGCATGGTTTGCGGCGTTTGCATGGTTTTGCGGTGTTTGCACCGGTTTTGCGGCATTTGCAGGGTTTGCAGGGTTTAAACGGGATTTACGCCGGTCTGCGGGGTTTACGGTTTGTACCGGTTTATGGGGTTTTGGTTTGTACCGGTTTTACGGGGTTTACCGGTTTGTACAGGGTTTACAGGGTTTACGGTTTGTTATGGGGTTTACCAGTTTGTGAATGTGGTTTAAGGAGTTGTACCACAAACCGCACAAACCACACAAACCGTGTAAACCGTGCAAACTCCGTAAACCGTGTAAACCCCGTAAACCGCATAAACCCCGAATAACCTCACAAACCCCGCAAACCCCACAAACCCTGCAAACCGTGCAAACGCCGCAAACCGCGCAAACCCTACAAACCCCGCAAACCACGCATACCCCACAAACGCCGCAAACCGCGCAAACCCTGCAAACCGCGCAAACCCCGTAAAACCTGAAAACCTCGAAAACCCTGTAAACACCGTAAACTGCGTAAACCTCGTAAACCCTGTAAACCGCGTAAACCCCGTAAACCGCATAAACCCCAAAAACCCGATAAATTTAAAGAAAATTGGTTTAAATCGTTTGGGCATATAAATTATAGGTCAATTAAAACTTTAGTAAATAAAATTAGTTATTGAACCTTGCCTGTGTAAAAACATGAAGAGAGAGAAA
The DNA here is from genome assembly GCA_002786265.1 of Apostasia shenzhenica. Lineage (NCBI taxonomy): Eukaryota > Viridiplantae > Streptophyta > Magnoliopsida > Asparagales > Orchidaceae > Apostasia > Apostasia shenzhenica. The sequence continues at coordinate 239,568 of KZ452967.1, read as the reverse complement.
AAAAAACACGACAAAAAAATTATAAAGCATGATTTTACACATTTAGAATTAAATAAACATCTGTTAACAGATACAATACAATGAAAATAAAAGATTCACGTAATTGACCTCACTTAGTGTGATAAAAGCTTGGTTATTATTGTTGTGCTGTCACACGCGTTTCAAAAAAAATTACCTAAACAAGAATATAATGATATGCACATGAACAAATTAAAAACCAAAGTTGGTATCAGCAGCTCAAAAACAGATTAGTTTTTTCCAATCCTAAACCCTAAATCCTAAACCCTAAATCATTGACCTCACTTAGTGTGATAAAAGCTTGGTTATTATTGTTGTACTATCACACACATTTCAAAAAAAATTACCTAAAAAGGAATATAATGATATGCACATGAACAAATTAAAAACCAAACTTGGTATCAGCAGCTCAAAAACAGATTAGTTTTTTCCAATCCTAAACCCTAAACCCTAAACACTAAACACTAAACCCTAAACCCTAAACCATTGACCTCACTTAGTGTGATAAAAGCTTGGTTATTATTGTTGTACTATCACACGCGTTTCAAAAAAAATTACCTAAAAAGAAATATAATGATATGCACATGAACAAATTAAAAACCAAAGTTGGTATCAGCAGCTCAAAAACAGATCAGTTTTTTCCAACAAAAATTCTCACATCAAAATGGTCATCAAAAATAACATTTATGAAGAAACTAACCCAGTTCATAGGAAACTCACAAAATAAAAAAAAGGAACATGAATGCATGGAATTTGTAAAACAGTCACCGAATTTTCCTATTCCTCTGAACTGGTCCTTTTTAGAAGACTCAAAATAACTGAAGTGCTGAGGATGGCGGCGACGAACCCAAGTGAAACCTCAGTTGATATGTGATACCCTGCAAGCAAAAGGGGTAATTGAACCTTTACATCAAATCAAAGAGTATAATTGGAAAAGGGGAAATTGTGCCCAGGTCTCTGGAGATTGCGGTTTTTTATCGTGCTTCACAACTTTTGAATCATTTCATTCAAGTCCTGCAATTCGAACTCCAATTTTTGGCCGGTTTGGCATTGTAAAATTTAGACTTATATTATGTACGATAAGAAATAAAATTAATTATATTGAAAGTTGTATAGGATGTGTCGTGAATAAAATGAAATGAGGAGGACCAAATAAGCCTTTTTAACAAGAAGGAAGAGGGAGAGAGAAAGAACCGTAAGGGGCAGTCGCCCCTCTCCTAATATGTGAGAGAAAAATGATATAACGATCATGTACTCAGTAACAGTACCACATTAATAAAAAGTAGAAGGCTCAGGGACCTACGAGAACATATAAAATTAAGAAATAAGAAAATATAGAACATAAAATAGTTTCATCAACTTCGAGAACTATGGGTATTTACCCATGACAAGAATACTACAAAAACAAGAAGTACGTACAGTCTTTATCTGAAGTCCAAAAACATTACGTGTGCAACACACACTGCAACTATTGACATAGTATTCTGGATGTATTTCTTACGTTATATGACTATTCCAAATTTCTTTAAGGGATAATTACACTCAGGTTTCTGAGTTTAATGCTTAATAACGCGCAGGTCCACGTTTTTAAAACTATAACATCGGGGTCCCTGAGTTTTAATAAATTATCAGATTGGTCCTTCTTTTAATTTTTTATTATTAAATTTTTTTAGATTACCAAAATACTCCTCAGCCTCTCTCTCTCTCTCTCCTCCCGATCGACGCACGCGGCGTCTCCCGTGCGCAGCGATCATGAGGAGAGAGAGAGAGAGGCGGGAGGAGAGTGAGAGAGGCTGAAGAGTATTTTGGTAATTTTTAAAAAATTTAATAATAAAAAAATTAAAAGGACATTTGATAATTTATTAAACTCAGGGACCCCGATGTTACCATTTTAGAAACGTAAACCTGCACGTTATTAACCGTTTAACTCAGAGATCTGGGTGTAATTATCCCTTTCTTTAATTTACTTCTCAACTGAAACATGTATATTTCATAAAATTGAGAAACACATGCATAACATATGAGAAACACATAGCGCGTATGCAAGGAAAGACATAGTGCGTATGCAAGAAATACCCACCAATGAACTCAAAAATCATCTTTGCTCCTATGAAGCCCAACACGATGCCTATGGCAGGCTGCAACGGAGAAGATTTTTCAACGTCATTAGTTTCAAGTTTCTCTGCATGTTCCTAAAAAAAAATAACTCCTAAAGAGGAAGATCAACAGAAAGCTATCAATTTTCTGAGGTTGATGAGGATGAGGAGCAAGAAAAACAGACCGCAATATTACACGGATATATGTCACAAACTAGTTCAATTAGAAACAAAAGACGAGAAATTGCGAAACATTTTCACCTGTAAATACTCTAGCTCCGACATACTTTCCGAAATGAGAGCATAAAGCGATCTCAAACCTGCAAGATGAGTCATCAAAAGCAACTCTCAGATTTTATCCAATCAAGTGAAATCCCTTCTAGTTTATACCATTAAACACATGGATCCTTAAATACGAGAGTTTAGAGCTCGAAGTCAAACCATACGCCCATATGTCACTCACTCCAGAGCAGAAACTTGACATCACAACAAAACCAACTAAATTGGTGATCAGGTGACCTCGAAGTTGGGCTCGTGTTTTACGCATAAACCAACACAAGATAAATCGCATGAATTTGATCTTTCAGTAGTTAAAGAATGGATACAGTACCATTTTAAAAGATCAGTAAGAAATTTCTGGCTCTCTTAATTCTCTCATTTACTGGTCGCAAAAAACCCATCACCATTTTCATTGCACACTTAAGCATGGAGAAAAAATAACAAAACTTCCACAATCTTCATTTCATAATCAAGCTTTATTACTTCAAACCTAGTGTATGTCATCCTTGCAACTACGCAGAGCTGGCTAGATTTGTAATCAGCCTCATTACCATAAATCCAAAAGTACACTCAATTACTTCAGCATAATATATAAACCCATCAATTGAAGGCATCATGTAAGGTAAGTGAACAAAGAGCGAAGAGCATTATTATATACCTTTTTAGAAGTTTCTATTTGACAGAGCAAATTAACCAACATATATTGATACATTGATGACTTGGACCAACGAAGAAAATGGAGAAATGTAAGTTCATACCTGAAATAGCAAAAATATTTGAGGAAAAAACTATGAATGGATCCCTTGTAACTCCAAAAACTGCAGGTATTGAATCAATCTGAAAAACAAATAATCAAAGAAGTTGCCCAATCAGCACTGCCTTTGACTGCAGAATTCATAAAGTACGAAGAAAATTAAACTCATGAACTTACAGCAAAGGCAATATCACTAAGCTCAATTACTGCAATAGTGAGGAGCAGTGGGGTTGCCTGGAGAACAGTTTCTATAATCATTTACTTATAGCAAACAAGTGAAACCATCACAGGCTCTAACATGTTAGGGAACATAGTATGGTGAAGAGTAGCATCTAACTTGAAGTAAAGGCTAAATTGACAATGTACTGGTCTATTGAATTAGCATAATGGCATGAGGAAAAGAAATAAAAGTAGGCATTTCTCAACATAATTTCAACATAGGCTTACTTTCCAAACACCATCTTCAGAGGTTAAAAACCTATCCCCATCATAATATGCTGCAGGATGAAACAGCTCAAAAGTTAAGTTTCAAAAATGTCGGTATCTCTATAAGGTTAGTATCCATGTAACACATAATGCGCATGATGATTATTTGAAATCATCTATGCATAAAACACGTATAGCTAACATCATAAGAAACTTTTAGTAAAGGATGATAAGGTCAGTGCTCAGTATTCATCTTACACAGACCACTGTATATAGATTGATGGGCTACTATCAATGGCATTTAAGAGAGGGGCGGAAGACCAAAATGACTTAGGCATGGTCATTACACATGATCTTGACTCTCTAACACACCCACAGAGAGTATCGCTTTAGATACATTTGAATAGAGAAGAGAAATTCATGCATCCCTCATAAGTAATTTCAGGCCAAGGCTTTATTGTTGTTGCTGTTGTTTGTAAAAAGATATATCTGAAATAAATATATAAACATAGCAAGCTGGAAGGCAAGCATTGTAATCCAGCACACAAATTACAATAAAAAACCAAGACTATGATTTAAAATTGAGTTGATGAGTGAGATTCCCAAGCATAAACACATTGTGTTAAATAAAAAATGATAGTTACCCGTTACAGGAATGAACTTTTGGCATGTTCTCACGATGAAATTGTCAGAAAGGTCAGTCTCTTCCCCATCAGCAGAAAACAACTGTCAGCATTGACCATGCAGAAATGATTTTCAATAGACGTACAAAAAAAAAACCTAACGTACGCTGCATGACAGCCAGTAAAGCATACGTTAACTAATGTTTTTTTTTTTTTGATTGTATAACTAAAGTTAATAGTACAGAGACAAATGAGTAGGAAAACAACAGAGATGATTATAACAAAGTTAATAATAAAACCTTTACTAACTTATCACAGAAAACAAAGTGATACAACATTATGATGAAAAAATGACTACCAATCCATAAAATTTTAGAAAATATAAAACCTTATATGATGAGAAAAGAAGAATCAAGGCCAGCAGTAAATTCACTGCTTCAAATTTCTGCAATATCTCACTTGAGTTGTGTTAGTATGCCAGAATAATTAGGAGAAGAAACCAAATTGAAATCACTGAGAATTAGCACCTGAATAGTGGCAATTCCTAGCAGGATAATTATAGCACGAAAGATTATAGCACCAGTAATACCATATGAAAGCACCCGACCCTGGAGTTCCAGTAGACACATTAGGCATTGGTGGCCTACTTAAAGGTAATTCCAAAATAAATAGCAAAAAACTGTATATATGATACCTGATACTCTGCAGGAACTTTGAAATACTTGAAAATCAAAACAAAAACAAAGAGATTGTCCACCGATAGACTTTGTTCTAATATGTAGCTTCAGAATAACATCACAAATAAATATACGTTAAGATCATTGAAGTATCAAAACTATTACCAAAAACAGCTGAATAAGTTAAAAATTACACCACAGACAACATGGAGAAGACCTGTTGGACAGAAAAGTATTCAAAAAGCCTATTACAAAAAGCTATAATAAAGCTATTGATGATAAAGATAATGATGACAGGAAGATAGACAAGTTTTCAGTAGGATAATGTGAAAAGAAAGCCCAATAATTCAGTTCACCCAACCAAAAAAAATAAAGTAAATACACATGGAAAATACAAGTCAGTTCACAAGGACGACGTCAAAATCATGATAAAAAGGTAAAATTCTAGAGGAGTGACTAGGTGGGATCAGCTATATGAATCCTTTATTTCTATTGCACTCTATAAAATAATAAATTCTTATTTAGCTCTATATATATAAGATCATTTCTTATAGTTTCAAAATATACATACTGAACCAATTTAAAAAGATAGCTAAAGATGAACCTGCAGTTGCATGGCATATTCACAGATATATGAATGCATCTACATGAAAAAGAAAATAAAAAATGGTGGAGTGGGTAACAACCAACGAGAGACTACAATATTTATAGAAAAACATGTTAAAATCATACCCAGCAAAATACTCAGATGCCTTCCCAGGACCATCCTTTAGTCCTAGAGCAAGACCAAATGTTGCAGCTGCAAGCACCTGCAAAGGAGTATCAATACTGTAAGAGAATGAATGATTGATCTTGACAGACAGTAAGAGTGTCGAAACTAGCTCTGCCATGATTATGAGAAATCTGGTAATCATAATTGGAAGCCTAAATAACTCACGCATAATGTGACAGTTCTAAGAGAAGAATTGCTATTGATTGATATGGTCTGGTGATTGACTGAAGCATCTGAAGTAGCTTCCTTAACTTTGTTCCCTTCATGTGATTGAGGATCAGCTGTATGCATCTCTTCTGCAGATCCATTGCACCATCAGATTATTTTCACACAGAATAAGGCAACCTGCAACTGTGACATCTTTTGGTGATGATTCTCAACAATTTAGACTACTACGATGTGTACACAAAAGTACCAAACAAAAAGATCATAAAAATGTTTGGTCATCATAGAATCAGGTGTTATACAAGTAGATATAAACTGGCCACATGCATGATAGCTACACTAAGCAATATGCAACTCACAAAGAGAATATACGAAATAAGGAAAATGACCACTTCAGCTCCTCAGTTTTCAGAACTCCCAATTTGCCCCTGACCACCCATTCCAAATCGTCGAGTTGGAAGGACCCAGAGGTGAAGAGATGATGCACAAGACACAACTAAAGGCAGCGTCACCTCCCCTATTCGAAGATCTCTTCAACGACGGGGAGGGCGGCGAGCAGCAACCTCAGTAATAGAGTCAGCGAACTGCAAAAATTCGTCCTGTTCGGCCAAAACGGTCTCGAACTCCGCCTTTGCCTCTCCCCCTACTGTTCAGTGACGCGCAATGCCACCAAGGCCTCCTCCAAATAGGCCTGTACTTCGGGGAATTCCGGAGGCTTTCTTCGTCTGCGCCAGTTCGATCTCCAGTGTAGAAATCTACTTCTCCGCCTCCTCCGGATCCCTTTGGCGAACAAGACGGAGGATCTCACGAGTCCCATAGCGGCACAGCCAAGGTAGGCTCTTCGACTCAACCTGGCTAGTCATCCGGTGCCTAGATTACCACGTGCTCTGGATCCGTCAATGGAACCGCCAAACGGGCCAATGCTAAAGGGCTGGATGGTGTTTTCTCTACCCTCGGCCTCTTGCACCGAAGTTTAAGGGATCCTTCCTCTTCGTCCTCAGAGGACGCCGAATATAAAGGGATGGATCCCTCGGCACCGAAAGGTTGCGATACTCCTGGCAATAGCTGCTCCTCAGCGGTGACTGCAACAACGACAGGACCTTCTTCGGCAAAAGGCGACGGACCAGCGTCACGGCCCTATTTAGTGGCCTCACGTGGCCACCAATTTGCAATGCTGGGCGACCTCATTGAATTGATCGACGGGGGCACCTCCCTCCTGGGCTGAGCAGGCCCCCCCTCCTTCACAGACCTATATAGCTAAGCATCTCGAGCTCTCCCTTCCACGACCAGAAAGGAAAGACTTGAGGGCTTCCCCTCAGGGTACCCCTTGTTATAGGTATGGTTTGGAGGAGGGGGCTACGACGTTTTATCTCCCCAAGGAATAGCTATCAACTAGCTGAGTTTACAAACATTAATGTCTTATTTGACGCAGGTAGGGAAGCAAGTTGTTAAAGGAAAAAACTGTCATTTCATCTAATCATGACATGTGGACAGGTTCGACTCAATCTCCAAACCGGGTCACTTGAATAGTGCTCTTGAACAAGCCAAGTGACCCGTCTGGATTGAGGTCGAATAGTGCAAGCCCAGCCAAACAACAGGGTTGAACAGACAACTAGTTGGCAGGCTCCTGTCTTATCATAGCCACACTGTGATGTGACCGCCTCGTAAAGGCAAATAAGAGGTGTTTGTCATTAATGTATTGACTGTCAGGCGGCATGGGCAGGTCCTACCATTGCCTCGCCGCCTAGCTATAGCCTCATTAATGAATGTCACCTAGCCTATCTACTCTCACTTACTACCTTTTTCGCTATAAATAACCTCATTTATAATAAAGAAGGGGTTCTGACTTTCAAAAAGTGAGCTCTTAAGCTAACGAAGCACTGTTCACCTGTTGTTTGCCCAAGGCGCTAAAGTTCTGTTCGTCCAACTCTGTTCTTCCTCACTCAAGCAGTAACTAACCTCATTTCTTCTCCAATCCTTCCAAGGAGAAGCTCTCTCTTCTCTGTCTCAACCATTCATATTCCCTTTAATCATCTCACGGACCCAATTCATCTTCATCCTAATTTCTAGTTTGGAATTTTTACCCAAACATAGCTGTCAGAAAGCAAGGTCTAAATCATGTCCTGATTCAAAAGGAAACAAGGGAAAAAAAACATTCATTTACTTGTACACTTCATCATCGTAAATACTGAAGTCATTCGGATCCATTCCAACTTAAATTACGAAATTAAGTAACTGTGCACAACAAATTGCACCGTGCACTATTCATCCCCAAGATTCTAAAAGGAACATATATTCCACTACTCAGATAATACAAAAAAAAAAAAAATCTTTTTACGGATGACTGCTTACTTCACCTGCAAATTCAAGGCCCTCATGATTCTTCTCACTGAAACACTGCATCCGGGACAAGTGCTTAACAGAATAACATATTCCTTCTGAAACGATGCCAAGAAAAAAGTAAATACAAGAAACTTCGAACTTCGAAGGATTTGTTCGAATCAAGAGCACAGCAGAGAACAGAGCAGGGAGCATACCAGATGACGGCGAAGAAGAGGCGGTATGGCGGAGAGCAACAGCAGCAAAGAGGATCGATTCGGAAGAAGACCGTGCCCTATGAATCCCCAAGCCGGACCTCGGCGGGATCTGAACGCACGAGTGGTGGATCAGAGAGGCCAATCTCATCTCGGAAGAGCAGAAGCTGGAACCGGAGGACGGCAGAAACAGGGGTGCGCCGCGTGGTCGATCATCGTACAGATTTTATTCCTTTATTTTTTTAGGGGCATTTACATACTGCAACACAACATTTTAAATATTACAGTTTATAAAACAGTTTTATACAATTACCTATCATTTCATAATTTATAGAATAAATAAATTTAGGGGCATTTACATACGTACCCTTTAAATCATCTTGAATTACATATTAAACCCCTCATTTTTTAATTGAGAGAATTACATACATACCCCTTAAATCATCTTGAATTACATATTAAACCCCTTATTTTTAAATTTTACAACTTAACCCCCCAAATCATCCAAAAATAACATATTTAGGTCTTTCTCAAGATTTTCAAAGTATGTTTTTTGCTGATTTATAATTATTTGGATGTTTATTACCAATAATATGTATATATAAATATTATAAATATATTTGCAAATACATGTATTCTACTAGTTTTTATTTTTGGATGATTTAGGGGGTTAAATTGTAAAATTTAAAAATGAGGGGTTTAATATGTAATTCAAGATGATTTAAGGGGTATGTATGTAAATACAACTTAACCCCCTAAATCATCCAAAAATAAAAACTAGTAGAATACATGTATTTGCAAATATATTTATAATATTTGTATATACATATTATTGATAATAAGCATTCAAATAATTATAAATCAGCAAAAAATATCCTTTAAAAATCTTGAGAAAGACCTAAATATGTTATTTTTTGATGATTTAGGGGTTAAATTGTAAAATTAAAAAATTTGGGATTTAATATGTAATTCAAGATGATCTAAGGGATATGTGTGTAATTCTCTCATAAATTTATTATTTTAAACATTTGTTACTATTTTTAGTAGACACTATCTTTTAAGTTTTGAAAAAAAATAAGTGATTACCTATTTGACCTGTTCGACCATGAATACAGCAAGTTAATTTTTAATTCGGTTCAATTTTTACAATATTAGTATTAGATGGGGAAGGAGGATGAGATTGTTGCCAACTTGACGACGTTCAACATCTTGAGTAAGGTTTTGATAGTCGGACTAGTCTTAAAACATGTAGAACTGTTGTATTTGGAAACTCAATTCATCTACTGTTGTATTTGGATCCGCGCCAACATATCTGGAGCATATACGTGGATATCGACATGATTCAGTAACTATCACGTGACGAAAAACTCACTCTGAAGAACTCATGTTGAACTCTCCAAGCCGAACTGGCTACACAATCAAGTGCAAAATATGTTGTTTTTATGAGGTATAGCCAGCCTAAAGAGGCCGTGCAATCCATATGAACAGGGCTTCCACGCTCTGAGTGAGTTGCCATCATTAGAGTTATGTCAAAGACAAGTCATTTTCTCTAAAGTGACTGCTTTAAGATAAGTTTAAGTTATAAAAATTTTATTGTAATAAAGAAATGAGACCAAAAACTCTTTCCGTCTCAAAAAAGCTAAATCCCTCTTCCTCTATAAAATTTACTCTCAATTGAAAATCTTTGAAGCCGTCGTGAGATTGGCGCCATGATATTTCCGCTTAAACTGTTTCCACGTAAAAAAAATCCCTTCTCTAATCCTCTCAGATTTCCATTATCAACATCTACAGTGCTACCTCAGTGGAGAGCAATGGAAAAAATTATGTTCACTAGACATAAAACTAGAAGTATTAATTAAATAAAATTTATTGTAATATATGTTACATAAAAAATTAATTTCATGACTACATTATTTATATGAAAAATGTTTAAACATGTATTTAAATATAAAATTTATATGTTGCTGCAATGTATGATCATGCCATATCACATATAACACAAAATAGTAAGAGAAAAATTATGCAGCCCCAAAATAGCTCCCAAGCAAATAAAAAATAGTTTTAGGTCTCATTTTATGAATTAGATCATTAATTCATTAAATAATTTAATAAATTAAACTCTAATTGATGTATTTATCAGAATAAGATGAATTTAAGCACAAATTAGACAATAAGAATAAATCTCAACAATAAAAAGAACCTCGAATTGAAGTCCAACACGCCCATTTAGATCAAACTAGTAAAATAAAACGAAATTAACTGGGGCTGACATTAATTTGGGCTCGAGTTTTTTTTTTCTTTTTTTCTTTTTGATGAGAATTTGGGCTTGAGTTGAGTTTTCAATTTGTAGTAGTTTTTTTTTTCAAGTAAATCTAACTCACAAGTTAGATATTGTGCACAATTTAAGTTACAAGCTTGATATCTTCACTAGAGCCGACATCAATACATTTCAAATGAGTTAAAAAGTTAAGCCACCTTCGATAACTATCCTAAAAGCTCGACTTTATAAACTATAATCTCTCCTACGCAACCGTAGGACAGAAGTAACTTGGAGACACTGAAACGCAACTTAACGAGAATTAGTTTAAGTATCATATTACATCTCTCATATTGAGATGAAATAGAATCCTAAACTTGTATATTATGATCTATGAATATTTCTATATGCTTCCCCAAGCACATCAATCAACAATCAATTTATTGTGCTTTTCTTCTGCATTTTTCTTTTTTGAATGTTGTTTTTCTTCTACATTTGCTAATGCTCATACACTTGATGAATAACAAACAGCCAGCTCGCAGCATTTTGATGCATGAAAAGCTTGAAGAATGAATCAAATGGAGAAAAAAAAATGATCCCTTAAAAAGTGCAGAGATGGATAAGAAGAAGAATCAGAATCCTGATGACAGTGTGGCATCTGCATGAGAGGGAAAAACGCCTCCTTTTAGTGAAACCACAGGAGCATCAGATGACGAGTATTTGCCGATCAGACCCGGATCCAAGAACACGACGATCACGGATATATCGTCGTGGAAATGCCTCCGAATGCCGCGGTCGATCTTCTTCAGGTCGGAGTACCTCATCTCTCTCTTCTTCGCCGCCTCCTTCAGTGCGGCTTTTATAAGCCTCCTCGCAATTCCCTGCATCCAGATTCAATTAGAGTTTGAGGAACCACAAGAATCGTACCATAATACAGTTCTTCACAAACCTCAAATTTAGCTGCTCGATTTTAAGAGTTGTTAGCACAACAAAAAAAAAATATACAATTTTTCATTAGTTGATCAATCAAAAACCCCATTGTAAAGTTTTTGATCATTTTACTTGCATTGACTATTATAAAATATTTCTTCAACTTTTTTCAGTAATTGCTTATAATAAGCAATAAAGATAAAATGGCCAAAAAAAAATTTAAAATTACAAGTCTAGTAATTAAAAACAGTAACTACATCTGTTAGAAGGACATGGATGCTAATAATATAGATAAATTGAGGATAAAAGATTGCTGTTTTCTCTTTTGATTTTTTTTTTTTTTTGCTTTCTTTTGCTTCAAGTTATGAATTTCTTGCAACTATTTTAGTATAAATAAATGCTTGAAGGAGAGACAACTTACAGCACGAGGATAAACATGAACAATCTCCACAGCTTCTTGATTGCTCAGATGCTCCCAAAGGCCATCAGAAGCAAATATAATGAACTGGTCTTGAGGGCACAATCTGCGTGTCACAATCGACGGATCAGCACTCAGTATCGATGTGCCGAAAGGCTGAGGCAGCCGAAATTTAGCCAGCAGGGGCTCTCGGTTGAACTCTGCATCTTTTAAATATGCGTCCCCAATCGATCTCGATATCTGTATGAAGGAAGTACGAGAAGCGTTACTCTGAAATACATAATAGATGCTCTACGTGTTGCTTATAATTCTTAATGAATACGAAAAAGGATTCATAAAGCCGACTCCAAATAGGTGAGATAAGGCTAGTGGTGAAAGGGTGAATACCTGTATGATGCCTTTCACGCGCCAAACTTTGTGCTTCAAAACCACAATCTGAGAATCATGAGGATGCAATGAGCGCAGCTCATTCCTCACAGACTCATTGCTAGCATTGTGCTCCGCAGTCATCTGCACTGCCGCAATCCCCCTCTCCTCGCCATCCAATCTCCCCAACACCGCACGCGAATCGCCGAGGTTTGCAACGTACAAGATCCCAGCACATATTATGCCGACCAAACAACATGAACCGACGGATGCTAGCTGCGGCGAGATAGACCATTGCTTCCTCACAAATGAGATGAATCCGTCTTCTGTCGTGGAAAATGCCCTCCTTATACAATCTACAGACATCTCTTGCTCCTCGGAAACGATATCTGCACAGACATGCTCTCCATTAGAACACAATTTCTTTCAACATTGGTAGCAATCAAGCTTCTAGATCAATGGGAATAAAATGAAGTGGCAGCAGAAATCTTTACATAAATCCTTGATGAGATTACCTAAATTCAAATCCGTCTACTCTCGCTCACATCCAGTTATTCGATCTGAGAACTAGACCAATGTGCACTCTGCAGATGTTTCAGAAATTTGGGTGTTGCGCCTCTCCCTCTCTTTGTAATTCCCAAATTATTCATCTGGGAACATTTCCATCTGCCCGCCGTTAATTTGGAGTGAAACCCCCCGAAACTCGTTAAATCTCCGTGTTTGCTTGAGTGTTTTGAGATATTCATATTGATTCTTAACAAATCACTCCTACCATAACAACAACTAGTTCCCAGTTCTTTGGGTCAATCTCAAAATTGGGCAAGATTTACATTTTCCTTCTGCATTCTAGCAGTTTGAATCCAAATTAACAAGAGACTTCATTCCAATTCACGGCAAATTGAGACGTTAACTTCAAAGCTCAAACCTTCGATCGCACAGTTATGGAGAATAAAAGAGGACAGAACGCGGCTAACGAAAGAAAGGGGTTTCAAAAAAGCTCACCTTTTAGGTTTCGGAACAAGTTATCGGCGATGTATCGGGCGGTCTCCGGTCCGCCATGGCCGTCGTAGACTCCGATAAAGGTCCCATGCGGGGAACTGCCGGCTCCGCAAGAGCCCATCGGCCCGGACTCCAACTGGCTACCGTCCTCGAGCAAACTGTTCGCTTGAACGACGGCCATGGAGAACTCCCCCGCGGCGTGCCGCCCGAGGTCCTTATACCACAGGAGACCATCGGCGCGGCCGCCGCCGGCGTTGCGCGACGAACCATCGACGGTTCTCTCTCCTGCATTCGGTTTCCAGCAGGGCCTGACGATCTTCATCAGCGGGGAGGATCGTCCCATTCCCTCATCCCTGCGGTCGTACCTTAAAGTCGCCGTCTTGATCCAACCAGCGAACAGAACCTCTTTAAAGATCGTTTTTTTTTTCCGCGATTTCTCCACGGGGAAGAAGCAGATTCGCTTCTTCTCTTCTTTCGTATCGAAATTTTGAAAAGGTAAGAAGAAGAAGAGGCAAAAGAGAAACAAAATCTGAAAAGGTTGCTGAAAGCTTCCTGCCTCTGTTTGAACTGTTATCACGAGCTCCAAGAGAGGGATTAATTGCAACAATGGCTTCTTATGTGTTGTTCCTAAGACGGGAAAGCTAGAACGCGGAGAAGGACGAGGTGGGAACCATCAAATTCCTACGTATATGGGCAAGCTTTTCCCTGTGGCCGGTTGAGTGCCGGTCTCCTGCCATCTCCGTTTTCTCCGGCTGAGAATCCGGACAAGCATCACTGATTCGAGAAATTATTCCATCTAGCAAGCGAATTACATTAGCTATTCGATTGTGAATAGTTGATGGCAAAATATGGATCTTAAAATCAACGGTACGTGATATTCGATCAAAAGAATTAGAGTGTTAAAGGAGAAAAATGACATCCGGAATAACACATAGGAATTTAAGATAGTTCAGGAAAGAGATCCCCAATATCCACAGGCTGTCAACGAGGAGATTTTACTAAGGAAAAGAGGGTCTAGTCAGAGTGGCCAGTACAAAGAAGATTACAAGCAATATCTCTTCCCTTTTGTAGAGAGATTTACAAGTATCTCAGAGTGTATCTTAGGTGATTGTGGTGACTTCGTCTGGTCCATCCCCTTTTCTTTCCTGCTTTGGGTTCCTGCCTTTCTCTTCTCTTCGGCGAGGCTCGCCAGGGGGTATTTATAGGAGAGTTGTAGTGGAGTCCGGCGGAATCGCTGGAATGGGTGTTGGACGCTTTGTTTGTTGAGTCCATATTGGCGGTGCTGCTTCTGTCGGCCTTTGAAGGGACCGATAGTAGTGGATGGAGTAAGTGGTTTCTTGATCTTCGTGTCTTATGGGAACTCACAGCGATTTGGAGCATGCGGGTCCTTTGTCTTCGAGCCTCATGGGGACTTGTGCTGAACATGCGGGCTCTTGGTGGAAGTCTGCGCTAGCAAAAGCGGTGTTGTCGTGATATTCTGATAGTCACAGGTGGGGTCGGAGCAACATCATGCTCGATGTTACGCTGAGGTTGAACCATCGTGTCCGATAATACGCAGGTCAGAGAAACACCGTGCCCAATGTTTGTGGGGAGCCGGAGAAATATCGTGACTAATGTTATGCAGAGCGTTCAACCATCGTGGCAGATGGTTGTAGGGAGCCAGAAACACATCGTGCCCGATGTGATGCAGAGCAAGCGTTCAACTATCGTGGTCGGAGAAATATCGTGCCTGATGTTATGCTGAGGTTGATGGCTCAAACATTGTGGCCGGTGGTATGAAAGGCAGCAGCACCATCATCGTGGCCGATGTTTGTAGGGATGCTGCAGCTTAGGCGTCGTCTTCGGAAGGTGTGGAGGCCAATCATCGTTCTGCAAAGCAGAGATTAAGTATAGCATTTTTAAGGAGCTACGTGGACGGCTGGGATTCAACATTGAATCCTGGTGTCAACATGAATAATACTAAACATTACTTATTATCGAGTAATTTTTATTAAATAATAATATTTTTAACAACATTTTGCAAATAAAATAAATAACTTTTAAACCATCAGCTTTTTATATAACTATAAAATATAATAATTTTTGGAAAACTAAAATAATGCCAAACAGAACTTTAATAATGAAACAGACGAAAAAACAATGCAGTTGACCAGACTGAATGACAAACTCTATAACAAACCGTCAATTGGCCTAACCAAATAGATACCAAATCAGTAGGTACATATATACTAACAGTAAGTATACCTTGAGATTGATCTTCTTTAATTGATACTTAACTAATCGCAAGGTATACTAATTTTTCTGAATAGATAGTCTGGTTACTAAATTATTCAATCAGAATAAATACACAATCTATCGTGGGGTATGTCATCCAATTAAACTAATCGGACGATCTGTCAAATGGTTCAGTCATTCTAAGAGTAAAATTTCGACAAATTCGATGTTAAGACAACTGTTTATAAATTTTTTGTTTTACTATTTGTAATATTCTGAACCAGATATATTTAATTTAGAGATCAGTGTACATAAAACAATAAAAATGAGATTGGTGATGCATAAATAGCTGCAATCAATTTATTTCATTTTTTTAAGGATAATTTAATTCATATTCTAAAGATTTGCTATTGTCTCATTTTAATCCTTTAATCCAGCCAAGTTTGAGCGAGGTTGGGTCGACTCAAATTTGACTCGAAATAAATCGACTTTAAATTGAGTCAAAATGCAACTCGAATCAGCTCAAAATACATTTTATTAAAACTTATATAAATGATAAATTTATCTTTAATATATTTTATTTTATATTATTATATTTAATTAAAAAAATTGATCCAAGCAGCACACTCAATCAATATTCATATTTCATAATAGCTCTAATTATATATAATATATTTATTTCACGTTAACTCAAAAATCATTTTAAGCCAGTCAAGCTTGACTCGAACTCAACTTGAAATATAATTCGATTGCTCTACGTGACTCAAAACTCGACTAAAAAAGACTCTAATAAAATCAACATTCAAGTGAGTTTCAAGCGGTTTCGAGTTTCGAATAATTTTAACATCCATACAAATTACTAATATTATTCCCTTATCTCAATTTACTAGTATTAGATTAATAAAGTGCGGTAAGAAAATTATTAATACGATAAATTTTTTTATTAATATGTAATAATTATTTTAGATAATGGTGATGCACAACTTAAAATTATTTGATATATATTTCATATTTTTAATTATAAACTTGACATATATTTTATCACATTTTTAAGATCAAGATAAAATTCGCTTTCAATTATTTTTTATTATCCACATATTTTAATATAAAAAAATTAACTTTACATCTCATTATACATAATTATTTAAAGTTATTTTAGTTAATATTAAGATCAAAATCACTTTTAATTATTTTTTATTATGCACATATTTTAATATAAAAAAAATTAACTTTACATCTCATTATATATGATTTTTAATATTAATAAAATTTATTTAATATTCTGTATAACTTATTGTATGACTTACTATATTATTTCCCATCACAATATTTAAGAAAAAAACAATTTTTTTTCTTAAATTGTTTTCCCAACTAAAAGGAGATTTTTTTAAAAAAAAAATTATAATTTAATTTCTTTTTTCCCCTAACCTTGGAAAAATATTAGGTTAGAAAAGCACTCCACTGTCACTTTTTCATACTCCAATTCAACGGCAACAAACGGAGAGCCATCGCGACAGAGTTAATAGTGATTTCAACGATTATGACAACTTAAAAATTTACTGTATATTTACTGTGATAATAATGTTTGCTGTTTTTCAATGGATGCGCAGATAATCTCTCTTAAGTTCCAAAAGGGCATTTTTTTACAGAAGTGATATCGAGGAGCTACTAAAGCTAAATGACACATCGGATAATATCTTAGATGCATACTCCGTGGTCATGAGGGAATGACAAAAAAAAATTCAGATATATGAAAAACTTTTATTTACTTAACACCACACTTCTTGGTTAGGAAATTACTATTATGGTTATTTTAATTATATTTACTTATCATATTACAATTCTCTGATTCATAGTATAAACCAGTTATATATATAAAAGCATGCAATTTTCAGCTTTTAAGTTTCTAAAAATGTTTATGGAGAGTAAAATTTCCAAAGTTGAGATAATATTGTTGCCCTTAAATAGACACAACTAGGCCTGGTTATCGGACCGGACCGGACCGGTTCTACCGGTTCGAGGTCCGGTTGGACCTGGAACCGGTCCGGTCCGGTTCCAACCGGTTCCGGATCCGGTCCGGAACCGGTTACCTTACCTTGGATCCGGTCCGAGTCCGGTCCGGATCCATATATTTGGGTCGGGTTAGGTTAATCGGGTAAATTAATTTAAAAATATTTTTTTATATATTTTATATAAAAAATATATTTTATAAAAATTAATATAATTATTTTTTTAATATATGAGAAGCATTTGCCAGCTGCTTCTCATGGGCGCAGCGCCCGCAGACCGCGTGCGCTGCGCGGGCGCCGGGCGCTGCGCCCAATATTAAAAAAAAAAAAAAAGTTATCCGGTTCGGTTCCGAACCGGCAATCCGGTTCGGTTCCGAACCGGATAACCGGTTCTGCGTAAGCAGAACCGGTTCGAACCAGTTGTGCGGCCCGGAACCGGTTAGAACCGGTCCGGTTCAACCGGTTCTGGGCCGAACCGGTTCTTACTGGACCGGTTCCGGTCCGGTTCCGGATCGAACCGGTCCAATAAGCCGCCCAGGACACAACCATTAGTTGTTACTAGTACGTGATCTGCCTGTAAAACAATTTCATTTATATGACTCATTAAAGAAGCTGTCACATAAAAATATCGCAAAGACGATGGTAATATTTTTCTTTACATTTAAATTACTTTACAAGATTGTTAATTAGCTGACTTGTTTACATTTAAATTATATTTTCTCTTGCCTTTTTCTCAAGATGCCTTCAGATGTGCATTTGAACTTTAGGTCATCTTTTAAGTGAATTTCTTACTAAATCTTGTCCAAACTCATTGGAAGGTTCAACTATTCTTTTGTTATTCTCAACAATAAAATCAAGTTCATTATCCAGAATATGCATATGCTTCAAAAAAAATTCCCCTTGAATTTTCAAATCCTTCGGCCTTCAACATTAACTAAAAATATATATGGCTAGCAAAATTATAAAAGAGATATTGAAATGACTGACTACTAGATATATGATGCTTGATCATATTATAAAATTTTTTTAGCGATCTTTATCCAACGCTTAGTAATGTATCGGTCACGAAGGACCATAATATTTATGCTTATTATGACACTTAGCGCATGAGAGCATAAGAGACCAAAAGTCTCAAACCTTCTATATCTGTAAAACCACTTTGAGAGTTGCAATATTAAAAGTGATATAATATTTTTTTTAGCTCTAAAATCTTCCACAGAAAATAACTTTGCATTGTTCACTGTCGAAATCTCAATGACAAAAATGTTCAACGCCCCATTCAGTAATGCATTTTCAAATATATTATATATCTTAATAATATATACATTACGTGCTTGTTTAAGCAATAAAGAGTGAAGTACCGATGGTGTCACTAAGCTTTGATTACATTTGAAATCATTCTCAGATTCAAGATGCTGTCGCATCACCATCCTCTCTAAACCCAAAAAACAACCAGTCAACATACTTGTTGGTTTCGAAATGTCATGACAAACATTATTGGTGCTCTCACTTTTCTATGTTGAAAGGATGCCTAAGTCAATTATATCCTTGTTTATAGCAGTGCTGTAACATTCCGAAAATTTAGATTTGATATGTATTATAGATTGGAATTGTATGTACAAATTTGGGTGATAAATGATATTTACGGTATTTTGGTATAGAAAATATAGAAAAAATTTTAGGTGATACCTTTGATTTATTTGATCTCCAAAAATGACTTAGAAAGAATGATAAAAGAAATATTGGATATAAAAATAATTTTTGTAAGATCTAATATTTATTTAAAAAATAATAAGAGAAATATTAGGAAATTATTTTCTTGATTTAAATTTAAATTTATTTAAAATCTCATAATTTATTTTGATATTTATTGATTTAAAACTTTCATGAGGATATTTATCAAAATTGGAGATATTTAAGGGTTATGGTTATGGGTTAAAGGATGATTTATTATCATTATTTAAATTTTGAATTTATGAGATTTAATTATCCCTTAATTTTAGCCTTGGAAGAAATACCAGATTTATCCTTAGACTGAGTTATTAGAGAAAATAATATTTTTCTTCTCTCACACTTCTGATTCATCTCTCTCCCGATTCGGAACCGCCGGCCCTAGCCCTCCTTAGCTGAAAATGAGAAAAGGAGAGCGAGAGAAAAAGAAAAGAGAGAGGAGAGGGTGAGAAAGGAGAAGGGAGAATTAGAGATCCAAATAATCTTTCTCTACTAATTCAGGAACTATGGAAGAAGGATTTCAAAGATTCGGATGAAAAGCCGAGAAGAATAGAAGGAAGAAAAATGAGATATTTTATGATTCCTTGAGGTAGGAGATTTCTCTAACTATTAGAGTTTAAATTAATCAAAAATAAGAATTCGCATAATTTGATTTATAATAATTTGCAAGAATTGAATAAATTTATTATTTAATTATTTGTGAAATTTTATTTTATTATATTGCTGATATTTGCTTTATGTTTATGGCTGTAAATTTTATTTATAGGTTTAAATTATTTTATTAGAGAAATTTGTTTAGATATACGCACGATTGTATATTGCTGAAATTTTTTTATTTCGAATCTGAGCTTTGTAGCATCAGTTTGGGGTATCAAATGATCTCGGATTTTGATGAAAATTGGTGGTGAGTTAGCTCTTGAAGTTACCTACAACTTTTGTGAAGCAATTAGTAAAATTTAAAAGAAATTCGGTGTCATTAGTAAAATTTAATAGAAATTCAGATTTTCTGACCGAGTTTAGTTCATAGGGGATTTGGTGTACCAAATAAATTCGTATTGACATAAAAATTTATATAAAGATAGAGGACAAATTATACTACAACTTTTATATAGAAATCTTCATTTAAAAAATTTATTTTGGATGAAATTTTGCTAGAGAATTTTGGCATAAAAATTTGTATTTGAAAGAGCTTATCATCACATGTAGATTAAATGGAAATTTCTTATGTTAAATGATTGCTATTAAATATGAATTTGGAGATTATTAGATTATTTGATCGTTTATCATATTTATGTATTATTTTCATTAATTAGCCTAGAAATATATATTTTATTATTAGAAGTCTAAATAATTGAGTTACTTTGGCAGAGGTATTAGTTATTATATTTAGAAGAATTGGACTTATGAAATCGATTTCAAATGCTATGAGATATTAAGGATTGATGATTTAATTAATTTTTGATAATTTAGAGTTTAAAACTTAAACTAAATAGATTTATTGATAGATGATTTAATTCGAATAGTGATGATATTTTTATAATCGTAGAGCGATAAAAATGTGAAATTTGAAATTGATTGTGATTCAAATTGATTCACTTTAATATGAAGCTCAAATATGATACCTAGTTATATTATTAGCTCTAATCATACTCTCATCAAATTTTAATTGAGGTTTCACAAATTATATGTGGGGAGTTAAAGATCTTTATTAATTTAGATTAAAATATCTTCGAAGATATTATGATTGTTTTTATTAGTGATTGTTAGATTATTATATACAACTAATTCAAATAGGAGAGATGACTTAAAATTAAATTATTGAGGTTATGAGGTATAAGGTAAATTGTAAAAGTTAATAATGTATAGTGCATATAAATTATTATGAATTAATTGCTGACTTTGTTTGTTTATTCAATAATGAGATAAATATGTTATATAATAATATGCTTATTTTTCTCGACTGTGACACCTACGAAAGGACAAGTATACAAACTTGTCGTCACATTCGATGAGAATATGTTGACTCGCGACTGTGACACCTACGGGAAGACAAGTGTACGAATTTATCATCACATTCGATGAGAATATATTGACTCGCGATTGTAATACCTACGGAAGGGCAAATGTATGGCCTTGTCGTCACATTCGTTGAGAATATGTTGATTTGTGTTTGTGACACCTACGAGAGGGCAAGTGTACAGATTTATTATCATATTCAAAAATATAATATAATATTTAGGCAAGTGTATGAGCCTGCTATGTGACTAAATTTATAATCAAGATTTTAAAGGCGATAATGGATTAAAAATTAAGGGGCATTTACATACATACCCCTTAAATCATCTTGAATTATATATTAAACCCCTCATTTTTAAATTTTACAACTTAACCCCCTAAATTATCCAAAAAAAAAACTAGTAGAATACATGTATTTTCAAATATATTTATAATATTTGTATATACATATTATTGGTAATAAACATCCAAATAATTATAAATCAGTAAAAAACATACTTTAAAAATCTTGAGAAAGACCTAAATATGTTATTTTTGGATGATTTGGGGGGTTAAGTTGTAAAATTAAAAAATAAGGGGTTTAATATGTAATTCAAGATAATTTAAGGGGTATGTATGTAATTCTCTCAAAAATTAAATGTGATTTCTGTGAGATTACATACTTGCTTTAGCTCAAGCATATGATATATTTGGCACGACGGTGTCCATTGGCAGTTTCCGACTATCATGGGGGGTGACGATCCCCAAAGCAGATACATGTCTGCTGTGGATACGTGTCTACTAGAGGTCCTCACATGATATCTGGCATGACGATGTCCATTGGATATACCTGCGGATGACTATTCATGGGAGATGACGATCCCCAAATATATAAAAAGCAGTTGAGGCACAATACGAGAAATCACGGGCCCAAAAGAGTAAAATAAAATTATTAAAAAAAATTTGCTCGTTAATCATATTTTTATATTTATTCTGTTATAATGTTTACATTATAATTATTAGGCAAATTATGTTACACTTGTTTATATTTAGTATTCGTATTGTGCTAATTATCTACCATGCATTTACATTATTTAATTGTTCATAAGAAACTCATGGTATACATGCTCATTTATTTGATAGTACTCATGTTATAAATTCTTATTTGATATCTTCTACTATATATTTTAAGTACGCATAATTATCATAATCATTGCTATTATGCTATTTATTCATTTGATATAAGTTCATGAATATTGCTGTGTATGCATATAATAATTCTCTTAAATCTCAAAATAATAAATTTGTGATCATAAAATCTTATTAAATATTTTATATAGTACATAGCTGGTTGATATCTCCTACTGGGTCTTGTTGGTGGACTGACGTCATTTTCGACAATATTTTTACAAGTTTAGCACAAGAATAAGAGGCATGTGTGCGAGACAATTAGAAGATTATTTTAGATTATTTGTGTTTAAGATTTTATATTTATTTATGGTATAATATAATAATTGTATATTGAGGACAGATTTATATTAAAATAAGTAGAACTATTTGAGGGAAAAAAAAGGGTAACGGTCAAGGTAAAAACCAAGTTCGTTACAAGTGCACTACTTATGCTTACACTTGTATAGGCTCGAAAGCTATTCATGTTTATGTAGTTGACCTTTTTCTAGCAATTGAGACCACATTTTTTCAAACTCCTCTAGTGTGTCTTTAAGCAAGTATTAAAAAGGCCACCTAGTTCACTGTTTGTGGCAATTACATTAACTTTAGAAGACACCTTTATTAGGATATGCTACTGACAGAGTCTGTGCCTAGTATTAGGGAGTATATTTTCTATTGCCTTGCCTATGGCTTGATTCTGATCGAAAAAGATTGTAATTAGGTGTTTTTCATTCATCATTTTTAGAAAAGTACGAAATAACCATTCAAAAAAATGAATGGTCTCATCTATGAGAAATGATGAAGCAAAAAGTACATTGTCGGTGGTTGTTTACTCCAATGAGTGGGGCGCACACCAGATTATATTTATTCATTCTATAACTAGCGTAAAAAATAACTACATTACTGAATGCATCATAGTCTAATTTGCAGCATCCATTAGCCCACATAAAATTGGTAAGCCTTTAACTCTCATCCAATAGAATTTTTTAGTCAAAGAAAAGATCAATATCTTTTTGCTCCTTGAATAGCTTCAGAAGACTCACGGAATCACCTAGTTCAACTCGATGCAGTCTTTCACGGTTAACAAAGTTGTAAGCATCACGCTTAAAGAATCCAATATTCTCGAGCCCACCGTATTGCTCTACAATAAATGAGAAGGTATTTGCTGTTTTTATGCAATGTTTGGACATATTTCATAATAATTCAGCATCAAATTTGTGCACAGAATGATGCGAACGTAGCAAATGACGTTCCTCTAGTTTAGCAAGTTCATGATTATGTTCCTTCACTAGCTTATAGATCCACCAATTTTCATCATTGTTTGCTTTAAAACAAATTATAGCCAAACAACCACACCTAGCATCTAACCTTGAGTAAGATGACATCTCCGTCTATTTAGATTTTACATCATTCTTGTAGCCAGCTCTTAAACATACAAATTTCCTATTCTATGATTTCTTGTTCCAGGCTAGTAAGAATTGTGACCTTTTCGAATACTAAAATCGAGTTCAAATGTATATGCAGAATATAAGTCATAAGCTGCTTCTTCTCTGTGTACTGAGCTCCTCAAAATCTCTGACAGTAAAGAAATATCATATGCATCTTTTTTAGGCAAATCCTGTAAGTAAAAATGTAACTCATATGAGCATTAATGTTTAATATACGATGACAAACTTGGATATTAATCAAAGACAATAATATTCTTTAAGAAATTGCTTAGTTTAATTAACATGTGGTTTTATATGATCTTGAAAATAATTTACATAATCTATAATCTACTAACTACTATTCTGAAAATGTAAAGATTCAGAATAAAAATTTAATTATTGGCTTAATATATTTGATATAATCTATAAAAGTAGTACACTGCAAAAAATCTATAAAAAAATAGCCTCAATATACATACTTGATTTATTTTGTTATCATTTTTTATGATTGAAGCAAAAAGGAGAAAGAAATAGATTCACACTTCTTTTTCAGAATCTTCTCATACTGCAACGGAGCGGAGGAGAGAGATGACCGCACAATTGATTTTCTGAATCACCGTAATTGCTGAAATTGCCATTAAGAAGGCTGAGAAACTCTGTTTGCTTTTTTAAAATCTTCTCATACTACAACGGAGCGGAGGAGAGAGAAGACTGCACAATTGATTTTCTGAATCGCTGTAATCACTGAAATCACCATTAAGAAGGCTGAGAAACTCCGTTTGCTGTTTGTGTTCTCCGTACGTTAACACTGGCTTTTTTTTCCTTTCTTGCTGCGTAATGGGATTTGGGTGGGTTTTTCCCTCCCAAATTTCCCACCTAAACGCAGCAGCGGGAGACAAGCAAAGGAAAGAGGAGACCAGCTGTGACTTTTTAAGTCACCATAATCGCTGAAATCACCGTTAACTCCATTGCGATGGCTCTTCATTTGTTGTCGTCTAAGCACCGGCTACAGTGGGCCCGCCCTTCGCCAGCTGCCATGATTCAATTGGAGTATGAAAAAGTGATGTGGCGAGCTCTTCGAACCCAATATTTCTTCCTAACCTTGATGCCGTGACTGTAATTTTGCTATGAAAGACATGAATAAAGGGAATTGCATTATAATAATAATAATAAT
Organism: Apostasia shenzhenica; assembly: GCA_002786265.1. Lineage (NCBI taxonomy): Eukaryota > Viridiplantae > Streptophyta > Magnoliopsida > Asparagales > Orchidaceae > Apostasia > Apostasia shenzhenica. The sequence goes on along the minus strand of KZ452967.1, from coordinate 214,534 downwards.
AATATTTTTTTTCCAAATATCATAATTCTTTCACCTCAATTTAAAATTATAGCAGTATAAATTTAAACCCAATGTCATCTAATTTTAGGTAAGGTTTGTCCCGACTAAACTGAAAAAATCTTAATCTTATATATATATATTGGTTGCATAGGAATAAACCCATAATTACTATATTGTAATCTTCCATTTCGCATAAATAGAGAAGGGTTTTTAAATGAATATAGCATTTGGGCTTTTAAAGAAAACTAGATCTATCGGATCGTCATCTCCTCGAATTGTTTCAGAGATCCGTATCAAGTTGAGACGCTATTAGCCCCTCCATTAGACATATATAGCTTGCACGTATCTCTCAATTCTGATCCGAGCATTCACTCTTTACAAAATTTAATAGAAAAAAAGGGAAGTAAGGAGGAAAAAGACAAATATGTGATATGTGTGATGGAAGAGAGCAGAAAGTAGCTTGTAATGACCCACTTCAAAGAGGAGCAAAGAAACTCCTGATTAATTTTTAAAATAATAAAGAAACAAAGACTTTTGGTAGACTTCAAAGTCACAAAAAAAAGGGATAAAGGAATAAATCATTCTACATTTTGAAAATATTAGAATTTTTAAGACATAATTAGGAGGTTAATAATGAAAACTCTATAGTTTAATATAACTAAGTTAAAGTAGTCTTGGGATATGTGATATCCTAGGAAAGTATTTAAATCTGGCGGTTCTCTAAAATTAAAGTATATAATATATCTATGTTTAAATCACAAAATATTATAATTTTTAAAAATTTTAAAATTTCTCAAAACATACTTTTATTAATATTTTATATTTATTGTATTTCATATATAAATTTAAGTATTAATAATAAACTTTATTTTACATCACAAATAAATTCTAATTAAAAAATATTTCATATCAAATAGAGTCTCTAATAATAAGATAATTTTATTTCATACTATAACATTAAAATAAATTTCTCTATATATTAAAAGAACTTTCTGTTTGGCACAAGAACCGAAATAATACTAATTTAAAAAATAATAATAATAATAATAAATAATTTTTTTAATTATTCTACATAAATTCTAAATAAAAGAATATTATTTTATTTTACATACTCAATAATTTTTAATAAAAATATCAATTTTATTTCACATTCTATACCAAAATACTAGATTCTAATATTTTGGTCTAAGATGTGAAATAAAATTAATATTTTTATTAAAAATTATAGAGTATGTGAAATAAAATAATATTTTTTTATATTAAAATTTGTGTAGAATGATTAAAAAATTTTATTTATTATTATTATTGTTTTTTTTTTAATTTAGTCTCATTTTGGTCCTTGCGCCAAACAGGCCAAGTATCTCTAAAACATATCGGTCTACTTCACTCAAAATTATGATAATAGTGTAATTCGAACTTAGTGAAATTCCTATTTTAGCCTTTGTTTAAATCTGTATTAACCCAACGGTCCATTACCGGGATTAAGAGTTTGGATAATTGCTTAACGTTTGAATCGATATTTAATTTAGATTGTGCTTGAACTACAAACTATATTTACATCTTGCAATTTTATCGAGCTATGGTTTGATTAGAGCTATTTAGATCGAACTTAACTCGAATATTAACTTTTTAAATAAAAATAAATAATTATTTATTAGTTATATATATAATATAAGTCGTGGTTGTTAGAGTATGTGATGGGTAATTCGATATATATAATTAACTCGTAATTAAAACCTATTGAATAGCATTTAATTTGTTTCTAACACAAATTTTAATTTATAAGAGATTTAAGTTGGCTCGATTAAAATTCGAGCTAACTCAAAATTTAATACTAGTGAAATCGAACTGGCTTAACTCAAATTTGATTTGAGCTCAAATAAATTTATAAATCAGTGAGCTAAACGAGAGCCATGGCTGACTTGACTCGAATTCGGATCGTTGACTCGAATTTGGATTGTTAAATATATGCTTAATGTCATATGTCATATGTTATGTTAGATTGATGTGATGTATATTATCCTAAATAACAAAGAAATAGCAGTTTATAATCATAAATTTAAAGTATATATATATATAATTTTAAAATTACATTTTTTTAATTTTAAAAATTACATCATAAATGGTTATTTTAGAAATTTAAAGTTTTTAGAGTTTAGGGTTTAAGTTACATATATAATCCTCCCGCCGTAATTTCTTTTGCATGACAGCCGATCACCCGACATCGAGAACCAGAAGCCGAGAGGTGAGAGGCGTATCTCTACGTAGAATGGGGATCGAATCTGAGAGATTTTTTGATTCGAAGAAGGAAATAAGATCAAGAAAACGGTTGGGTGGGAAAGTGGCTGTGAAATTACGTCTAGGGGCTTGGATTTTGGTTGAGCTGAAGGAAGGAAAAGATTTTTTTTTAAGTGGATAACTAGGCTAATTTGAGGATTCTCACCAAAGGCTAACCCTACCATTTCCTTCACCGGAATATCGACCCCTTAATCCAGATCTAGGCTCTGAGAAAACTCAAACACAATTTCATTCATCACAATACTCTCCCTTCTTACAATGCAAGGCGACCTCTTTATATAGAGAGATCCCATGTAAAATTTGGAAATACAATACTAAATGCAGGAAATAAAATACCAAATAAATAAAAGCAAATATGGAACTAATTCTATTATAATAAAATAAAATCAGCTTCAAATGTGGTGAGTCTTCAAATCTTCCAGATATGTTCTGAATCAAATCAAATCAAATTTAAATAAAGCTAATATGGAAATCTCTAATAGCTCTAATTAATTTGAATTTGAATTTTGATTCAGCACATGACGTCATCCTAACCATCTGATTCGATGCTGATCTGTGTCCCCACCAAAGAGCCTAATATTGATTGGTCAATTGATCAACTTTAGGACATGTTCCAAATATCTTATAGTTCGAGAACAGAATGGCATGATATTTTTCAATGTGGTTGTTATTGGTGGTGAACTGGTTAGATAAGTTTTTTCTATATCAAGGTTGGAGTATAAGAATGACTAGTCTTTTGTTGATTTTGCTAATTGATTTGAGATGTAGTAGCTAGAGGACCATCTTCTATACTCCACTATAATGAAAATGAGTTAGCATTCATCACCTAACTTAGGCTTTATCAAACACATGCTCATTATGTTGGTTTGATGAAGCCTGAGTCCAGTGATGTAGGTATGGCTCCTCCTTGATCTCTAATTGAATTGTATCCTTTTGTTGCCTTGTTCTCACGAACTTTTTCCTATTATTTAATAGAATGAGTTAATTATTATATATTTATAGAATATATGTAATAAAAAGTATTTAAATTATGTCTAATTTAGTCAAAAATAAAAATATTTTAGACAGCACAGCAGTTTAACCAAACAGTTCTGCTTTTAATGGCAGCTTTTAACAGTAATTTACCAAACGTATAAAACAACTTTATTCAACAGCACTTTTTTATACAGTTATACAGTACAACACTTTTTTATACAGCACAGCAATGCCAAACAAAACCTTAAGTGAGTGATAACTGACCTAGACACTAAACAAGATCGACTATGGTCTGGAAGAAGGGTGAGGGGGAAGAAAATCCCCTAGTAGAGGACTACAAGAATTTGGATAATTTCAAAAGGATTCTTCCACCTTTGCTCTCATTGTAGCCCTCTATAAGTGTCATTGCTCCTCCTATGAGGAGGTGGCTTGCTCTTCCACTTGTTGATCCTGAAGTGGGTGAGATCAAGTAGTCCTTCCAGGAGAAAGGATGTCAAGAATGACAACAAAGACTTCCTCCATTATTAGAATGAGTTGTTAGGGGGACAACCTTTGACTTTCTTCTAGTGTATCTATTGGAAACAATCGTTCTATGTGTCTAATATCTTTTGTAAAGAATGTGTGACATGGCCTTAATGGCAAAGAGCCTATGTGGCCATCACATGGAGTTCTCCAAGCTCAAGCAGGACATGGGATTTGTAAATGCTAGCTTAAATAAAAGAAGAAGAGAAAATAATTTCAGGAGTGTGAAGTGTTACCAAAGTGTAAATTGGTGCTCCCTCACAATTGACCTGCTTCAACTATTTTAGTATAATTAGATGGAGACTCTTTTTCCGTTCACTTGGAGGAACAGATTCGTTAACCATTCCAATTTTTAGCCTCACGAGGATGTGCGAGGGTCAGAATAATTTTCTTACCTTTATGCTTAAAGACGTAAGTATTTGAACGAGCATAATGAGTAACGTTATGATATCTCTTTATTATTAGGTACAAGATATCGAATATGAGTCGCAGTGGTGGAAATATCTGTAGTGGGTGGTATGGTAGGTGAAGTCTCTGGGTATGGAGAATTATTAGGCAATGGCTCATAATATGGAGTTAGGTTAGACACATTGAAGACTGGATTAATACCCATCCCCATTGGAAGATTTAACTTGTAGGCATTATTATTAACTTTCATGGGTACCTTATAGGGGTCCATTTTTCTAGCTGCTAACTTCTTATGAGTTCCCGCAAGGAATCGTTTAGGATTTATTTTAATCATGACCGAATCACCTTTATTAAATTCAATAAATCTCCTATGCCTGTTAACTGCATCTTTAATCTTGTCATAATTTAAAGTAATTTTTCTTTTAATCTCAACGTGAAGATCATGCAAATAATGTGCAAATGTAGATGCAAGATCATTGGATCTATATGTGGGAGGTAAATCTGCTAGATTAAGCGGTAAGTGTGGAGTGTAACTGGTAACAATTTGAAATGGGCTCATACCAGTTAATCTTTGATAGGGTTATTGAAAGTGAATTCAGCTATGGGTAAAATTAGATCCAACTAGATGGATGCTCACTTACCAAACACCTCAGGAGATTTCCTAGGCTTCTATTTACTACTTCTGTTTTGACCATTAGTTTGCGGGTGATAGGCGGTAGAATAAAAGAGTTTAGTTCCTAGCTTCTTCCAAAGAGGTTTCCAAAAGTAGCTCATGAACTTGACATCATGTTCTACATCAGTTATGTTTAGTGGTGTAAAAGGGCTTCTATAGAAAGGAGTAAATCTCTTAGTGAAATGTTTCTTTATTCCCTGGCTATGGATGTAAGTTCTAGGTGGGTTGAACCATGCAAATATTGGTGTTTTTACTTTCAATATTTATATTTTTATCTTATTATTACTAGTCGATCTTGTTTAGTGTGATAGTTTTAAATTTTGCATATCGTCTCTTTTCACCCCCTTTAGACGATGCCACCAATCCTTACAAAAGGTTATAATAAGGAGACCACACAAAGAGGTATCATTCAATCTATAAAATGACATCTATGACTTGAAACCTTTCACATGTTTTGGGTTAGACTTGCCTTGTTCCCTTTGGGAAGCAAGGATCTCTTAGTTTACCGGTATTTGGGAATTAAGGATCTCTTAGTTTAAAGAACAAAGGAAGAAGGTGACCGAGTAAAACAGAGCATTTTTTCTTTCTTGAAGACGGAGACCCACGAACTTTGGGTTGCAGTTATTTATAGGGCTAGAGCCATGAGGCCCATGACCATAGCCAATTTTCATTAATGTTTCACATGGCAAATGGTGAGTGGTTGTTGATGGAAGTTAGTGAGTTTGAAGAAGTTAGAGAGCTCTTATCATCTTGGAGTGAGTGTTCATGAAGGCAGCTAACGATGACAGAATGGTTTTCAAATGTGGTCAACTGTTGTTGAGGTTTGTGCCAATATGGCACCTATCCTAGAATTCGATTGAGCTATTTCCAGGTAAGTAGGATTTATCATGTAGAATTTGACACAAATATGGCTCAGATTGGTGGCGAATCTCAAAGTAAACAGTTGTCAAGGGACTTCTTTCACTGTGAAAGAGATGCCGAAGTCATGGGAGATAAATCATTGTCTCACGAGTCACGCAAGGAACATGTTCTTAGCGCTGATACTTTCTAGGCCTCCATCATGAATGGAATCTCATGTACACTACTCAGTTATCTGGACTCTCTGATATTCTAGCATGAAGAAATCCACTTCTTCAATCTGATTGTTCTTGTAAAATATTATATTCACTAAAAGGAGAGAAGGAAGAGTGGAATAGCAAAATGCTTCATTTAAATTACAGAGTATGTGAAACAAATATGGCAATGACAAGGTAAATCTTTTAGATTCCACTCAGCTTAAGCAACCTTAAATTTTGAGACAATGGACAGGATATCATGGTTTTCTCTTTACTAAATCAGAACTCTCCATATACACAGTTATTCCTCATCATATTCCCTACTACATATACTAGTTCCTGCTATACTAATCATCTAAGGGCTGCCACTAGCCGTTTCAGAAAATAATCTCTTCTTGGCCTGAAGTGGAACGCCGAAGAGCTTGACAGTACCATCTGATAGCTTCTCTCTGCTATCTGAGAGAAATGCTGCTGGGTTATCAGAAGGTTCTATCTCTACAAGCCTGCAGAATCTTGGGTTGACCACGTTTTGCTCTTTAGACATGGGGCTGACATGATTCTGGATGAAGAAGATGATGTCACTGTAAAGCTTTTTCATGTGAGCGAGTTCTGATAATAGAAAGGAATTCTTCCTCCTCAGCATCTCGTTGTCTTCAGAAATTGCAGAAATGAAGGTGTTTGCGGCACCATCAAATGGACGCAATGGAGGTTCAAGCCATGATCTGCTCGTTTCCTCGTGATTGTAAAATGGCGTTGGTGAGTTGTAGTCTGGATGAAGGTAATGTTGGGCTACGTGAGTGGTTTTTCTTCTCTGGATCTCTGAAAGCAAATGTTTTTCTCCTTTTCTAAAGAATTCATTGGCAAACTCCCACCTTTCTGCAACTATTTTCCTAAAACCCTGCAGAAATGTAGGAGATCAAGCACAGATGCATTACTAATTTTGGAGAACTTTTAAAGGAGGAATGCATCGTCCTGGGCCAAGCTTGTTATTTTCTCATGACCAATGTTCTAAGCACAGAGAATTAAGTTCTTAAGCACAGAGACTTATCAATTTGAGCTACAGACTAAATTATACGTGACTGGCTATGGCTTTTCCACAGAAAGAACAGAGATCTAACTTCTTTTAGTGGTCCTTTTTCTATTAAAGTCGAACTGGGCTGCCTAAAAGCAATATATTTCTTTAAGAGTTTATGTGTTACTTAAAAGGACCAGTTCAAGAAATTCTCTGTGCATAATAAGAAGAGTTCAAATGGGATTGCTGCATGCACTTGAACAAACTTTCAGAAAATCAAGAAACTCGGAAACTTTCACAATGACTAGAAACATAGTTGATTAAGATGGAGAAATAGAGTTAGAACAGGTTGATTGCTACTATGGTTGAAGCAAAAGACTCACATAGGTGTTGAGCTGCCTCAGAAAGCTTGAGAAGTTGTTGTGCTTGAAGTATTTGGGCAGGAGATCTCTTGCAAACTCGGGAGACCTCCACACTACAAAAGTGGTGGCATCTTCTCCCCATGAGACTATGTGATCAGTTCTGGGGTCATCAACAAGTTGGTAAGTCTTGGTGAGAAATGGCGCAGGGAGTGATCTTTGAGACTCTACAGAGACCATCGTCTCCCCACAACTTTCCATCAAGAAGGCCATTCCTTCACACTCTCAGTCTCTGATAAATAGGCACTCACTCCTCAGTCTCTCCGTTATTGTCCTTCTCCTACTTATATATATATATATATATATATATATATGGGCCTTGTTTACAGGTATGCTTGCTGGTCACATTATGCTATAAAGCCTCACCTAAGAGCTATTCTAAACTATTTCTACGGTGAATCTATGATATTTGATGATTATACAAAGGGAGAAAAGTTTTTGGATAACCTCTTTCTTTTTTCAAGTTTTCTGCATTTAGCTTTTCACTTTGGGTTTATTTTTGTTTAAAAAACACCTTTAATTTGTTTGATGATTCAGAGAATCTTGGGTGCTTAGCGGAGTTATACGTTAACTTTGGTATTGTGTTAATCTACGTGGAGCTTGACCAATCATATAACATAGTATTTGTAAATATGACTAGAAGTAACATTTTTGGGATTAGTTACTTTGTCTACAATTTGGGAATCCTGAATTTGATCTTAAAATTCATGTAAGGACAAAGAACTTGAGAGTTTGTTTGTGGGTTCATTGTTGCTTTAAAAACTGCAGGAAGTTTTTGAGAGTTCTTACGTCATATCAGGACAAAGTTACTCAGTCTTAGCAACTATGATTCCTTCGCTAGCAGTGTGAAAGCTAGCGTTCAGTTGGGAACTTTTCTCAATTTACGACCTTCTTTACATTAGCTGCCACTTTTGCTTATTTTTATGTTTCTACTGGTAGTTTCAAGGCAGGCCTGTGACTTCCAAAGGACGTGAAAATAACTTGTGGTACAGCTTATTTTGCTTCTTCTAACAAGCACTTTGATGAAGTTTAATTTGTTATTTGTTATTGTCCACATGGTTGTTGGCCTTCACTGATAGGCTCAGACTTCGAAGTCTGCCCATTCCATTAATAATTTAAGCTTCGAGCTTAAAGACAAACATTCTTGGCTTTCTACTCACATGGGAAGAAACATTGCTTCTGAAGGTGCAATGGTAGGCCTTTCTCGACCTAGTTATTTTTTGATCCTTTTATTTGATAGAACAGGTTTGGTTTACCACAGCTGGCAACTTGTTTGTTTTTAGAAATGTTGTACTATAAATGAGTTAAGGTTGATGCGTTGAAAGAACTCGATTGAATCGCATCGGGCATCAGGTTTGGTATGTCATAAATAATTGGGTTAGATTTGTGTTGGAAGTTTTGTCCTGTATATTAAAAAGGTCATGGTTTAGGTTTATATACAATATCCTAAATGGTCTGTAAGTTTTACTATGCATCAAGGTTGTAAATGAATAGAGTTCTCGATGCACAGTTTAATTTTTAGTTCGATAAGAGCTTGTTAATATTAACAAACAAGCTTGAATATAATTTTAAAAACTCAATTTGTAAATGAACGGATTTGAACATGCTACCATTCGTCTCGTTAATATTCATGAACAGTTCATATGAAGTTCATGAACATGCTTGAATATAATGCTCGATGTGATACTCTTGTAAAGATTTTAACATACATATTTATTAATAAGAAAAAAATTCATGAATTATGATGATAAGCCTATTTGTGAACAAATTAATATCCTTGATATATAATAGCTTGTCTGTAGGTTTCGTGTTCGTAAACTCAGACATATATGAGCTCGTTCGCAAACCATATAAACCAATCCCAAATACGTCATTAACGAACCAAGGTCGAGCTCGAGCTCAGTTTTAATAAACGATCATGAACTTGAACAGGCGACTACTTAGCTCAACTCGGTTCATTTACAGCCCTACATAATACATATGCAAATAGCTGTGCGTGGAGGTTATTAATTGTGGTTTTGATTTGCCCATTGTGGGTAGGGGTGGCAATTTGTACCCATACCCGATAAACCCGCCCCGACCCGCCCCTAATGGGACGGGTATGGGTACTCAAATTTTACCCAGAACACCCGCCCCGCCCCGTTATGAAATGGGGCGGGTTCGGATATGAATCATATAGACCCGCCTCGCCCCGTACCCGATTTAATAAATTTAAAAATTTTAAAAATTTTAAATTTTAATACCTAAATAAAAATAGTACTTTGGAAAGAGAATGCATGTACTCTTTACTGTAAAGTTTTTCTTACTTGTGATAGTTGACATTTCCAGTTGGCTCTTAAATTAATTGATACATGTTGCCTGCAAGGATCTTATAACTACTTCATATTTGATTTTCTTTTTAATTGTCACATGCTTGCTTTATATAGAAATTCATGCTAAGAAAGTTGGCAAAATTTGAAGAATTTATATGAAAGTTATTTATTATTCCTGATCTTGTTACATATATTTACATACAAGAAATGGTTTTTATAGAAAATGTCACTAACACCATGCGGTTACGATTTTTGTTGTTTCAAATAGAATAAAATAATTCGATTTTCATTAACTGAGTGAGGAAACAGGGCGAGGCGGGTACGGGTTTTTGAAAATTAGAAGCGGGGCGGGGCGAAAACGGGTATGGGGCGGGTATGGGTAATGAATGATATATAGCGGGGCGGGTATGGGTATTTATAAACCCGACCCAAACTCGCCCCGTTGCCATTCCTAATTGTGGGGACGAAGATGACCATAAAGACACTAGGATGCATAGCTTATATTGTCTTACAGTACAGGAAGATTCTATTCCATAAATGACAAGTTGATTTGGTGATCTAAATCAATTTTCAGTGTATGCATCATCAACATGAGTACATGACCCCATCCTTGGCAGTGTGAAGATCTTATATTTGACTGAAAATAATACAGATAAGAGACACCTTGACTGATTTGACCCAAATTTAATTTACTCTTTTATGCAGATGCATACATGTGACCATCTCACTTTGCAACAAAAAAAAAAAATGCAAATGGGCAAATAACACTTGGGTCTTTGGGATTATTAGTGTTTGTTTTTTCGTCTATTTTTAATTTCAAGTAGGTCCTGAGTTTGTAATATGAAATTTTTACGTGTGATCGATAAAATTGCCTTTCACTTTCTATCCCTCTCCTTAGTTTCCATTCTTAACTCTTTCTGTGGACGAGAGAGGGAGTGAGGGATGTATATATATGTGCACGTACAGTGGATTTTGAAGGCTAATTCCTTTTGCAGATATATATATATATTTATATTTATATCAGAATTTTGAAATATTAGGAATTGATTATTGCTAGAGAGAGAGAGAGAGAGAGAGAGAGGTGAACATGAGTAATCAAATGACTCAAAACACCCATATGAAACATTTAAAAACATGAACATTTCTGTAAAAGGGCTGAAACTTCATGGACCTGGGTATAATTGTCCAATACTTAAAAAGGATGGAAATGGGCCTCCTTATAATACTATTTACTCTTTTATGCAGGATCTGCAAGCCATCATATTCTTGGGAAGAGTGAACGAAATATGTAGCCAATGACAAAATTTTCAACGGAGTCCTCATGCCTCTTATTGCCCATCAATCCTTACAGAAAACTATCAGAATAAACCAAGGTAATTATGAAATATTCCAGTTTCTCACCTTCTTCATGCAAAATATTTCCAGGGACAAGGTTTATATCATGCTTTTAAGTTTAGATTCAGTTTCGTCAATTTCATTTTAGTTTCAACGAAGATCTATCTGAAACTCTCTGGCTTTATTTTGGCTAAACCTCGAGGGGCCTGTTTGTTTATAGGGTTTAATTTAATAAAGTTAAAATTAAACTTAGATAGAGATATTTTTTTATTAAAAGTTATGAATAATGTGATATAAAGTTAGTTATTATATTGGGATATGTGAGGGATGTGATATAAGTTAGTTATTATTTTGGTAATGTGTGTAGGATGTGAAATAAAAAATTAATTTTTAATATTAAATTTTACGTGTGATGTGATATATTTGTCTAAAATTTAACCAGTTTAATTTTTAACTTCCAAACAAACAGGGCCAACTGCTTAACATGATTTTATGATGAAGTTTTTTAAAATTTGAATTTTTAGTTAAAAATCAAAGATAATAGCATACATTTTACATGCCTTAAGTGCAAGCTAAGTTGCTTCAAGGGATGATTTAATACAATATAGCATTCTTTTTCAACATTATGTTAGAAATAAATTGGTGGTTATCGATGTTCGAATTTGAGACCTATAATTTTGATGTCATGTCAGACCTCTGGTTATTAAGAGACGTGTATGCTCGGTGCTAAAACGAGTTAGCGGGTCTAAATATGATACTACCCTTTAAGCTCAAGTCGAACTTAACTTGATTAATAAATGAGTCAAAATAAATAACATAAACTTTGAGCTGTTAAACATATTTCTTTACTCCAAAAACTATAACTAAAGCTTTTTTTTTTTTTCTTTTGAACTCATCCTCTTGCAACATGCTGTAACTTGATCTTTTTGATGGCAGAAAAGAGAGAGAAAGGAGATCATGTCCGGCAAAGATGGGATCTTGCTACAAAAAAGAGTGCTTTATAAAAAGATAACTCCGAAGGAAATACAGTATGGTGGGTCACTGACTCACTTCCCACTGTGCATTTGGGAATTTGATTACAGCCTCTAAAACAGTAAGTATCTCCTTCCATGAGCCTTTCACCTCAAGTTTTTTAAAATCTCAAGGTCTCCTTTGTTTTGGTTGAGGCTATATTAAAATTTTTATTTGATAGAAATAAAAAGAAATATATTTTAAGAACATTTATATATATGTTAAAAAACTTTAAGGGGGCATTTGGTTCGTTGTTATCTTGCTGTTATGTTATGTAATCTAGATGTCATGACACCTAGATGTCATCTTTTGACTAATAATTTTATAATCTAATTGAAGATTATTTATAGATGTCATTAAACCAAACAATTACATTCTCTAAATAACATAACATAACATCAAGATAACACTAAACCAAACGCTCCCTAGATATTATCTACATGCTATTCTCTTAATAAAATTTGAACTATAGGATAGTATTTTTTTGAAAAATAGTATAATATTTTATAGTTTTATATAACATATATGTAAAAGTTTTTATATTTTAATATTATGATATGAAATAAAATTATTTATTATTGTGAATGTAAAATAAAATTAATTTTTAATATATAAATTTATATATGATGTTAGATAAATTTAAAATATTGATAAAAGTATTTTTGAAAGAGTTTGAAATTTTTTTTTCTCAACCAAACAAGGCCTAAAGTTTCGGTTTGATTCATCTTGGTCGACAAACATAAGTTTGTTCCCACAATTCAATTGGCAGTGCAAAGCCTTTGGGCTAGAGATGCTTAACAGGATAGTTCGATTCATAATCACAACGGTTTAGTTTGTAATCAAATTGAAATTGGTCCGGTAAATCAGGTCGGGGATTAGAACCGATCGACCAATTCCACTTAGAACCAATATCGAAGGCATGCAATGCGGATAGATTCCTCGTCCCTTGAAACTTAGAAACTCGTTAACAGGAACTAGTAGTAAAGCTGGCAAATTTAATCGAAATTGATTCGACAAATGTGATTTCGAGTCGAGTTTCGAGTCATATTTTTTTACTCGAGTATTGGTGGTTGAGTTTAGAATCTTCAAAGAAGAGGTCATGAGTTCAATTATCATGAATCTCATATTTTCTAATTACCATTATGTGTATACATATATCAATTCGAGTTGAATCAAAATCGGGTCATTTAGAATCAAACAATTCCGATTTTGAGTCGAATTCTTGTATTATGAGTTGACTCAAATTCGATCGACTAACAAGGTAGCTAAATCAGAGGGGTAAATCAAAATTCAAAATAATTTGAAAACCTAGATTTACCCTCTCACTCTCTCTCTCTCACACACACATGGGAGACATGAACTGCCTTCTGAGCAGCCATTTTGTTGGTTTCTTCTTCACTATGGCTGGCCTTCACACTGGTGTTAAGTGTGCTCAGAAGATGCCAATCAATGCATGAAGGCCATGAGCTCAGCCTCCTATTTCAAAACCATGAAGCTTCCCAAAACGCCATTGCAGACCTTCTCCTGCTACTACCTCAATGCCAGTAGCAGCACTGCTGCTTCTCTGACAGCTATTCAGTCCCCTAACGTGGGCTCACATGAAAAGCCCCATTCCTGTGACCCTGTTCCTTACATGCCTTGCACGTGTGGGACTCTTCACACGTGAGATTCAAAACTCATGGAGTTGGGGTGACGTAATAAGAATGGGCTGGGAGAACGCAAAGCTCTCAAACTATGCCCTTTAAGTTCAGTTTGATATGAACTATATCTGCTTGTGTTAACCTTCTCATCAATCACATCTTATCGTGTCGAGGCCCCGACCAACAATCAATGAAGTATGGTTTTTTCGAACAAAAAATTTCTCATCAATGTGGAAATACGTGCATTTAATAAATTTTCTCACACGAGAATCCATGTCGTATCACCCCTCACACGTATACACAATCAGGAGCCTTTTTACTCGATACCACCTGGAGTCACAATTATGGTTACCACCCTTTGACACGGTGTAAGTTAAATTACACGTGGAAGCCAACATGCCAGTAGCATTTGAGCCCACTCAAATCCTTTGGTTCTGATATCGATTTGGCCCATATATGATGGTGCTACAGACTCTTTAAGCAGGGATAAGGGAAAGAAAGCTCTGCCATCATTAGAAGCTAACACCCTTTCATGGCAGAGGGGGCCATGCATCGGGAACTTTGGCAAAGGTGAAGAGAATTCTGGAGATCATATGGTATTTTTCTTTGCCTCCTCTCTCTTCTAGCCTTACTCAATGCCGCCTTCGAGCTGAGAGTTACTATCAATTCGAATTGAAATTTCTTATTTCGAGTTGAATGTGATTCAAGTTAGTTGAAACTTCTTCGATTCAAGCGAATTAGTTTTGATCCCACAGAAAAACTGTGTCGATTTTGAATCGAATAAAGTGTGAGGAGTCTGAAGTTTTAAACAAAATTTCCACTCGGCTTAATTAATGTAAGAGGGTGCAGGGATTGATCTGTTCATATAAGTCTCCAAACTTCAAAATTTTTAAGTTTATTCCAACAAAATATTGTTAAACTGAACAGGTGAAAGTTTTGAGTTAGCTTCGTGAGAGAATTTATGCTATAAATGATTCGAGTCAGGTTAGAATTTAAATTAGATTTCAATCATATTTACAGAATAAATGTAGATTGGGATATATTGTGATTGAAATTATCTTGATCCCTTGATACGAACTTGATGCCTCTATTTATGCAGGTCTATTAAATATTTTGCTTCATTGACTTTGCTGTATTTTGACAGCATATCCCCCTCCCCCCAGCATGCATTAGGCTTTGAAAATTAATTGAGCGTTCGATGAATTACTCGATATTTAGTTTGATGAGAACTCGTTTATATTTAATTTATCAAGTTTAACAAATAAATTTAAGCATTAAATAGTAATAGCTTGTATGTTTACAGATTATTTATATGATATTCATGAACTTGCTTAATTTAAAATTAGATATTAATTGGGCTTATTTATAGCTCAATTTTAGTGATTAATTTAGTTCTTTTATTAATTTAAAAAAATTCATGAATGTCAATTAAAATAATAATCACTTTGCTCGTGATTAATGTAGTTGATAAAGTTTGCTTATAGATTTTATATTCATCAAGTCAAATGTATAAAAATTTATTCGCAAATAAATTAAAAAGATTGTCAGTGAATCAAATATGAATTAAACATAAACATATTATAATATTTGCGAACTGAGCTCAAACCAACTCATTCCATAAACTAACATGAAATTAAACAAAAGGTTTTGTTTCAATTCCTTCATCTGCAGTTAGCAACTGCAGAAAACTTCAAACACGCAAAGAATTTTATACTGATTTTATCACTTGGTGCCTTATATGATAGGTCATATTCTATATAATTCAAGATTAAATTTTAATTATGTTTTACATGTTGCGAAAATTCTTAAATAAGAAATTACATATATCAAAAATCAATTAATTATATTTTATATCATAAATAATTATTATAAACCATCTCATATCATACATAAAAAAATCAAAAATATCAAATTTGAATTCAATGTTAACCTGATTAAATTAATCAGGTCCTTAATGTTTTGTTATTTTTTTTTTATTTTGCTAAAAAAAGGAGCAATGACATCTTTACATGATTTTTTTCATTTCACATTTCATAATTTGGATAAAAATGTCTGATTTTCTGATTCGATCATTTGTTGTCCTGTACATAGAAGTTGTAATTTTTAACCAAATTTAGATTAATGAGATAAGTCAAGTTTATACAAACATACGTCATAAATAAGTTAACTTAAATTTGATCTAAAATCTGACTATAAATTGATGAATAAATTTAATTATGACTCATCCATAATTCATTTATCAAAATTAATATTTTTTAATAGTCTTAATTAATTTTTTGAAATTATATTAATTTAAATTTAAAGATATTAAACTTGTCAAATTTTAATATCTCAAAAATTAGAATAGACAAATTAGTAACTAGTTTATTAAATAGATGATTTTATGCTTGGTCCGTTTAATAAATTAATCAAATTAATGTTAAGCTTAAACAAAATCAATTCAAAAAATAAATTTATCTGACTCATCTCGTCAATTGAAATTGCCACCACTACCTATGAGATTGCTTTCATATGACATAGAATCGTTTCAACTTCAACACATTGGCATCTTCCAATACTATACAATACAATCATAAATTTCAAATGTATTGTATTTTTTCAAGCATTTTCTAAGATCCAAGGGGTTCCACATTACTTGCATATGTATATGATCCAAAAGACAGAAAATTTTTAAAAAAATTTAAATTTTGAGTGAAAAAATTAAAAAAAGAGAGATAAAATTTATATTTTTTTATTATTTTTTTTTTTTAAAATATGAATAGAAAGGTATGATAAATAAAGATGAATTTTTAAAGAGATCTACCGCAGCGAATCCATCAGGCCTATAAATATTTCCTACAACATTTATTAATATCATACAATCAAATGTAGCTCATCCTTTTGAAAAACAATAGAAAATGAGAGTAACTATCAAATATCAATGAATTTTTTTTTTTTGATAGTAAATATCAACGAATTATTAGTAAAAAAAAATGTGGTCAAACAGAAGGAATGAGGTCAAAAAAAAAGGTCAGATTCGTCACATTCTAACTTAATAATAAATAATGGTTATTAAAGTGCAGGGCTGAAGGGTATCGAAATCAAAATCTATTTTGAATGCTTAGAAGATTTTTTTCAAATTAGAAATGAGGCAAATATGATGTATGTCGCCCGTTCTTCGGCTAGATACATTCTTGAGAACCATGAAGGATTATATAATTTCTTCTGTTAAATTATATCGTTATCTCCACTGCGCTTCAGGTAGGCCATGGCCCATGGATGCATGGAGTCCATAATCGGGCTAGATGCATCCTTTCCGCAGTTGGAAATTTGGAGTACGTTCAAAGTTTTACGCATCATTCTATCGTGCACAACAAAATTTTATCTAATATGCAAACTCCAACAAGCAGAAATACAAATAAAATGGATTTCATTATGTTGTAACGAACTCGTTAATGAAATTGAGTTTTGATTCGTATTTGTTAGTTGATCGTGCCGAATACATCATGTAATGTTAGTTTTGTATAATATTATAACCGAGTTATTTTAAATATATGTTTTCGTTCATTTTCCTTTAACTAGCATTTTAGTAGTAAACTACATCTAAACCTCAAAAAATGCATTCTCAAAATATATTGAAATTATCGGTATCCCTACCAAAAATGTAAGTGAAAAAAAAGTAAGAAAACTTCAAACTCAATTAGGGGTTAGCTCGCTCGAATCCAATTAGGTGAGGTGGTGGTCCTAATTTTTGAATAACACAAATTATGATGTCCCGTGTGCCCAAAATGTGACCTTCCCCTTCTCGCTTGAAAGAATTCCACATTCCAACTTCCACCCGATTAGATTGAAGATATCTATTTTAACCCATGTTTACTGTTTAGGCTCGTAAAGGAGAACAATTATTGGGTTCTCCCGGAAAATAAGAAGCTACCACGTCAGCACCGGGTGGGGAAAGCTGCTGACACGGCGCCCCACTATTGGCCGGCCAAAGTTTAGCCAACTGAACCTAATAAAATTTCCTTAAAGGCAAGATCTATCCTAAAAGGAGTTTAAAAAAAAAAATATAATCACCGTTATAATTATCTAAACTTAAGATTCCATGGACCAGATCTCTTCTGAATCCGTGATCTATAAATAGACTCTTTGGGTTGTAAGAATCTTCCCTGAAAAACCTTCATGAGATTCACCCCCTAGAGAATCCAATGCCTCCATTGAAGGTCTCCAAGAAACACCACAAGCACATCAACAACCCCTTCCCTTCCGCACCGAAGTCCCTTCCTCTGATACATGGAACTCTATCCTATAACAGCCATCTACTAAATCATCAAAGTTTTCGAATTGGGAGTGATTTCAAGCTTCTGTGGAGTTCCAACAATGGTGGATATATATCAATATTCCATCAAGCACAACCAGAGAGAAGTTTGTGGTCGACCATACCTGGAAAGGCCTTCATCTCAGCTGCAGCTGCACAAACTAAGGTCGAGGAGAGCAGAGGTTCCTTTGTAGTTGAAGATGGCGATGTCTCATTCATCTGTAATCACCAATTTATTGAGGAGATCAAAACACTTTGGGAACCTGACATGGAGAGCAAAGGAAAATATTTAGATTTGTTAATGGCTGAAAATGACAATGCTCAACCTCTTAAAGGGACCAATTTTCCTATTTTACAAATTGGAGGGTGGATCTCCAATAATAAAACCAAAGGGTTTGCGTCAAAGAATTTGTGTTCATGGGCACGAAAGACTAATCTTCGAAGGGCTGGGAGGTCATCTATTGCAGTGAGATACGTGATGCTTTTATATCAGAAGAGCTGTCATCGAATTGAGTTCCAGGTGAAGTTCATAGAGCTAAAGCAGCAGACGAGCTTGACAAGTTCTCATAAGTTTCCAGAAGGTTTGCAGAGTCAGAGATCGAAACAGGTTTGCCTTCGGAGACGGCATGCGGCATGTCTCTCAAGCCCAAGAGATTATCTTGCTCTATTGTCGGAGAATGAGAGCGAAGAAGAAAGCATTAATGTATTTAAGGAAGTGAACAGAGTTTTTATAACTTATTCGAGTGCCAGAGATGAGAAGTTCTACGGATTTGGAGAGCAATTCTCCCACATGGAGTTTAAAGGAAGAAGAGTGCCCATTCTAGTACAGGAGCAAGGCATTGGGAGAGGAGATCAACCAATAACTTTCGCAGCTAACTTAGTTAGCTATAGGTACTTTTTGTGTGAGAGTTATTAAGTCTTTCAAATTTGATTTTACCTCAAATTTTTAGGTGAAGCTTTTGTTGCTTGTGCTCCTTTAACAGATCAGGGGGTGATTGGAGTACAACATATGCTCCTTCACCATTCTACATGACAACAAAGATGAGATGCCTTTACCTCGAAGGGTATGATTATTCAATTTTTGATCTCACAGAAGATGACAGAGTGCAGATACAGGTACCCAAATTTGCAGGTCCAACTATTGCATTATCTGCTTTTACTGATAATTTTCTTTTCTTATGATGTGTTAGAAATTAATTCTATTCAACCGGTAGGAGCGTAGCAAAAATAGCATCAATGAAAACAATAATGGCAAAATAACAAAAAGACATTGAATTTAGGAAATAGAGGGTGTGTATCTTGAAAGTGGAAGATGCGTCTCAGCATTGAACTGGATGAGTCAAGTCTCGAAATTGAACTAGATTTAATATTGAGATAAATGGAACTAGATTTAATATTGAGATAAATGGATTCAAACCTCGGGAATGTAGTAAATGCATCAAAAAGGTTGAATCAATCATTGAAAGGAGAAAGAGGTGAGGAATAAATGTTGCTTCATCCCTTGTGATTAGTGGTAATCATAAATCATGGGATTTTTGATGTTTAAGTTAATTTTATACTAATGGGATATTTAGTTTCTTGATTACACAAGACTGTGTAATATTATATTTGAGATCAAGACAAGTGGAACAGAGATATAAGAAGGATTCAAGTTGCAAGTTGATCAAATGAATCTACCCATCATTGAAGACTTAACTGTTGAATATATTGCATTTTTATTTTATTTGTGTATAGATTACATATAAAGATGATTTTTGATGTTAGACTAGGATTTGATGGATCCTTGAGCACTAGAGACATCCTAAATTGGATAGGAGTTAGTCCTTACTAGCCTAGATTGTACTAAAATGAAAATTTGATGCTCTACCAGGCTAAGTCAACTTAGGATTGATTAGGTTGACTAAAGACAGAAATCAGTTTTTAGATATCTGAAGCTTTAAGTAGACTCAAGGTTGGCTAAGACAACTTAAGGCCTTAAGTTAACTTACTACATTGTTGAGGCGACTTAAGCATGTACTGTTGGACCTGTAATAGCTAGTTGTTAAGTTGACTTATGGCTATGTTAAGTAGACTTAACAAAGGTCTTCTACTATATTTTTTAGCTGTTGACCTTGTCTATTCAAGGGGTTGGAGGATCATTATTTCTCTCTCTTGGGAAAAATGATACACTTACTGCTGCCCAACCATCCCTTGGACTCTCCAATATTCTCAATTAATTAAATAGCATTCACATAAGATTAGAAGCGATAGAAGTGCCTAAGATTTTCATCCACTCTTCTTCCAGCTTTCAACATTCAATCAATAGGAAGATGGGTGAGTTTGTTCTCTGTGCTCTTATTACTTCATTGTACTTTCTTGTATTTTTCTTTGTTGTTTTGTCATATAGTGAGTGAGGAGGGTCCCTAAGGTAGATTTGGAAGAGGTATGTTCTTTCACATTGATTATGAAGAAAGCCTCTAGGTGTAGAGGAGGTTTGTAAAACAGTTTCTCCACCATGTACTAAGGAGTGGTTTTGTTTAGGTTGGGGCGGACATAGGCAAGGCCATCAAACCACACTATAACGTGTGTTCATTTACTTTCTCGCATTTACTTATTTCTTCCTCTAGTGATTATTTCTTACTATGCTAACTCGTGCTGTTGACTTATTTTAATTTTGCATATGATATAATTAAAGTAAAATAACTTATTGCCTTTCCATTAAGCATCTACCACCCTCCTCTAGACTCCTATTTGATCCCATAATAAATGCGTTATATCCAGCCCCAAGCATTAGACGTGACCTCACCATAAAATTTGAGGGCATGGATATGTTGTAATTTATATGATCTTATCAATGTTGATAATGAAAACTAATATACACCATGAGCAAAAATAGTTAAAAAAATTATTGTATTGAGAAATTTTCCATCTCCAAGGTGAGGATATCCCCCTAGTCTAGATGATGTGCCTAGTTGGATATGTGAGGTTTGAGTTGGAGAATGCATGAAATCGATGACAGACAACATCGAGGATTCTACGAGAAGGCAAGCCACATCATCTAAGATTACTCAAGAAGGCAGATGACATCAAGGATTCCTTGAGAAGGGGGGCAGAGATGAGGATGTTGTGCCTGAAAATGTATATGGCATTGAGGTCACAGGGTGCCTTTTCCTTGAGAAGATCTGACAACATGGAGATGAAACTCTTTATCTTCAAAAAGGTGCCCAGAGGTCCATGGAATTGGAACCAAGAAGAAGCAGCAACTCCCTAGGTTGCCATTAATCTCAAATTATGTCAAAAATTGAAGATTTCTTGAAAGCTAGAATGGATGGCCTTGTTTGTTGAATTAATGAATGCAATGATGAGGTTTTAAACTGCCTGAAATCTGGTTTGGCATGTGTTGTAGGACACATTAAACTAAGAAAGCAGAGTACGAAGCAATAGCAATTCTATGCTTACCATAAAGCTATTGCATAATTAAATTATCAATCATGGATAATATGGACACTGAAGATGAGTGTAGCCAAGCCATCACATATAATAACCTAGATCCTCCCAATTGGAAGGAACAATACAACAATAAGAATAAAAGATTTCAACAAGGAAGCATGGACACTTCTATAGATCCCAACATGTTGTGTCGTTTTGTGTCCCCATGTCTCTATCTCACCTCCGTGCTTCTTAGCTATTTCCATAATATTAAACAAAAACTATAGTTAAATTACAGTCACATAAAAATCTATTATATTACTTGGCGTATCTTATCGTGTCCGTGTCTTTGAATTGAAAAAGTTGTTGTTTCAATGTGTTGTGTTGTGCTATATTGAAGTGTTCTTATGTCGTATTTCTTAGTAATAATGTAAGTCAATCCCACTACAAAATTCAGGGAGAGGGTGAACAGGCCAAAGAAAAATAGATTAATTCAATGATAAAGAGGATGTGGGGGACATAGCAGAGGCTAGTAGTAGTGCACTAGAATCATTCATGTAGACGGTCCTATGGTTACTTGAACATTCAAATCACAAATCACAAAAATAAATAAAGTGGAAAGAAAGATGAAATTTTCATAGAAAACTATAGATTATGGGAAACAATGATTGCTCGGAGTCGAGGAAATAATTCACTAGGAACCAAGAAGAATACGTGATGAGAAATACAATAGAAGGATGAAGGGACCGATGGATACTTGAGGACCCTATCTTCCTTCTTAAGCCATATACATAAAACCCCCCACTCCAACAACAACAAAAGTAAAAGATGATTTCCACTTTTCAAAAAAAAAAAGGGTAAAAGATGATTTTAATTTCAAACTAACAATTATGTGAATTGTTTGAACACCTTGAGTAACTGTTTGAAATGATTCAAAAACTATGAAATCTGCATGAACTGCATGAAACAAACTGCTAAAACTCAGGAACTTCAGTGTAGGAATAGCCAACTTTGATTCTTACTGAAGGTTTAGCTTATGAACAACTCTGTGCATAGATACATGGAAATTCTGTACGGGGAAGCATACTAAATGGAACTTCGCCTACAGAGCTCATTGAACAGTACACAGAAATCATTGGAAGACCTCCATTGCTTCCAAACTGGATTATATCTGGTGCCATAATCGGCATGCAAGGAGGTACCGAAGCAGTTCGAAGAGTTTGGGATCAACTAAAAGATCATGACATTTCTGTTTCAGCATTCTGGTTACAGGTAACAAGGGAAGTCTTCATAACTTTTACAGATGGCAAAAAGAAATCATAAATATTGACCATGAGTACAAATCATTTTTATTCATTAGCACTTGAGAATAATTTGATATGGAAGCAGTAAAGCCATCATTAAATCATGACAGTCTCCTTTTCCAATGTGGCTTCTAAGAAATTTGGTTTTCTTCCAGGATTGGGTTGGCCAGAGAAAAACAATAATTGGGTCTCAGCTCTGGTGGAATTGGGAGGTTGACACAACTCACTATGCTGGTTGGAGAGAACTAGTTGATGATCTTAAAACGAATAACATCAGAGTTATGGCTTACTGTAATCCTTGCCTTGTGCAGGTATAAGTCTAACCCTAAAAAAGCTTTGGAAAAAATATAGAGAGAGAGAGGTGGATTAACAAATTAACATAGAAAATGAGAGCCATCACCAAGAAACATACGCCTACATCACTCTATAGTACTTATGTGGTAAACTTATCCTTACTACCAGACACATGAAAAACCCAATAAGAACAAGGACCTGTTTCAAGAGGCAGAGAAGTTGGGCATCTTAGTGAAAGATATGACAGGTTCAACATACATGATACCAAACACAGCATTTGATGTAGGAATGCTAGACCTTACACACCCTGAGACAAGCTGCTGGTTCAAAAGGATACTTCATGAGATGGTAGACTCCGGGGTGAGGGGCTGGATGGCTGATTTTGGCGAAGGGCTACCATTAGATGCATGTCTCTTCTCAGGTTTCTACAAAAATCTTTTATTTGCTATTTATATTTTAAACATTTTACAATTTTCGTGTTAATAAACAGGTGAGGACCAGATCACCGCACATAATAGATATCCAGAATTGTGGGCAAGAGTAAATAGAGAGTTTGTTGATGAGTGGAAATCCGAATGCCGTGGAAAAGAAAGGGAAGATCCTGAAGAAAGCCTAGTATTCTTCATGAGGGCAGGTTTCAGAGAGAGCCCAAAATGGGCGATGCTCTTCTGGGAAGGTGATCAAATGGTAAGCTGGCAACAGAATGATGGGATAAAGAGCAGTGTCACAGGATTGCTGAGTAGCGGTCTCTCTGGTTTTGCTTTCAATCACTGTGACATTGGAGGATACTGTGCAGTGAACTTGCCTATGATCAATTATCAACGAAGTGAAGAGCTTTTGATGAGATGGATGGAGCTGAATGCATTCAATACAGTCTTCCGAACCCATGAAGTAAGAAACTGTTTGCATTAATATATATCACATCTACATTCAGTAAATGCTCCCAGACTACTTACACATTAAGAAAATACCTCTTTAGATTGAGACAGCTCAAATTTGAATATTCAAGGATGATACAGGGAAACAAGCCAACCTCAAACTGCCAGTTCTATTCAAATAGAAGAACACTCATTCAGTTTGCACGCTGTGCAAAGCTATACATGGCCTGGAAGTTCTATCGAGTCCAACTTGTAAAGGTATCAAAATTAGCAGCAAGAACTGGATATTTAACTTCTTAGCTATTAAAATAGTCCTTCATCAACAGGAAGCTTCACAGAAAGGTTTACCAATTGCGCGGCATTTGTTCCTCCATTACCCAGATGATGAGCATGTACGAAATCTCACTTACGAACAATTCTTGATAGGAACAGAAATTCTAGTGGCTCCAGTTTTGGATAAAGGCAAGAAGCAGGTGAAAGCTTATCTCCCGTTAAGGTGGGGATGCTCATGGCAACATATATGGACAGGAAAAATATTTGGGCAGTTTACTGGTGATTTGGGGAATTATCAGCAAGGAATTGAGGCACTGGTGGATGCACCAATTGGCTACCCAGCCATATTTGTGAAGTTAGAATCACCTGTAGGCATACAGTTCATGAACAACCTCCAATACCTTAAGATCCTATAACTCTCAATCGACCTATGCATAGATATCTCTTGCTCGCAATGCCTAAGAATTCTCACATGTTAAAGAAAAAGAAATAATTTCTGAGTTAAGTGTCAATCTTCATCAAAAGGAATGACTCATAGAGCTTCCTTCAAGTGAGAAGTGGTCCAATGGAGAAAAGGTTTCACAGCTGACTTTCGACAAGCTCCACCCATCAAATCCGCATTGAAGCAAAAAAGCCTAACGAAAGCCCAACAGAAGGCAGCAAACTAATGGTGCAGATGTGCCTTTTACGTAAAAAGCTCACATGAATGTAAGAAAAACTGCCAACCACTGAACTGAGGCCATCAATAAGGTTGAGAAATAGCCAAGGGAGCAGCAACTAAGCTATTCCTGCAGGGTTCCCATCCAAGCCGATTAAGTTTTATCCTGAAAAACTAAACGAAAAACTCCATGTAGTTCAAACAGAATTTCATTCTTTATTTGTAAATGCATATTCCTGACCAATTCAATCAAAAATATTGGAAGTCAGATCTTATCCCTCATAAACTTCTACCCACTGAAGAAAGAAAGGCTTGATGTTGGAATGTGAAAAGAAAACGGAACGTTAAATTTACGTAGAATCTCAATTTTTCAACAAAATCTGGTGCATATCCTTTTTGCCGTGTTTCTTTTTTTTTTGCCCTTATCCAAAATTATATTTACCATGGCTTTGCTCTGAATCACGTACAATTAGCATGTGGTTGATCGAGAGGGAAAATAAAAACATTGGGGAGGAAATCAGAGAAAAATGAAACCCTAATTTAAATGCACCTTACAGAATGATTCCAGAAAAATCACAATAGAACGGGACCTGACCTCTGTGATCGACAAATAGACGTATAATCCATATCAATCAATGCATGACTGGCAATGGTTCCGATTGAACTCGGCACAAACACCTACTGTGAGTAACACGCAGACGAACCCTAGCAGAACACTCAGCATAAAACAAAAAAATGAGAGAACTAGCGAGAGAACAAACCGAGGGAGATGCTTGCATGGTTCGATGGATCAGCGATCTAGCAGCTCATGTTAGCTTCAATGCAGAACTCCATGGTCTTCGAGGTGCAAGAAAAAGCGGCAAAGCCGCAGGCACCGCCGCCAATCGCACCGACAGAATGGAGGCAACTGTTACGATCCAATTGCAAATTGCAAGGTATGGCACTTGAGTCCCACATTGGAAGTATGGGATTCTAATGTGGGGTTTATATAAACTTTGGGCTCTCCACTCCCTTGAGCTAGCTAGTTGCAATCAAGCGGCGCTGGTGGTGACGCCGGTATTGCAGTGTTTGCTCGGCTCTAGAAAGAGCTAGCGCAAAGCCAGCCGGCGTGGGCGATCCAATTGCAAGGTATGGGACATGAGTCCCACATTGGAAGTATGGGATTCTAATGTGGGGTTTATATGAACTTTGGGCTCTCCACTCCCATGAGCTAATTTTTGGGGTGTGGTTCTCCTAAAGTTCATATCAGCAACCGACCGGCCCTTATATACGAGAAATTTTTGCCGCGCACGGTGCACAACCCCAATTAGCGCACGAGCACCGTGCACCGCAAAAATTTCTCTAGGCCTAGAGGTTTCACTGATTCAGCGCTAATCTTGTTCTATATTTAATGTAGGAGTGGTAATATATGACCTGAACCGTGAATTTGATTCGTAAATTTTGGATATGAGTCATAAATTTTGACCCATTTATTAAACGGATCAGATTCAGATTGGGCATAATTGGATCGGGTCGGGTTCAGATTGGGCATTTATCAAAAATACTCAATAAACGAGTCGGGTCGACCCGCCAACCTGACCCATTTATTAATCGGGTCGGGTTCGGGTTATGAATTTTAACCCGTTTAATAAATAGGTCGGGTTCGGGTTGAAGCTATTTAGGTCGGGTTGGATTCGGGTTCGACCCGAATCCGACCCGCCAACCCATTTTGCCACCCCTAATTTAATGTTGAGCCCATTATAATTCTCAAATATAATTTAAAATCTTTTAAGGGGCAGTTATAATTCACCAAACTGCATTAAAATAAAGAAAGCCAAATTTAGGTTAACAAACTCAGTTATTCTCAGAGTTAGCTGCCTCATATTCGTCACTGGGTTAAGGGCTGAAAAGAAATGCTCGACTTCTTCTCCATCTTCCTCCACTGATCCTTGATTTTCGTCCAATCGTGTTAGGTAATGTAACGATGTGGAAGTTGTGGCTGCAGACTAGATGAAGCGGGGTCATGAAAGAGAGAGAGAGGAGAGGAGCACGTTGAATCCATTGGTGGGAGAGTATAAGTTTGGAATGGACCTGATGCTTGGGAAGAAGTGGCGCGAAGGAGGCGGTGGCGTCCCTCCACTTGCCAAAGGAGATTACGTGTGGTAAGTCATGAGCCTGCATGATTTACACGCTGCAGGGTAAGTTGTGAGCTTGCAAGACTTACCCTCGGCAGGGTAAGTCGTGAGCTCGCAAGACTTACACTTTGCCGAAAATGCCTCCAAGAGTCACTAACTATTCTGCCGCATCTTGTTTTGTTTGCTACCCTAAAGTTAAGTTATTATACTGCCAAAAGAACACTAAGTTAATTTAGTTTATCATTTAAATAAAAATTTAGATTAAATCACTTATCCCAGCCAACGTAAATTATTAATAGGGGTAAGCCACCCCATTTTAGCTTATCCCACTCCTAACCAAATAGCCCATAAATGACGTGGCTTTTTGTTCAAAATATTTTAACAAAAAAACTTTTCGTTTGGAATATAATTTAAAAATTGAAAAAAAAAATTGTGATTATTTTTAAAAAAAATACATATAATATGAAAAAATGAGTTAGATTACAGAGTCTGTTTAGTAATTATTAAAATATCAGTAAAAAATGAAATCTAAATTTCAAAATTTTTAAATAACTTAATATCAAGACAACATACAACTAAAGACTTCCTTACTGTTTAGATATACAGAGTCTGTTTAGTCAATTTAAAATTAATTTTTTTAATTATAAATAGATATATCCTGTCACATATAAAATTTATTTTTAAAAATTAACTATATTTTATATTATATACATAATTTAAAATAAAAATTAATATTATTTTAAATCCTACTCATATATTAAAATAATAATTAACTTATATCATATCCTTCACACATCTCAACATAATAATTAATTTTATTTTACATCACTCACAATTTTTAATAAATTAATATATATTCGTTTAAATTTAAATTAAATTTTATTAAAATTAATATATATTCGTTTAAATTTAAATTAAATTTTATTAAAATTAATCTTTATAAACAAACAGCCTTATTGTTTATATTATTTAATGAACTTGTCCAATTATTGTTAAAATTAGATCAATTAAAAATATATATCTTTTAATTACGTAGTTATCTGAGTTTAATAGTTTTGGATCAACTGCAGCGAAAAACGATTTTAAAAAGCTATCGAGTTTCACATTCAGTCAAAATTGCCAAAACTCAATTGAAACTCGCTTGAACTGCTGAAACTCATCTCTCTTTAAAAAATAATATTCAATAATTGAAACTCATCTCTCTTTAAAAAATAATATTCAATAATTATCATTAATAAATTTTAATTTTAATTTATAAAATTTAAATAAATTATAGAAAAAAATTAAAATTGCTAAATTTTTTACAATTGTCAAACTAGTAATATTGAAATTATTGAAATAAATATTGATAAAAATTGAAATCGAAATCAAGTCTTAAACTCTGTGAGATTATTTTGTCAGAATTTTTATTGAATAAGAAATTCAGAACTTTAACTTCATAAATACTGATTTCTTGTTTATAATCTGTCTCAAAAATAAAAATATGCTGGATATTATTGTAAATCTTCAATTAACGCTATATCAAATTAATTTCAAAATAATTCAGCTTTAGCTTCTTTTGGATGAAAGAAAATCTTTTCCTAAAATCCATTATTAATTATTTTGAGTATTTGTCATAAAAGAATAAATGTTAGGTATAAAATATATTAATTTATTGGCATCTATCTCATTCTCAATGTGAGCAAACCTAAAACTAAGGCCCAATTTAGCACAAAAATCAAAATAATATTAATTTAAATAATAATAATAATTATAATTATAATTTCTTTAATTATTCTATACAAATTTTAATATAAAAAATTATTATTTTACTTCATATATTTAATAATTTTTAATAAAAATATTAATTTTATTTCGTATCTTAAATCAAAATATTCAATTCAAATATTCTGATTTAAAATGTAAAATAAAATAAATATCTAATATAAAATAATAATTTTTTATATTAAAATTTATATATAATAATTAAAAAAATTATTTATTATATTTATTATTATTCTTTTTTAAACTAATATCATTTTAATTATGATTTTAATCCTTACTCCAAACAAAAAATTTTAGAATTTTATTCGTAACAGTACAAATTAATATTAATGATAAGTCATTTAACAAAAGCTAATAAATAACAAAATTCTATCGTTTAACATATAATTTAGTCAAACAAACGAGTAGAAAGCTTGTCTAAAACCCGAGTCATAAGTTCAAATTTACGTTGCTATAATTTCTAATTTGAATGAAAAAATGTGATTTCTAATTTGAATGAAAAAATGTGATGTTTGACGGAAAAAAATACAACAAAACAAAATCAAATACTAAATTTAGTGCAGTAATAGTAAAACAAATTCAATACAATCATAAAATCTTTGTATTTCAAGTTTCCACAAGACAAAATCCTGCATTATAAATGCATAGATAGGAAAACTATGCACTGTTTCCCAGTCAAAATTAGTACAACAAACACAGTCTTTCATACAAACAGATAATACACAGAAGAGAGAAGGGAGAGAGGGCTGCACTGCTAAATAAAATACATGGTTACAAAGTATTAGAAGAAACCTGCAAAGAGAACCTATTGACCCACCCAGCAATCTGAACATGAAATGCTGCTTCAAATCCGTGTTTCTTTTGATCATTTGATCCTCAAAATGGAGTTCATCACATGGAGATTGACTCCCCCTCTGCTCACTCGCGAGGTCGGGCAAGCCAGAGCGAGCTCAACGCACGGAGCCTTGAGAAGTAGTCGTGTATGGCAAGAAGGGCTCGAGCAGATTGCCGAGTTGTCAATATCCTGTGCATTTGCTGGAGGGTTTGCTGTCGCAAGTTATCAGCCTGTAGAGCGAGGCATAAGAAAATAAAGTTTTCTTTCCACCAGAAATGAAAACTACAATCAACAGTCCCAGACATACAATCAACAGTTTTCTTTCCGGTCGCGACAAATGAGATCAAACCCTAAGCTATGAGTAATAAAATGTTGACCTAAAATGTGACAACCCGAGGGCGAGGCGTGATCGAGTGATGTCCCGAGAGAAAGAGGAATCAATGGAGCAAAATGCAGCTCCGGGTAAGCTTCTAGGCCGAAGGATGAGAAGTAAGAAGAGCACATGAATGAATTGTACTATATCGAAAGGGGAGAGGAGTTTCTAAACTGTATAAATAAATAACATAATCCTAAATGATAAATACATCTTTTGAAGCAAAACCATAAGGTTAATGATGAGAAATTTCGTAGTTAAATAAATTGAACTTCAGCACTAGAATGGATGCCCTTCTAGGAAATACTTAAGTTACATAATTTTTTAAAACCAAAGTAGACAATTCCTTTACATTTGAAACACATAATGCTACATGAAAGGTTGAAGCCAACAATCCAATCCCATCATTTTGTACCCTGCACTTCGCCCTCCGTCAAAAAAGTAGCCACATAACTTCTATAGAACATTCATCATGGTAATGAAATGGACCAGGATTTGAAAGACTGCTACGAAATGATGGGCTACTGACCTGTCGAAGGAAGTTTTCGAGGGTGCCGAGCTTGCCCATGGCCATTGCCATTTGTCCCATATAGTTTGCGACGTTACCGGACGGTCCAGAGGGCCCAAGAGACCCAGCCAATGTTTCAGCCAAGGACTGCTGCAGCGCCTCCATGCCTTGAGAAAGTGCATCTTCAGCCTGTTGAGAGGACTGCTGTAAGTTGCAAATTCCCACCAACTGCTGCTCAGTGAGAGGCTCCAGCTGGCTGACCAGAAGCTGCAAGGTTTTTCAGTTAGCTACACATGGGTATTTTATCTACATTCTTCAGTTTGTGCTGCAATTGCATCTAAAATTAATATGAGCCAGAAGTGATTGATCCATGGGTCAAAAAATTTACTGCTATGAAAGTTTTTGGTCATTCAGTCACTACATATAAGCATAGCACAAGTCATACATATCCCAAATCAGTTTAATATACCCCTCACAGATACCTCTTCGGAGACAACCAAATCAATTGTCGTGATCAATGTCGCCTAAATTTGTGCGATAAACAAATTGTTAACAAAAATCAATGATGTCATAAAAAGATAATAAATGTGTGGTAACACAAGAGAGGAAATATAATCATATTAGGGAGAGTATAAGCATACCATCTGTTGAATATAAAAAATGAAAGACAATGTGGATGGAAAGGATAAGTGCAGTGAAGAAATGAAGACGAACATGTGCTACGGAAAATCATTTCACCAAAAAAAAGCACAAAGAGGTAGGCCAAAGGTAAAATGATTAGAGCTTATAAATTTTAGATAAGTTGCATTGCTTGTGGCATTGATAGTGTTAAATCATTGATAGCCAACTGACTTAAAACCTAAGCATTTAGGCTACAGTTCAGAACTAACTTTATGTTCTTATATGTTCCCTCATGTGTGTCTTTTTTGTTGTGTAGCATCCCCCCACACCATTTTTTTTATACTTATGGGCAGGGATAATTAACAGACATGAAGGCCTGAACTCCACACCCCTAGCTCTGATACTTTATTAAATCAATGGTAACAAACAGGCCTAATAGTTTAAGCTTGTAGATTATGGCCCAAGAACATTTTTATTTTCATATATATAGAAATACTAGATGAAAAAGAATTCATAATGTCATCTCCAAATTGTTGGGTTAAGGTTGCATAACCATCATTATAGTGAAGATGAAGAGATAATATATAACCAATAAATTATTTTTTAATCAATCCATACATGTTTGACTCGCAGTAAATGAGGGAGAAGTATTTCTTGATCCTTTGCAAGTGTCATTAAATAATGGACTAAAATTCACTAAATAATGAAGCTGATGAAATAAAGAAAGGAAAAAGCTATGCAACCTCAAAGGCAATCCCCCAAGTAGCCCAAAAGTGATTTTGGTTCTAATCCTATGAATTATCTAATATATTAGATCATTAAACTATTGAATAATCTAGTGGATTAAACTCTTATATTGCAATTGGTCAATGTATTGGTCATTTATTGGAGGCGATGTAACAAAGTTTATAACAAACTGCTTTTGCATAAAATCCTGGGCTTATCAAAACATAAACGACCTTGTTCCCATGACCTGTTGTAGATCCTTCTTTGTCAATCATTCGTCTAGTACGTAATGATGCGTTTGAAATTCAAACTTCGATCTATATATGTATATATACATGTGTGTGTAATGGCACCTTGAGTAGTTCTGACGAACGAAAGCCACCAAGCCAAAGAAAACACCTCTCAGCAGGTGTCTTCCACATGCCTGACAGCATGTGAAAGACATCTGCCTTAGCAGCAATACCCTTGAGCCTGAATATCTCATCATAGTGAGCATTTATTCCATCAACAATTCCTCGAAGATCATTATCACTTGCATGAGCATTTACAGCAGCTCTCAGTTCATTGATTTGCCGGTTATGTTCTTCCTGCCATCGTGCATATTCTATATCAAATGCCAGTGCTCCTGTAAACATATAACAGGAAGGTATGTAGTCACAGAGAAGTATGAATACATTACTTTGCATCACAGTAATATGAACTTATTCCTGACCATAGTCTATAAGCTAATAGATTATGACCCATGAACAACTTCAATGGAATATCAAAAGCATCAACTCCATAAGCCAAGCATCAATACTGCACAAACCTTCACCTCCCCCAAATAATATCTTTTGACACCATGAACACAGTCCAAAAACAGTATCATCAACGTTTCATAAATTGTTCCATAATTTGTTGTATGACTTCGTATGTCATCAAGAGCTTTGCATATCATGCATGATGTGGAATGCACCATTAATCTCACTAGTAATAAGAATGATTTACAAGGCATTTCATTAAAGATACAAAGCCTACAAAGCCCACAAAATCGGAGCACTTAAATCATAGGAAAAACAGGTGAATGGAGTTTTCAGGATAACATGTTTTTGCAAATTACAGGAGCAAGCATCTATAGCTTCATCTATCATAAGCTAAAAAAAAAAATGCAAGCCAAATTGAAACTTTTCAATACCCTCTGCTATCCTGCATACTAAGTGCTCGAATGGAAATATTCCATTACCAGTGAAAATGCTTGAAATGACTCTCAAGTCCTACATAAACAAGGTCGTTAAGAAAGAAAAGCAACCAACGAAGTATGCTTAATGACATCATCAAAGATATTGGGAGGAAACAAGAAGACATTAATTAAGTTGAAAAAAAGGCTGGAAAACAGGTTTTACCATTTCCACCCATAGAATGTGACTGATCTCCAGAGCTAGAAATAAAAATTCCCTGCAAATTAATTCAGAATCTTTTTTTCATATAAATTCAAATGCAACCTTCTCTACAAAAAATACTCATAAAAACAAAACTGAAACCGGAACTCAACATACCTGCTGGCGTGCCCTCTGGAGCTCCTGCTCAAGTTGAGTAAGCTTCAACCTGCTATTTTCTAGTTGTTGAACATAAGCCTGACAAACAAGACCATGGCTATCATTTACAACAACATAATGCATCCAAAAAATTCAACTAGTTAAGATATTTTCTTTGTTGACGAGCTCAATACCCAACAAGAACATTTTTCCTTTGTTGCAAAAGAAAAGAATAAATCACAAAATTGCCTGTAAAGAGATCTTCGTTACCTTTTTCCTTAACCTACTTTTCCTGGCAGCTTCACGATTCTGAGCAAGCCGTCTGAGAGTCTGCCAAAGGTATCATTTACAAAAATCAGCATTGCTTCAGTAACTAACTCATATGATTTTGGAAGTACTTTACTTTCTGATCGCCTGTTTTTTCTTTCGAACGGTCAGAATCAGATGCCGCCACAACAAGAGCTTGACCTTTATCAAACTGTGGATTGGAGATAATGAGCATTGGCAATAACATTAAACATAATTTTAAAATCAAATCTAAAAGAATACATCGGATGCAGCCATTCTGTTAAGTTAAATGAAAATATAACGGCAACAAATGTTGCGAAAAAAAAGAAGCATAATAAGACTACAGCAATCACTTGTAAGACATTATTTTCAAGACAGTAGTAGATAAAAGGAAGATAACAAGAAAATACAAGCTTGGACCTATTAAAGAATATAGATAGTTCATTCCATGTAACTTTTTTTTCTACAACAGAGCTTAGAATAGAGGTTTTCAGTATCATTCATTCCGATTCTCATT
This sequence comes from Apostasia shenzhenica, assembly GCA_002786265.1. Taxonomy (NCBI): domain Eukaryota; kingdom Viridiplantae; phylum Streptophyta; class Magnoliopsida; order Asparagales; family Orchidaceae; genus Apostasia; species Apostasia shenzhenica. The sequence goes on along the minus strand of KZ452967.1, from coordinate 180,505 downwards.
GTAATAAGCAGCAGAACAAGATAGATGCAAAACAGTTTTCCTCAAACTAATAAGAAAGGTGTGCATGCAAGAGTCTATTTTGGAACAATATTTAACATTTTTTAGAAACGTAGAGCAAGTCCTAAAAGTTAGGAGGAAGCCAATTGCATTAATCCATAAGAAAAGCACTTAACAAAAAAAAAACCATAGTTCCGTAAAATTAGAATCACTACTCAAATAATACAAGCCAATATCTATGAAACGTCTTCTATATATTAATCTTTAAATGTCATCTTTTTAATAAACTTCACAGGTAGCATGTATTCTAGCCTTGAATATGATCAATATGTAGTAAAAAAACAAGTAAAAAGGTGTAACTCAAGATCAACAGAAACTCTTGTCAGTATACTTCTCAGAAATCAAGTAAAAAGTTTTCTTCCATAAACCTTCATGAAACGGAATCTGAATATCACATTTAACAACTGAACGCAGAAGTAAATATTGTGTAAATATTAGATACAAGTGATAGAGAACAACAGAAACTCACCCTTTGGCTCCTTTCATCAGTATCCACATCTGTTGAGGTATCAGTCCTAGGACTGTTTTCTGCCATAGTAGACTCTCCCCAGTTCTCAAACTGACCACTAGATAATGGTACCAGATTTGTTTGCTGGCCCTTCTGCTGAGCAAAAGCTACAGAACCAACTCTGGTTGGAGTAATATCAGCTGATGTAGGAACCTACAATTTAACATAGCATAGATCAGAATAAGTTTCTTCTATCAGCAGACAATTCATTATTTACAATAACAGCTGCAAAAGAGAACAAGATGAAGTCCAACTTACTTTTGCGAAAGTACCAAACTGAAGAGAATCAGGAGGAATAGCCTGCCCACCTGATCTTGTGTTCAACAAAGGGACTGCCAAGAATTATTTACAAGATGGATTAAACAAAATATGGATAACGAGCTACAAGAGTCTAAAGAGATCAAGTATTAGCCCAGAACAAAAATACTCAGAACTAGGAGTCCAAAGAGGAGAAAAACGTTAGGCAAGCAACAAAGTTCGATTACTTTTGATGCATCAAACATGACCTATATTGTCGTGTGCCTATTCAGTGGCACAGCAGAAATGTAAGAGAAAGGTATGCTCATTGCACAGTGCTAACAGTAACCCATAAGAAACACTAGATATGTTATGCCGACAATGAAGCTCAACAATGAATAAAACAATAACGATGATAAAGCTGCATAAACTGGTCTATGACTGGGTTATAATCATACAAGCTAACTACCACTGAATTAGTAAAACATCAAGCATGTGTTTAGAAAGGGGGGTGCAAACTATTATTGAGAGATCATTTACATACTTTTATCAATGCCAATGCTGTTGTTTACGCGAAATCCACTGGACTGGTCCAATGCACCAAGTTCAGATATTCTCGATCTATGCATGTTATTTCCCTCAGAGCCACTAACAGAATCAAAGCGATCATGAAAGCGTAGTAAAATGAATCATCAATAGTATAAAGCCGTAAAAAAGATTAATATAGTAGCATGAGCTAAAGGAATGTAAATTTCAGATAAAATCATTAGAAAAAAGAAGCATGAGACAGATAATAATGCTAATATAATGCTATTACAACTGTTGTAAGCTCAGGATCCAGCCCAAGCACAGAAATATAGTCTTTAATCAGGAGGAACATCCTGATAGCTCAAAGAATTTTCATTATTTTCCACTAATTATTGTCAATTTTCATTGGTATGGATTATTCTTAACCTTCCAGTCAATTATTCAATCAATATTTCCAAAAATATTATGTGAACCTTCTCAACCATCCTGCAGGAATCCAGTATACGTGCTATTCCTCAAAATTTCCATAAACTATCAATGAATATGCTCCCTTAATGCTTTTAACATGGTGTCATTGTCCTAAATCAAACACTCAAAACGCTCATCATTAGCAGCAGCAACCTTATTCCAACTATTTAGGGTCATCTTTATGAATCCTTTTCATAAATTAATTCCATCCAATTAGTTAGAAGGATAAGTTCTTGAGCTCATAGGTTTAGGAGCCACTGTAAAATTTAGAAAATGGTTTAGGATTCCCTTTCATGATGCAGTAATCAAAGAAAAATTGATTGCCATCAAGCATTTTAGCAGAAGCAGCATAGAAATAGTAAACACATAATTATCTAAACCAAAAGACAGAGAACAAGCCGACATACCATCAAACAGAAAGTGCACATATAAACTACAGTCAAATCAGAAACATAAAGAATAACTGTTTAATAACCAGAGCAACAAAATACAACTTACACTGTTTGACCCGGTGACACTGAAGGAATGAAGCTTGGCATCCCGCCAACCGTCTGATTAACATCTTCTGCTCCCGCCCCACCTTTCCTACTCCCCATCCACCACCATCATCGCCGGTCACTACTGCCACTCTGAGATAAAACCAGTCAGATAACCCCATCAACTCCAATAGCTCGCCTCAGCTAGTAAAACAGAAGCAAAATCGACAAACTTTCCTCAAAAGCATTAATCGAGATAAAAATATAAAACCCTGGCCTTTCGTTCCGGACGTAACAGCATAGTATAAGTAAAACCCTAGCGACCGCATGCCCGAGCAGGAAAAGGAGAGAAGCCATACCGGAGCCAGCGTTTGGGATGGAGCTCTAGCCTCCGACCGACATGAGCAGATGCGATTCCGCACGGTAACTCCCAACTCCAGGTAGAAACCCTAGATTCCAAATAGGTGCTTCTCCCAGCTGCAAAGCTGAGGATCTGGACTCTGCTTTTGACTCCCGCCCCTTTTCTCTCGAGATAAAGCTTGCTTTCAGTGGAAAAATCTCATTTTTACAATAATCAATAATCGATCTCGGGAAGGGGTGAGACACTGAGAGGGCCGCGAAGCGCGGGTTCGCCGGGTGTCGTTTTCTCCATCGACCACCTTTTTTTTCTCTAAATTATAAATATATATTTTTTATTTGCATATAAATCTTTAATATTACTCATACATTATATTATTATATATATCCCTCTAGATTAGCATTTTACTGAGCGGCCTAATTAGACCCAAATTTAAATTAAACATTATCACTCTATAGACCATTTGAAATAAAAAAAAAAAGAATAGCAAAGGCAAATTATCAGAGGAAATAAGTTTTTTCGTCACCAACTATCTTGCAAAGATGAAAGCAGCCCAGGAATCGAATAACACTACTATAATTGAGCTTCAAAAGGTTTGGACCATTAAACTAAATGTTGATGCGGGGTAGATGATAAAAGAGAAAGGTTGAGAGTTGGAGTGGTTGCTAGGACCTCTACGGGAGAAGTGATTGCATGTCTTTCAAGTAACATTCATGGGTCTCTTGAGACAACACTCGCAGAATATTTGGCGGTTGAGCAAATATTTGTTTTAGTTGATAAGATCAAAGCAAGCAACATTTGGATAAAGGGTAACTCTTTGGAAGCTATTAAGCTAATTCAGGACACTAAAGAGGGTCTTTTTATCATTAACTCTCGTTTAAAGACAATAAAAAATGCATAAAATTATTGAGTAACAATGTTATCTCTCACATCCGATGGAAAGATAATAGAGTAGAACACATCTTAGCCTGATACGCACTTCATATAGAGACTCAAAAAGTATGAATTAAGGAAGTTTCGTGTTTTATTCAAGTCATTATTAAAAAAGAAATGCTCAAATATAAGATGGACTCTTAGTCTAGTCTTATTTTTTCTTGAATTTGTTGTACCCGTCCGGATTGTCAAAAAAGAAAAAACTTTAGCTAAAATTAAAATTTAGATCACATCTCTGAATAAATGCACCCATTATCCATTAAAAATTAATTAAATATTAAATTGAATTTTAGATCCATTTAATTCAATTGAGTCAATTAAAAAATTATTTTTATAACTCGAGATTTTATCAATCTAATTTTGAATCATCATAAAATTGAATTAATTAATAAAAATATTATTCATATGTATTTATATATATAAATGCTTCCAGTATATTAATTCTTTTAATAACTTAATTGGTAATTATATTAAATTTTTTTAATAATTTTTATTCAAAATTTTTTAAATTTAGACTTTTTATTTTTTAATGTAATAATATAAAATTAAAAAATAATAATTTATTATATAAATATTTAAATAACACAGGGACAGCATTAATTAATATTTACCCAGTTCAAAATTTGTAATTTTAATTTTGAATCCAACAAGTTTGGATTAAAAAAAAAGGCTAACATGAGAAATAAAAGCATTTAATGGATATCAAGAAAATAATTTAAGATATAATTTACAATTATTTTAAAATAAATCAGAAAAGGACTTTGCAATAATTTGATGGAAATAATATTCTCAAAAATATTTTTAAAATTAAGATAGAAATTTGAGCTTAAATACTGTATTTTGATTTGAAAATTATTATCCAAGATGAAAGTAGTGGCCTTTTTTGAGATTGGCCCATCTCTCACATAGATCAAAATTTTCTTTGTTTATTTTCACATTCATCAAATTTTATTTCATATATGTCCAAGAGTTCACAAATTTATTACATTATGACCCCTTTAAATGATATATGTTTATAACTTCCGTTTGTTTTGAAATTAAAATTAACCTAGTTTAATTTTAACTTGACATATCACATCACACATAAAATTTAATATTAAAAATTAACTCTATTTCACATACTACACATATTACTAAAATAATAACTAACTTATATCACACCTCTAACGTATTCCAATATAATAACTTTATATCACATTCCTCACATATTCTAACATAATAATTAACTTTATTTCACATCATTCATAACTTTTAATAAAAAAATATTTCTATCTAAATTTAATTTTAATTTTATTAAATTTAAACTTACAAATAAACAGGCCCTTAACGATTATAACTTTTATGAAAATGCTTATATATATATATATATATATATATATATATATGAATATTTGTTTGGCTAAATCTCTATCTTCGTTCTCCTAGTCCTTAGTCTCATTTGGTTCGAAGCAATTTTTTCAATATAAATTTTAATTATAAAAATTAATTTTATTTCACATTCAACACAAATACGAATATTAAAATTAAAAGTATTTTATATTTTACATATTTTTTAATATTAAAATAAATTTTATCTCCCATTAAATTTAAAAAATAAAATATTTTTTTCTCGTCAAAAAAAAAATGTCGAACCAAACGAGGCCTTTTATTTCCTTCGTGATGCACGTGTTGAGAAGGAGAAAAGAAAATATGAAAAGCTAGAAAAAAAGGAGAGAATTTTCATATAAATTTGAACTGAAAATTACAAAAAAGGAGGAGCTGTAATGTAATACTAGCATTTTAATTTATAATTAATAGCAATTAAATTTTTCTAATTTGAGCTTATTTATAATTTGGTCTTTTTAATTTTCAAATTAATCAAATTAATACTCTAGTTTAAAATATCATACAAATAGGTCTATTAGTATTAATAAAATGACCAAATAAATATTCTTTTTTTCAATTAAAAATTATATTAATACTTCAGATAAACACTATGTTCAATCTAATCTATTAATTAATAAAAATATTTTTTATTAAGTAATTTTATTAATATCAAAGTACATTATTTGCATATTATCTCAAACTTAAACTATCTAATTGCTATTAATTCTTTCATTTATATTAAGAGAAAAATTAATAAAAGATCCATTTGCGAGCAAACTCGAATTTGATCTCGAAGACCTCCGCGAAACAATTTGAAAAAACACGAGTCTGACTCAAAGGATGCACATGAAGGATTAATTTAACACATTAAATTATATTTGCTTTTCAAAAATATATAATTTTGGTCCATAGTAGCTGCATAATGCAATTAAATTATGTTTAATTTCCTACCTATTGTACATTTTAAACACATAGGTAAGTGTATATAGTAGCACAATGTTTTTTTCTAGCTGATAATTATTTGATATAAGGGATAATTACCTACATGCCACACAATTTAGTTTTATTTATGCCTTATTCATTTATTTTTAATTAATTATATTATGCACACTCAAAACATTATAAAATCTTACATACACACATTTGAGTTAAAACTTAATCAAAATCTATTTGGAAAAAAAAATATTCTCTTAGTAAATCATTAAAATTATATTTTTACTCTTAATGGTATATATTTTTTCTTCCTCAATACCACACTAAAGCGTTGATTTGTCCTAAAATCAATTCACGTCGCGGATGTCTTCTTCCTTTGCCGCCATCTAAACATTAAGGTTTTAGAATTTTCAGTCAAAATATATTTAAATATCCTTAAAATAATATGATGAACGGCTCAAATTTTTTATAATTTAATTATAGTTAGGTTATTAAAAAATTATGATTACTCATTATAATAGAAATAAGTTAAAATATGTGTATGTAAAATTTTATAATGTTTTGAGTGTGAATAGCGTAATTAACTAAGAATGGATAGATAAGACGTAAATAAAACTAAATTATATGACATGTAGGTAATTATCCCTTGATATAATTTAATACAAATGAAAGAAGTACTTCAACCCCAATATTAATCTCTCCCCACTAGGAAGATAATGAACTCAACAAAAGAATCATTATCAAGAATTAATAATACATATCAGAAACCTCAAAAAATATTTCAACATCAAATTTACTGCATGCATGCATGCATGCTGAAGCATGTTGATGCTTGTCGGCTCTTTCGGAACGCCACGTCATCCCATTCCTTGGTACCATTTCCAACTCAGAAGACGACGTCCCTTCTCTTCTTTGGATTAGCAGGTTCTGGATTGCCCTTCCTCATCATCGCCACGAACTCCTCATAGTCGATCCTTCCGTCCTGCATACGTGAAGTGGACCGTGTTAAGTCTCTGGTTACCAACTAACCTAAAAGCTTAAGCTTGTAGATTATGATCCAGGAATACACTTCCTCACACGCAAGCTTACTTGCTTTGCAATGTGGGTGACAAAGATTCAAACTTGAAGTTTTCTAGCTTTGATATCATGTTAATTCTTAAGTCATCAACTGACCTAAAACTTAAGCTTGTAGGTTGAAGTTCAAGAATAATTTTATATTCTAGCAAATCATATCAATTAGTTGAAATGTTGACTGCGTTAAGTCTCTGGTTATCAACTGATCTAAACTTATAGGTCATGATTCAAGAATGCACCTCCTCACATTCAAGCTTATTTATTTTGCAACATGGGCTTCAATTTGTATAGTATTTTTTTAATGTTATGCTAGAAATAAATAGATGTTATCAAGATTCAAATTTGAGATATTCTGGCTCTACTACTATGTTAATTCTCCAATTATCAATTAACTTAAAAATATTAATGAAGTTTGCAGTTTATAGGAATAATTTTATATTCTAACGCACTGTATCAATTAGTTGAAACTTTAGTATGGAACCTTACATATTTTGCTCTACAACTTCCCACCTACTTCGATGTGAGAGAATTTATTCTGCCACATATACTATGCTAGAAGCCTATTAGGGACTAGATATAGTGTGGGTTATTGGTCCCATAGATCACTAGGCTCTCTCTTGGCTCGAGTCATTATAAAACTTGGAGTGGCCCTCTCATTGATCAATCTTGTTAAGCTATTTCATTATTTTCATCAGGTTGTCAAGCTCTTACATTGTCTGCATCAGCTTCAGAGATGATCTCCTTTATGTCCTTGAGCTCGTAGAATCCTTTGTCCCTTAGGGCTTGCTCGAGTTCCTCTTTTGTTATGTAGCTGAGGAAGGAAACATGCAAGAAGACAGATTAGTGGCTTGTGAATCTCTTCAAATAAGTATAAGAGAGTGTTGATTTTACTTACCCACTGTTATCCTTATCAAAATATTGGAATGCTGCAAACAGATGTTCTTCTTTGTCCATTCTATTGATATGCATTGTTGCAGTGATGAACTCATCATAGTCTATTGTTCCATTTCCATCTGCATCAGCCTGTGTTTTGATAGAAAAGATAAAGAAGAGGAAAAGAGAGAGGCTTTTTAGTTGGCTTAGATGAAATGCATGTATTCTGAAACATATTTGCTTGTAAAATATTAATCTTACAAAATAGCAATCATAAAAGTTTTGCTATATGAATTAGAATGATGAGCAACAAATTAACTTTATTTATCTAACAAAAATATTGAAAACTAGCAACTCTGCATTCAAAAATTCCGAGTAGCTTTGTTTGGCTGCAATCCTCAAGTTTTCTTCGTTACTCTCTCCCAACTCGAGCATGTTGTCAGTAGGGTCGTCCCTTGTTCCTAGATGGCACCCATGGTTAGGGTTGCAAATAAAGTACGTGTTTGATGAACAGCTCAATATTCGGTTCGATAAGAGCTTATTCATGTTTGGTTCATTAAAACTAACAAACAAGCTTGAACATTTTTTTAAAAGCTTTATTCATAATTGAATACGTTTGAATATACTAGCACTCGGCTCACTAATATTTGTGTATAGTTTATATGATATACATGAATATACTAGCACTTTTTTAGAGATATTAATATATCTTATTTATTAATAAAAAAAGTTCATGAATCATGATGATGAGTATTTTCATGAACATATTAATATCTTTGATATAAAAGAGGTTTATAGTTTTCGTATTTGTAAACTCAAATATATACGAGCTCGTTCGTAAGTAAATACATTAATGAGTTCATTCACCAACCATATAAATCAAGCTCAAACTTGCCTTTATATTCATGAACCAAGCTTGAGATTGTGCTCAAGCTTAGTTTTAGTAAATGATGAACTTGAATAGACCACTACTCGACTTAGCTCGGTTCATTTACATCCCTACCCTAGGTTTTCTCTTGATAGGAGAAAGTTCTTGGCATCGTGACCTTGCTATCCAATTCTTAAGAAGTAGTTCTTGAGATGTTTCCACATGACGCATGTTTTCCTTGAATTGGCATTCTGAAATTTTGAACTGGCATCTTTTGTTCTTAATCCTTGAAGAAAGTTCTATTAAGAATGATCTTGGGACATTGTCCTTGAGGACTTGTCCTTCAAGTTTGTCCTTGTTCCTTCCTCTTGGTGATGCTCCTCAAAACTTCGCTTCTTGAGGTGTATTCAGGATTTGTTCCATCATAGCCAGCTATTAAGGCTTTGATTTCCATTGGATTTGCGACAAGTTCGGTGTTGAGGCAAGTTCTGGTCTTTTTCAAAGTTGGAAGTTGGCCTCAAGACCTCAGGAATTCAACACCTTTGGATTTTTTGAATTTCTAGACCTTCGAATCTCTAGACCTCCAAGCCTCTGGACCTTTTTAGATCTTTAGATATTTTTGAGACCTTATGGATCTTTAGATCCATTGGGACTTCAGATCTGCTGGATCTTTCTAGGTTTATGAGTACAATAAATGTGAGACAAAACTCTTCGTACATTCGAGTAAACTTCCTTGAACAAATTAATCTTAGGTAAACTTCCTCGAACAAATTAATCTTCCTCTTGAAATTCTCCAAGCAATTCTATTGACTAGTTGCCCTCGAGCTTTCTTCCATATTCTCTCTCAACTCAGGCTCATCATTGTTAGGGACTTATTTTCTTTAGATATGGGTGCCCTCCATATCAAAGTTATTTTCTTTTTAAACTAAAAGATTCTTGTCATCAAGGCTATGTATTTAATACTCCAAAAAGGAGTCTTTGAGACATTTCCTCATGATATGTATTTCCTTCGAGACTTCTATTTGTTAACCCTCAATCTCAAGTCGTAGTTGGCTCTAGCTCTTTTAGCTCTAGTTGACATGAGTTTAAAATTGAGGCAAGTTCTAATATTTATTGAGTTAGAGCTTGACCTTAAGGCCACATTCAAAACATATGGACCGTTGGATCTCTTGACATCTAGGTCTCTTGAGATATCTTGTTCTTCTTGACCTCTAGACTTCTTGACTTTTTTTATCTCTAAATCTCATGAGACTTTCGACCTCTGGACCTCTTGGGTCTCCAGATCTTTTAGGGCTTTGGTTCTTATGTATCTGCTTAGGGTTCTGTCTACTCGAGATGTGAGGTTTGACTTTGAGGCATCAAGCATCAAGATCTTGACACAACGATGTTGATGGTTGACTCCTCATCATGTTTTGGTGAGGCTAATCATTCTATATGTCAAGACTCAGGTTCTCTTGAGACATGGGTGTTGAAGGTCTACCACTTGGCATTTCCTAAGCATACATCCCTTCATTCGAGTGTTTTCCTAGAGTGGCTCAACAATGGAGACTCATTTGATTTTTATTTGCGAGGTCCAAATGATGGGGCATCGAACCTAGGGCCATTTATGCCACAAATACAATTCTCAGGATGTTTGCTGGGTCACTTAAGCCACAAGTATAATTCTCAGGATGTTTACTAGATACTATATTTAATCTGTCATCAATAAATATATGATAAAACTAAAGGGCATTTGATTTAATGCATTCTTAATGTTATGCTACGCTATCTAAATGTCTTATTGTGTCGACAAATAGACGTCACTTTTTACTAATAATTTTGTAATTTTTCACAAATTATCTACATCTAGATAACATTAAACCAAACACCTCCTAAAAAGATTTTTAGTAAAAACTAATAATATCGAGGTGCATTCATGTTGAAGTAACATCAAACTATGATAATATTTTGGCAGATAGATTTACATAGTATGGTGGACATGTACAACGGAAAGTAGAAGAGGAACCATTAAAGCAAGAAAAATTACATTATAGTAAGAAGGAATAGGTGTAAATTGGATATATTTTATGACATAGAATTTAGGGGGCGTTTAGTTCAGTGTTATCTCAATGTTATGTTATGTTATTTTTAAAAAGTAATTGTTTGGTTTAATGACATCTTTAAATAATATTTTAATTAATTACAAAAATGCCATTACATGCTGACATCTAGATGTCACCCAAAATCGGGCGACATCTCAAGATAACACCGTCAATTTGTCTTTATAATATCAATAACTTCCAACTAAATAAAAATTATTTGGATAGCATTGATATTTTCTAATATCATAACATTGAACCAAACAAATGTCCATTGATGAATAACAATAACATTTAGATAACATGACATCTAAATAACATTGACATTGAAATAACACTGAACCAAATGCCCTCTTAATGTTATCAACACAATTGCATTAGACTATTAATAGGCAGAAAAAAAAGTTTCTTAATCCTGACCATGAAAAAAAATTAGGATGATGATGACTTACAGCTGCCATTAACTGCTCAACTTCTGCATCAGAAAGCTTTGTTCCTTGCTGCAGGAGCCCTTGCCTCAGCTCTTCAGCTGTTATGGTTCCACTGTTATCAGCATCCATGTTCTTGAACATCTCCTTCAGGCCCCTTATCTCTTCCTCTGATAAGCATCCTGCTATAACCTGTGCAATTTCAAGAGAAACTCGTGTTACAGTATGAAACCCAAACTGCAAATTTGATCCACCATGCTGTGGATCCCTCAGACTTGCTCCCAAGAATTTACCCTTAGAGCAACTTGCTTGAATTTGTTCAACTCTCTGAACTGCTTCAGCCTGTTGAGAACCGCGTTGTCAAGAGGAGTATCAGGTGCTTCTCCATCTTCCTTGATCCATGGATGGTCTGCCAAGAGAAAAGCATGCAAATATAAACTTACAAAAAAAAAATGGTCACAGAAAATCTAGAATGATAATTATGATCATCAAGTATTTCAGCATTCACTGGATGATGATGTCTATTTAATTAATCTTGTAGAGCAGCTCTGTACAATCTCAGCTACACTTACTGAGAACCTCGAATGCTGTCAGCCTGTTCTTTGGCTCTTTGCATAGCATTTTCTTGACGAGATCCTTTGCTCCTTCTGAGATACTTGGCCAGGGATCACTTTTCAAATCAACTGGAGATTCCAAGATTGCTTTGAAGATCCCATGCTCGGATTCTGCATCAAATAGTGTAAGAAAATCGAAGCAAATAGAGATCACTGTACACTTACAAATACAATAAGCAACTCAGAAATACGAAAAGGCATGTTACTTTCAAAATTAGCCCGAACTCGATTGAAATTTAAATAATTCCAACAAATTTTCTTCTAGGGGTGTCACTCCTAAATTCAAGTTTGTGCATTTCAAAATAAGTAGAATCGGATTCAGGACTTAAGCGGCTTTGGATAAGTGAAGCAACTTCGCTTGAATACATGTTGTGGATAGTTTCGGCTTCATGGTTTTAAAATGCCTTGAAGCTTTCTTTTTCATTCAGCTTCAGCCGATTAAAAAAATGTGTTTGTAGATTCACATTAGTGAACTTATCTTTTCAATTGATGAATTTTGATGAATGAGAGAGAGAGAGAGAGAGAGAGAGAGATTACCAGACCAGAAAGGAGGAACACCACATAGAAGAATATAAAGCATAACGCCAATGCTCCATATGTCAGCTTCAGGGCCATACTTACGCTTCAAAACTTCAGGAGCAATGTAATAAGCACTGCCTACAATATCTCTAAACATCTCCCCTGTTACATGATTTATACTTATCAATCAAGTTAGAAGAACAAATAACTGGATATCTGATAAAAAAAAAAAATTTGATATGAAGAAGAAGCATTTTCAATCTATCTACAGCATGTCTGTAGCATGATCTAAGCAGGATAGATAAAGTGATGAAATGCATCTAATGTGTTTTGTGATAGAAAATTTTCACTCAGATTTAAAGATAAATTTTGTAGAATAATATTAACAGCAACGATGACATATGATGTTGAATGTTAGTCTACAAAAGGAAACTTATAAATAAATAAGTGTTGCTGAAATGAGAATACAAAGGAGGATGAATAACACATGAAAGGATGGAATAAGAAATAAGAATATCTGTAAGAAAATTGAAGTAGCATCAATTGATGGTAAACTTAGAAAGAGTTTGCCCAGATAGTTTTGGTATATAAATTATATGTCCCTCACATATGTAAGTTCTAAAATTTTGTAGTTTCTAAAGGTTGTGAACTGAGTCAACAACTAAATGTGCTATAAACATCTAAAATTTTTGAAAAGATACATTTTAGGCGGCTCCATGATTTAAAGACACAAAAATGCTAAAAAAAACAAAAATATATATCATTGAGGACACGAACAAGAGTCAGATTATGTTTGATGATAAAAAAACTCTGTAGTTAAATGTGCTTGAGCTAGAACAATACTAAGTTAGATGACCTTTTGAGAAGCACTCAATTCATGAAAATCCTTAAAATCAAACCAAACAATACTTCTACATTTAAATCACGGAATGTTACACTCCTTTTCTTGCTCTTCCCCACCATTCCCCTCTCTCATGTTTTCAGATCTCAGGTCTCACCAATCTAATTTTCAATAGCACCACAATGCAATCTCTCTCTCTCTCTCTCTCTCTCTCTCTCTCTCTCTCTCTCTCTCCGCAAGATGAGAAAATGAGCCAAACGAATCTAATTCCTTCTTTATCAGAAAACGGAAACCTGGCTTGAAGAAAACAGAGAGCCCAAAGTCGGTAGCCTTGAGCGGCGCATCTTCCTCCTTGCTCAGCAGCAGAAAGTTCTCCGGCTTGAGGTCCCGATGCATAACTCCCATGGAATGGCAGGTGTGGACGATCTGCACGATGGTTCGCAGCAGCGCCGCCGCAGCCCTCTCGGTGTAGTGCCCCTTGGCGATGATCCGGTCGAAGAGCTCGCCGCCGGCGCAGAGCTCCATGACGAGGTGCACCGAGTGCTTGTCCTCGTAGGCCCCCTTGAGCTCGACAATGTTGGGCTGGCCTGTGAGATGGTGCATGATCTGGACCTCCCGGCGAACGTCCTCGACGTCCTCGGCGTGGGCGAGCTTCCGCTTGGCGATGGTCTTGCAGGCGAGCTGCTGGCCGGTGGCTCTGTGGGTGCAGAGGTGGGTGACGCCGAACTGCCCCCGGCCGAGCTCCTTGCCGATGGAGTAGGTGGCGCGGACGTCTTCCATCGGCCGGCCGAGGACCGGGCCGATGGGGGCGGGCTTCGTGGGCTTTGCGACCGGCGAGGGGCATTTGGGTCCCGGGGCGGCGGGGGGGTGGGGATTGTTGCCCGAGGAGGACGCCGCGGCGGCGGGGGCGGCTGATGGGGCCGGAGATTTGCCGGAATTGGAGAAGCAGTTCCCCATGGAAGGGGGAAGGGGGAGGGATGGGGAGAGAATGGGGGTGGGGATCGGGGGAGGCGGTGGAGATTAAGGAGGGAAGGAGAGGAGGAGAGCGACAGGCGGGAAGCAACGGTAAACGGTCTGTTTTCTCTGAGTGCAATGGATTATGGAGCACACAAATACTGACCATACGAAACGTTCGAGCCCAAAAACGCGTGAATTTCAGGGGACCGTAACCGATTATTAATTTCATTATTTTTCAAAAAATAAAAATAAAAAAAAGTTTTTACATGACATAAAAAAAACTTAAATATTTACTACAATCTAAAATTAAATATAACATAACACACTTATTTATTTTAATTTTACAACCAACACCCTAGTTAAAATTCTTACATTTTATTTAAGTAAATCATACTTGAGTTATGTTTTAATTTAAATAAGTTTCATAGAAAAAAAACTCTAACCTTTTTGTATCTTAAATTAAAGGGCAAATTTCACTCAGGTCCCTGAGTTTAAGGGTTTATTATCAACACAGGTCCACGTTTTTAAAATCTATCATCTGGGTCCTTAAGTTTTCAAAAATATCATCTGGGTCCCTATTTTATTTTTTTATTATTAAAAATATATAAATTACAATTATACCCTTACCCACCCTCTCTCCTCCAGATCGGCAGCCGCTGCGCCACCGGCGGGGGGCCTCGCGGCGGGCTGCAACAGCCGCGGCCTGGCTGCCTCGCCGACCTTCGCGCCCGCGGCACGCGCCGGGCTCGCTGCGCGGACGCGCCGGCGGCGCGGCTGCCTCGCCAGCCGCACGGCAAGCCCTAGGGGCCGCGCGCCGGCGGGGCGGCGGGGCGCGCGGCCGGCGGGCGCGGCGGGGCGCGGCGGCGGCGGGGCGGCGGGCGGGCTGCGCGGCTCCCGCTCTGGAGGAGAGAGGAGGATAAAAGGGTTATAATGGTAAATTTTCATATTTTTTTAATAATAAAAAAAATAAGGACCAGAATGAATATTTTTGAAAACTTAGGGACCCAGATGATAGATTTTAAAAACGTGGACCTGTGTGATAATAACCCTTAAACTCAAGGACCTGAGTGAAATTTGCCCTAAATTAAATCTAATCATTAAGATGAACATCTAACGATTAGATTTAAAATACTCTACATAAATAATAGATTTAAATAGTTTTTAACATGTAAGATTTAAGTTAAGATGCACCGAGAGTTAAATTTTATTCCTATAAATTTTATTTAAATTAAAACATAACTCAAGTATGATTTACTTAAATAAAATATAAAAAAATTTTAACTAAAGTGTGGTGGTTGTAAAATTAAAATAAATAAGTGTATATTATGTAATATTTAATTTTAGGGTGTTTAATAAATAAATATTGAAATTTTTGTGTCATACGGGTAAAAATCTCAAATAAAAAATTATGATATCTTTACTTATATAAGTTAACATAATTAATTACATGATTTCTTTATTTTTTGGGGGGATTAACTTCAAAATTATAGTTTTTAAATTTATATAACATGTCAAATAAAATTTTATTATTTTAAAATTAAAACTAAGTTATATGCTAAAATAGATATTTTAAACAAATAAGAAACTAATTTGTAAATTAACCAAGTTTTGTAGAGTGCGTTAGTTAAATAACAGACAAGTAAAACAACCTACCTTCCCTCATAAGTCCATTTAATAAGTAAAACAATAATTCGAAAGTATAACATAATTAATATAATATAACACAATAAATAGAATAATATTTTCCTGAAAAAAAGGAATAATTAATTACATGCCACGCAATTTAGTTTTATTTATGTCTTACCCATCAATTCTTAGTTAATTACAGTATGCACACTCAAAATATTATAAAATCTTACATACATATATTTTAATTTATTTTTATTATAATGAATAATCATAATTTTTTAATAACCTAATTATAATTAAATTATAAAAAATCTGAACCATTCATCATATTATTTTAAGAATATTTAAATATATTTTGAGTGAAAATTTTAAAATCTTAATGTTTAGGTGGCGACAAAGGAAGGAGACATCCGCGACGTGAATTGATTTTAGGACAAATCAACGCTTTAGTGTGGTATTAAGGAAGAGAAAAAACATGTACCATTAAGAGTAAAAATATAATTTTAATGATTTACTAACAGAATATTTTTTTTTCAAATAGGTTTTGATTAAGTTTTAACTCAAATGTGTGTATGTAAGATTTTGTAATGTTTTGAGTGTGCTAGCATAATTAACTAAGAATGGATGAATAAGGCATAAATAAAATTAAATTGTGTGGCATGTAAATAATTATCTCAAAAAAAAATCATGGATGAAGAGCAGTGCACAACAACATAAGAGACATTAATAAGTATTGCGTACAAACTCGAAAGAAATGAAATCAACAGATGTATTTGAGAGGAGAGACGAAGGTGGATGAAAAATGGAGACGAAGATAACATAGCGAGTGAGAAGAAGAGAGGAAGCATCATCTAGTTTTTTTCTTTCATGGTCTGTTTATTGTTAGGCACCCACAGAGAAAGAAGAATGATTTATCTACCACAAAATTAGAATCATTGTTCTCATTCAACTCACTTTGCCATCATGACCTTTACAAACTCATCATAGTTGATTTGGCCGTCGCCATCCACGTCTGCCTCGCGGATCATCTCGTCAACCTCCTCATCCGTCAACTTCTCACCGAGGTTGGTCATGACATGGCGGAGTTCGGCTGCAGAGATGAATCCATTCTGGTCCTTGTCAAAGACCCGAAAGGCCTCCTTGAGCTCCTCCTCAGAGTCTGTGTCCTTCATTTTGCGAGCCATGAGGTTGAGGAACTCGGGGAAATCGATCGTCCCGTTGCCATCTGCATCCACCTCATTAATCATGTCCTGCAGCTCTGCCTCTGTTGGATTCTGACCCAGTGAACGCATCACAGTACCCAACTCCTTTGTTGTGATGCAACCTGTATAAATATTCGCCCAAAATAGCTGTAAATAAACTACACAACTGTCGCAATTAGATGCATGCAGAATAGTTAAAACAAGTCATGAGAACTCGAGTAAAAGCTTCAAATTTCTCGGAGGATCTACAACACAGGAGATAAGCCGTTTAAAAAGACGGTGGCGCAAACCTGGACAATCCACGAAATCACAAAATCACACACAGATCCTCCCCAAATTGGGTTAAAACCTCATCAACAAGAGATCAAGGGCAGTTACAAGTTACAATGAGGAGGGAGCACTAACTAAATTTAGACAGTACTTATAGGAAAAAATAGCTACCAGAAATAACTAACCCTAACCCAACCTAGAGTTAATAAAGTACTCCGCAAATACTTATGTTAGTTCCCATATTACCCATGCATAATGGCAGAGGTTTCACTCTTTCACATGCCGAGCACCATAAAGGATATCAAAGTCAAAGGTTTTACTGTTGAACCCTTGACCATACTAAGCTAGACGTTGCATCTTGTATGCTTGATTTTTGAGCAACGATCACAAGGAAAATAAAGCCAAGAGATAAGATGTCGAAGTACCAGAAAATCAAAGTTAAGACCATATTTGAGATGCCTCGACCAGTCTTGAGATCGAGGTCTCGAGAACATCTTGAGGTCGGGATCTTGATCACTTGGACATAATAATACTTAGATATTGAGGCAGTATCTCTAACAGAACCTCCATCTAACTCATACTCACTTTGCCTAATTTGAGTGAGCAGTTATAAGTCTTGCATTTAATCATAAAATTGGCTTTGAATACTTAGGATGTTGGACTTATTTAATTTAAAAATGTATGCCCTAGAAAAGTGGGAGATCAATAATTTCTGAAAATCCTTGATGTCTGATATTCATGGAAATGACTTGGATAGTTAGGATTCAAAGCACTACTCCACAAAAAGAATGTTAATGGATAATCAATCCAAGAACACGAAAAGCACCTCTTCAACCCGTGCTAATGATTGTAGTCCTTTCAAAAAGGGATAATTGATTGACACAACTAGTGAGGAGTAGTTCAAAGGCTATAGTATAACTGTCAGATAAAAAATAACAAAACGATCCAATGGATATTTTGATTATTCCAATGGGAATCAAATTGCATAGACTGAACCTGTAGGTTAAATAACCTTAAGCTAATACCAATCATTTCTCTTAGTGCACAGATAACCATCAACATTTCTCTAACATAAACTTAAGAGAGCATTTGGTTCGATGTTATCTTGATGTTATGTTATGCTATCTAAACATCATGACATTTAGATGTCATATTTTGAGTGACAATTCTATAACTTTTTAGAAGGTTATCTAAAGATGTCATCAAACCAAATAATTATTTTCTTTAAATAACATGACATTGTATCAAGATAACATTGAACCAAACGCCTCTAAGCTAAACCAAGCATTTCTCTTAAAGCACAGATAACTATAACCCATTAACAATTCTCTACTTCCCTCCAAAATATCATTCTCCAACAGAGCCTACAAGTAGACAGACTCTCATTTACACATCGTCATAAAACATAGTTTACATAAATTAAGTGCATATGTGTTACACACGTCCTCAATTAAATGAATAAATCAATAAATTAATAATGGTAAAAATACAGTGGTAACAATTTGCAAAAACAGCAAAGTAGAAAGAAGATGGCATAATTAAAGACCATGAATGGCTGGTATGCATAACAAATGTGCACCAATTCACCAAATTAGAGTTGCTAATTGCTATGCAAGACTGTATACAACATATACATTGTTGGGTTGCTAAAGGAGATTTACATATGTTACTCCAAAGATGACATCTTAAGACGTTTACCCATAGAGATTATTGTTTACATTTTAACTCCTTACTTTGAATGGATGATTATATTATGGTCTCCTTAATTCAACAATCAAATTACAACATTGATTTATTTATCGCTTGAAATTTGCAAAGCCTCTCACTCAAACTAACTTAAACCCTAGCTCAGTGGTAGAGATATTAGAGGCAGAGTTGATAGAGAGAGTGGTGATGTTGAAGAAGGTAGCAACAATGACGACATGTAATGGTTACGAGAGATAACAACAACAATGACAAGTAGTAAAGTTGATCTCTGCAAGAAGATTCAGCAACTGGGAGGGTACATACAAATGTGGCAATGACAAGTGGCTCACGCCTAATTGTATGATCACCAGAAGGTCAAGAGCGAGGCAACTATGGTGACGCTTGCAATGAGTAAGGCATCTACAATGGAGTCAGTGAATGTTGAAGTGACTATGGTATGACAACTACAATGATTGATGGTGAAGTCTATAGTGGCCATAGTTAGTGGCATTAGCAAAGGGTAGCAGAGGCAGTGGCGGTAGGCGACAAAGCGTTCACAACCATAGTAGTTGAGGGTGAAATTACGAATTAAAGTTTATATCTTTTGGAATAGATCAAATCTCAATACCCCATTTGTTTTGAAGTAAAAATTAACCTGATTTAATTTTAACCTGGCGTATCACATCACACATAAAATTTAATATTAAAAATTAATTTTATTTCACAACCTACACACATTACTAAAATAATAACTATCACATCCCTCATATATTCCAACATAATAACTAGCATTATATCACATCCCTCACATATCCCAAC
The DNA here is from genome assembly GCA_002786265.1 of Apostasia shenzhenica. Taxonomy (NCBI): domain Eukaryota; kingdom Viridiplantae; phylum Streptophyta; class Magnoliopsida; order Asparagales; family Orchidaceae; genus Apostasia; species Apostasia shenzhenica. Next base: position 160,784 of record KZ452967.1, on the reverse strand, counting down.
ATAATAATTAACTTTATTTCACATCATTCACAATTTTCAATAAAAAAATATCTCTATTCAAGTTTAATTTTAACTTTACAAACAAACAGATCCTTAGAATGGCAAGTTTGATTGCATATAAGATTGGTATTGAGATCCTATAGCTTATTTATCACTGTAGTTTTTGGTGAATTTCAATTTAATCTTTGTGAAGATAAATCTATTATAGTGATGTAATAGCCTTATGTTTGCTACCTTTTTTTTATTTCACCTCTTAGCACCACAATTTTCTCATCCCATTTAGAAATTATGATGATAGACACGTTTGAACCTAAGACCCCCTAATCTTCAAGCAAGCTCCTTCCCCACTAGGCTAGAAGAATACATGTTTGCTACATTTTGAGTTTCCATGTGATTTTTTTTTACAATTGTTGGTCATGCAGATTTTTTCCTTTTCCTCCTGCTTGGGAAAGCTCTGTCAGGTTTTTTTAAATTTTTTCCTCTTAAGTTTGCCTTTTTTTTCTTTCATATCTTAATATATTGGCTTAGACCTCTAGCTCTAAACCCCCACCCACCCATAACCCCACAACGAGAAATAGTTGAGATAAATACAATCACCTATGGAGTTAATCAGGGGGGCTGAAATATTTTTATACATTAGAAGTAGGTAGGTAAAAATGTTAATAGTCAACTTCTTGCATTTCTTATATAAACCTAGAAGCAAAAAGGAGCATCAAGCCATGATCATAACTTCCAAAGTTCGTGGAAACAACTGGCAACTAATGAAAAAAAGTTAATGAGCATCCAGATATCACTGTAGAACGCCAGACTTAGCCAAAATCAGCTCAGAACATCGAATGAGATATTAAACCACAAAAATTAGCTCAGAATCATCAGCCAAGAAGGATTAATAGATAGTCAAAAACAAAACCTCATCCCCTGGGACCTCCACCCTCATGATCCGAACCAAAAACAAAACCACAGCAACCAATAAAAAAACAAGAAAGCTAAATAACCCCAGTTTTCAACGAAACAGATTTAGGGATTGGAACAGCACTAAATCGCAGGGATCTAAAGATAACGGGGTAAGAAAAACAGATTAAAGGAATCTGACCGTCTCCGTCCTTGTCGAACAAGCTGAATGCCTCCTTGAACTCAGAGATCTGGTCGTCCGTCAGCTGATCTGCCATTGCTCCACAACAGATCCGCAGAGAATGGCTGAAGACCTGTTCGATGGTGGTGCGCCGGTGGAAAACGATTGTGAGAGAGAGAGAGAGAGAGTCGTTTATTATTAATCAAACGGTTCAGAAGGGTTACAGCAGCTTACATGCCACAGTTCATTTATTGGTGGATTTGGTGGTTCCCTTGCCAACTGGCCACTCGGGAGTCGCCGGTCGCCAGCATGGAAACTTTTTTATTTTTTATTTTTCGATAAAAAAAAACTTTGTAATATGAATGTGCTCAGAATAAATCAATTATAATTACCAAGTTTTAATATCAGTTTCGGTTTTTTTTATAAATTTATAAATTAAATTTATTAATAATAATTATTAAATATTAGTTTTGGAAAAAGACGAGTTTTAGCAGTTTCAATCGAGTTACGACAATTTTGATCAAATTTCAATAATTTCAATCGAATCGAGTTTCAGCCAAAATTAAAATTTAATATCTTTTCCAGATCAGATTTCACCTAAACTATTAAGATTCAGTAATTTCGATAGAGTTTTAAAACCATGGTAATTTCATGCCTAACTAAATTTAATCGAGATTTTTATTTGTAAAATTAAAAGCGTAACGTTATTTTAATTTGTGTCTTTAAATAATACAGGATTTACAGGTATTCTGCATTAAATTTACAGGAATTGACCAAATATCTATTAGTTTTGTTAGAATATAACTACTTATAAAACTTACAACAAAATATATTTATCGAGTCTAGATTATTCGGCCCGATCGAAAATATCATAAAACTCTAACACATATATTACTTCTTTTGTGTAGGAAGTTTAAGGTATAGTAATAGTGATAGTAGCGATAAATATGAATGTATTATTTTCTTTATGTGTTAATCACCGACAACATTATTCCTTGTGAAAAAAAATTGTACTCGATTGTGAGAATAGGGTAAAAGGTTAATGTGAAGGTAATAATAAATAAATTTTTTTAATCATTTTACACAAATTTTAATATAAAAAAATATTATTTTACTTCACATACTCGATAATTTTGAATAAAAAATATCAACTTTATTTCACATCCTAGACCAAAATACTCAGATTCGAGTATATTGGTATAGGATGTGAAATAAAATTAATATTTTTATTAAAAATTATTCGGTATGAAAAGTAAAATAATATTTTTCATATTAGAATTTGTATAAAATGATTAAAAAAATTTATTATTATTATAATTGTTATTTTTTAAATAAATACCATTTTGGACAGGATTTTGGTCCACACGACAAACTGCTTAAAAGAAAAAAAATAAAAGGATCAATAGTTAAAATTGAACTACTCGTAATCAGTAAAATTAAAATTATTGATTCTATTGAGTGGAGCCGATTTGGTCCAGAACTAATTCTAGTTGAACCGGCTTTAGAATCAGACCGGATTACCAGATTGATTAATAAAAATAAATAAATAAAAATATTGATTTTTATACCTAAGAGGATTTGTGGGTGAAGATGTAATCTTAAAAGGATAGATATATAATTTCACCAATTAAGGACAATAAAGAGAAACAAAGAAATATTTGCAAATACATCCTTCTAAAAACACAAATTTCTCTTGCACCCCCCTGATCTGTGCAGTGAGAGGTTTGAGCATCCGTCCAACATCTCCATCACCAGCTCCACCACCAGATCTCCGACCATGCTGTACTCCAACCCCTCGCCAACTCTCTCCAGCTCTCTCCTCTCTGCCACCGCCGCCTCCTGCCACACCTCCCCCACGCTCTCCACCAGCGCTTCGCTCCTCCTCAACCTCCACCGCCAGCTGCCGCAAGATCCCTCCGGCGAACTGAAGTTCCCCAAAGTCTCCGCCGTGTTACGTTCAGCTGGCCGGCGAGGTATCCCCTCCGTAGTGATCCGGCGGCCGGGCAGGCAGCTCGCGTCCATCGATGCTCGAGAGTTTTTCTTTTTCCCTGCAGCATAATTATTAAAATTAATTACTAAAAATTAATATTTTCTAAAATTAATTAAGAAAAGGGAAAATTACATCCAAGATCTCCTATTTCATATAGGAGAATAAAATTATTCTACATGAGATTTGTTTTTACCAAATTTATTAATTTTAGTTATCAGATATATTGCTATCAAAAATGTTAATAGATATATATTTTTTAAACAACTTAAAAAACGATATTTAAGTATTTATAGTTAGTAATATAAGTTATAACATCAAGGCCTTGTTTGACAATAGGTAAAAAAAATATGACAAATTTTAGCAATAATTAAAATCTTAAATTTATTTTTAAAATTTTTTAAAAATTATTTTATATTTCATTCTATATAAATTTTAATATAAAATAATCACTTTTTTTTCTATTACCCACCAGAGCCTAAGAAAGAAAAGTTGATATTATAATGATAATTTAAAAAAAAAATATTATATATGTTATAAAAATTTAATTATTTTATATATTTAATACCTAAATTTTTAATATGATGTTTTAATCATAAAAATTATAACACATATAATTTATATTACAAAATTGTGATATACATATAATAGATATTTTTATTTTTTATAAAATCTTTGTAATTAATATATAGCATTAAAGATTGAATATCAACTATATAAATTAGCTAAATTTTAGGAATATTACGTAATTATCTTTAATTTAAAATGCTTAAATATAATTTTTTAAATATTTAATTTGATGGTCCTGACAAAATTCATAAAAAATGGCAAAGTGAAATAATTTTTGAATGAGAGGACTCAAATAAAATATATTTTGATATATTTTATTTCAGCTATCTGTTAATAAAAATATTAAAAATATTTTTTTGATAAAAAATATTAAAAAAAATTACCCTGCATGTCGTATAAAATTAAAAATATTATTTAATTGTCAATTCGTATAAAGGTTGAACTGCCGGACTTAAAAGAAATGGTAAAATTAATCAAAATTTTCAGTAGCAATATTAAATTGCTTTACTTATATAAAAAAAATTAAATTGTTGTACGGTGCACTAATCTTGATGTCGTATTCTTAGTTCGATGGTTGAGATGGAGACTGCATAAAGAATTTGGTAATCACCATTTTCTGACAAGTGGAATTTAGGGGAAGCCAGGGCGTCGAGGACGGAGACAGGGCTGGGCTGCTCGCCGCCGGCATCGACGCACTTCATCTCAGCGACTGGAGAGCCACCGGCGGCCTTCCTCCCGAGGATCTCGGCCTTACGGACGGCCTCGATGATCCCCTTGAGCGCACGGAGGTCCTCGTCGCACCGCTCCAGTGCGCACAGCAGCATCCGCCTCTTCTCCTCCGCCGACTCCGGCGAGAACCAGGCGGCGGAAGCTTCCGGAGAAGACGACTCCTCCAGCCCCATCAGGCGGGCCACCACCGACGGCGGACGCCGCGGGCTGTCCTCCTGCTGGAACCCCCCAGAGAGCCGGATCTCCGACGGAAGCGTCGGGCTCCGGCGGGACAACATCCCATCCTTATTCTGCTCAATTAAAACCTTCACTTCGGCGTTCCCCGGCGACGGCTCCGGAGGGTTTGCGGTCGTGTCCTTCCTCCCTGATAAGATGCGGCGGCGGGAGTTCCGGCGGGAGAGGAGCTGCAGGATACCCGACATGCAGCCTACGGCGGCCTCTTTGGGGGGACGCCATTTATCCGGCGAAGTTTCCCTGCGGGAAGACGAAGGTTGCATCTTCTCCTCCTTTATCTTCTTCTTCTTCTTCATGTCACTCCCCATCGGAAGCCGCAGACTTTCTCACGTCCATGCTCCTCGAAGCTTAAAGAAGAAAAGCGAGATTACTGGAGATAAGCCCACGAAGTTGGGATCTAATTACGGAAAATGCCACTCCCGCGCAAGCTGACAGGGCTGAGGTTCGTGCGGTTAGCCGCGTTGGTGGCGATCATGGCGCAGTGAGTCTAACAGACCGGGCGGACCCCACGCACTTGCGGGGGTTAATATAGTCTTTTCCACTTCTGGCTGCCGGCCGGCGACTGTCGCTTCTGTTTAAAGTAAAAGCGATTTTCTCTTTTCTTATTTATAAAAAAGAAAAACAATAAAAAGAGCCGAATCCTATGGGTTGTAATTTTGTTATTTTTTTCTCATTTAAAATCAATTTATTTCAAATAAAATTTATTTAATTAATTTATTTTAAATACATATGTCTAATAAAAATGTGTAAATAATTCACCTCAATTTTAATCGAAAATGATCTGAAAAAGTTACTGAATTTCAATTTCGACTGAAACGGTACCGGCCGAAACTATTGAAACCCCATCAAAATTTAGACTAAAATACTGAAGCACATTTTTCTTAAAAAAAATTATTCAATAATTATCATTAATAAATTTAATTTAAAATTATAAAATTTTAATAATTTATAAGAAAGACTGAAATTTTCAATATTAGAACTACAGAAACTATCGAAATAGTCAAAACTGATATTTTTATCTTGTGATTAAAATCGAGATCGACATCGAGTTTTAAAATCTTGAATAATTAGGCACCACTTACCTTAAAAATGTACTGAAAAATGTAAAAAAAAAAAACTTTAATCAAGTTAAAATAAATAAATAAATTTTAAAATGAAACCTAACCTTCTTGAATCTAATTCAAAGCCAGGAGTGGAGTTGAGTGGAGTTGAATTTTATTTTATAGAAATTTAATATATATCATAATTTTATATTTTAAATAAATTTAAATTTAAAATAATACTTTTGATAACAAAAAGGGCATGAAACTTGAAGCTGTGGCTTCTTTTTTCTTATACTATTTGTTATTCAATTTGCCAAATATTAGTCATATAATGTTATTGTCATATTATACATATACATATATATAAAATAAATTTTTAAAAAATAATTTCATAATAACCTACAATTTACTTGAAAATTATTTCGAGTCAAAATGCAGATGTGAAACTGAAATCAAGATAATTTTTTTTATAGGTCTCGAGATAACAAATTAATTTTAATATCAACAAATTCTTTAGTGATTTTAATTTTCATATAAAATTACAATCTTAGTTATTATAAGTGCATCTTTTTCTTAATATTTTTTTTCATAGCATTTGTAATATTTGGCATAATTATCTATATATTATTAAAAGTTTTGAATATTACTTTTATCTCATTCACTTCATAATTTTTAAAATAAAAGGTGGATGTATTTTAAAAATATATAATATCTAAAATTTTAGATAATATATATATATATATATATATATGTAAATTTCTCATAATATTTATTGAAAAAGAGTGAACTAGAATTTGGGATGATTTTGCATAAAGATTCTAACATTTGAATTAATTTCAATTAATTATCATTTCAAACATTCAATTACTATTTGACCATTGTTTTTCAAATCAAATAAAAAATTTAAATAAAATCATTTTTTGTATAGGGAAAAAATCATTGTTATTATTATATAGGACTTAATTGAAAAATATAATTTTGCAAAAAAACTACCTTAAATTGTGGTGTTCTCTAATTCAATGAAAAAAAATTGTGCATCAACTTTAATTTTTGTTACTGTAATTTTAAAATTGGATGAGAAAATTATAATATTTAGAAGATAAAAAAAAAATGTAATTCTCTGAAAAATTTAAATGTAATTCTAATAGCTAATTCAAAGGTAGATTTTACTTAAAAAAATGGGCTTGTACCGGAATCGACCCATGAACTCATAGACCTGACTTAGACTCGAACCATTGAGTCTGGGTTGGGTTTGGGTTGAGTTCAGTTTGCAATTCAAAACTTCTGTGCTCTCATCCTCGACATACTCCAATTCTAATTTAATATATTTTTCTTAACCCTCCTCTATATTAGGCTAATTTAATGTCGCATATTGAAACCTTTTTTATATTAAAATATTAAAATTAAAATAATTAAATTACCAAATAATTTTTATACTGTCAAGATAATTATAGCAGCAAGATAATGCATTCAAAAAACATGTGAATGAGTGAACGACTCACAAAATGAAATTTCATATAGTTTATTTAATGCATTAAGTTTATTTCACTTCGGTTCACCTAAATAAATTCATTAGACATAAAAGTCTACTCAAAATATTGGTTATAAATATATTAGGAACTAGAACCGACTCAAATCACTTTAGACCAGACCTGACCCGATCAGTTCGGGTCGGTTCTTAGATCGGGTTCGGGTGTTCTCAGTTCTTGGGTAATTTTGCACGCCCCTAGTTTTTACTCATTTTACCTTCAATGATTTTCATGATTCTTATTCAGTGGGTCAAGATTTTTCGACTATTATTTGCGCACTCACCGCGTAGCGATCGCTTGAGTTTTCGGTAAACACCAAGACGAGTACATTGTTAAGATTTTGAAGGGCATAAGAGTCATTAAATAAATGTCACATTTTAATTTCTATTAAATTTGATGAAATAAACAAGAAAAAGAAGGTGAAGATGTCAAACAATTTAGCCATGTTAAAATTAGCCTAATTAAATCATATTTACTGCAAATTATTTTTTTATTTTTTTATTTTTAAATATTAGACCAAAAAAAAATTACTATAATTTAAATTGATTTAACGAATAAATATATTTATATATAAAATTTAACAAAAAGATTAAAAATTAAACGAAAATGAAATTAAACTTAAATTGATAATAAATAAATAAAATTTAACTCAAATTAAATTCTTCTTATTTATTTTTTAAATAAAATTAAAATATTTTAATTTAATTTTGACTAGAGATCAGATTAATTTATGGCTCAAAATAGTACCGTTAAAAGGCTCCATTGGTAAGGGTATTAATATCGGTTGAACATCAAAAATCGATCGAAAATTAAATCGATTTTAGATCGTATTGAAATTGAGTCGATCTAAATGAGCCGACTAACGAGCCAAAAGTTTGGCTCAGTAATAATTTTGAGCCGATTTTCAGCCGAGGTAGGCTCGGATCAATCCAGCTCAAAATCGGCTCGAATTAAAATATATTTTATATATAATATATATTTAATATATATATATATATATTATAAAACGAGCTGGATCGAGTCGAGCTTA
>KZ452967.1:85693-148638 GCA_002786265.1 Apostasia shenzhenica | reverse complement strand
AAATAAAACAAATGAATATTTCATGCGTCAACATGATTTTTTTTTTAATAAAAAATTATATAATATGAAGATAAAAATTTGAGAAAATCTAGAAAAATGATTGACATGAAATAATTTATAGGTTGGAAGGACGCGAATAAAATATTTTTAATTTATCCTTATTTTTATATAAATTCACAAAAACTAAAACGTCTCCTTCACAAAACTTAAAAGCACATAATTTAATTTTAAGGGATAATTATCTACGTATCACATAATTTAATTTTATTTATACCTTATTCATTCTTTTTAGTTAATTATGCTATGTACACTTAAAATATTATAAAATCTTACATACACACATTTTAACTTATTTTTATTATAATGAGTAATCATAATTTTTCAATGACCTAACTATAATTAGATTACAAAAAATCTAAGCCGTTCATCATATTATTTTAAGAATATTTAAATATATTTTGAGTGAAAATCCTAAAACCTTAATGTTTAGGTGGCGACAAAGAAAGGAGACATCCGCGACGTGAATAGCTCTTTAGTGTACTATTGAGGAAGAAAAAAAAATATACCATTAAGAGTAAAAATATAATTTTAATGATTTACTAATAGAATATTTTTTTTCAAATAAATTTTGATAAAATTTTAACTCAAATGTGTGTATATAAGATTTTATAATATTTTGAGTGTGCATAACGTAATTAACTAAGAATAAATAAATAAGATATAAATAAAACTAAATTGTATAACATGCAAGTAATTATTTCTAAATTTAATCAAACATTAAAAATATATTTAAATATTTTAAATTGCTAGCCTCAACTTTTATTTTTTTTTCTTTATATTCTAAAAGAAAATTAAGCAAGAAAGATTCAAATAATATATATTTGTTTTTCTAAACCGATGTAAAATCAAAATTTACCTCAAAAAGTTGGAAGGCTTTAACCTTTTATTTAAATATTAACAATTTGTACGATATTTTTAAAATTATATTCAAAATTATTTGTTAAGACTTAATGAATTAAATATAAATGAGCTTTTATCGAAATGAATATCAAAGTGTTCAATAAAATGTAGGATTTAGAAGATGTCAGCGTAAAAAATGAGGGAAAATGTCATATAGATGCCATAAACTTTGATCTGATTCAAACACAAGCAAAATAACAGATACAAAAATCAAACAATGTTAATGCTTAATTGCCAAATTTAAATGAAAAAAAAAAAATCATTCACTTCATTTGCACACTGGCTTTGTTCTAATGTTGAGCTGCTGCTGCTGCTTGGTTCTAGTTGAGTGGAATCACTACCTAAAATCTCTTGGTTTTTGTTCTCTGGGAAGAAAACTGGCAAGCATTGCAAAACATTCGACTTGTGTATCTCTGAAATAGAAGAGATTCGATGGCAAAAAGGATGCTTGATTGCCAGATCCAGCTTAACTTTTTTCGATGAAATGTCGATGAAATGGTGATTTTTCGGTTACCTTCTTGCGGGTTTGTAAAGGACAACGGTGACATATTTAGATTGAAATCTGTGCGTAAAGCCAAGAGGGACGAGAGACTGAGAAGACCATCCTTTCTCTATGAAAAGATGGTTGAGAACGACATGCTGGGGATTGACAATGGCTTGGTCGTCTGGTTGCTGAGTGCCGAGAACAGTGAGATGAAGTTGAGGAGGAACGGTGGGTGGCTCCTTCGCAAAGTCCTCGTCGACAGGAAGCATGTGGCCGTAGCTTGAGTCCGGAGAAGGCGGGGACTCAAATTCGCCAACACTCTGTAGATCTTCAGGAACATATTCCTAAATATCCCCAATGAAAGCAAAGAATGTTGGTAACTCGTAAGAATGAAGCTATCTCCCAATCAATTCAACATTAAAACATCATTTCTCCACAACCTCATATTATCTACAATAAGAAACAAAGTCTCTTCCAAGTAGAAAAATAATCTACAAAGAGAAAAAAAAAATAAAAGCTCTTTTCCAATCGTTTCACAATTAAAACATCATTATCTCTACACAACCTTAAAGCCATATTACAAGAAGAAATCAAGTCTCTTCAACAGCTTGCTAGCAAAATCTCCAAAATTTGCTAGAAGAGAACGTCATTATGAATAGCATTATCCCAACTATCTTAGATCGTTGCTTATGATCATTTGCCCCAAGTTTAGCCCTGTTGGTGTAGATAATTATAATTAAATTTATAAAGACGTGTCAGAGCTGATTCTACGCTCTATATTTGGTTTGACCGAGTCACATTTAATCAATTGAGTCCATTAATTAAGTTAAGTCAAGTCAGTTTGGTATAACTAGTCAAGCCTGTTTAACTAAGTCATTAGTTTAAATTTAAGAGTTACCTTTTAGAAAGGGATTTTATTTCAAAATTAAATTTTATTTATTTTTAAAATAAATTATTTTTAATTTTAAATTAGTTTTTGTTTAGTCCCATATTGTCAAATTGGAGTTGTGCATTGGGCGCTTGATGAATAAAATTACTTTGCCCTTTTTGGTTCATGGAATTTGAATCGCAATTAATAATATTAAATTGATTTTAAATTCCTGGATAAAAGAACGAGGGCCTAGAATGAAAATTGAAAACCACTAAATCCCTAAATTTATTCTTACTTCTTCTTTCACATTCCAAACCCTAGTTATCGTTGTTACGCATCAACTTTGGTATCAGAGCGTGCTATCCCGCATCACCTGTCCTATACAATGTGTGGTGCTAATCGCTCCATATCTAATTCTTTTCGTATAACCTCTAATCAAATTATTTGTGATCTACCATTTTTCTTCCGAGTCCGGTGATAAAGTACTAGAAAAATGAATTTACAAGTAAATTCAGTGTGAACTTACATTGACATCTATGATATTGAAATGACCCATCTCATTAGCTACAGAAGGAAGATCGACAATGTATCTCCACTGGCCATCTACAAAGAATCTGTACTGGTAAACACCAGATGGGAGGACCAACAAGATTGAATGATCCTTGCCTGACCTCTGCAGAGCTTTCCTGAAAGATCACAGTTACTACTGCGTTAAATGTTTGAAATCATATTTAATTAGTAGAAACATGAATTATCATACCAAACCAACAGATAACCCTCTCCACATAGAAAGTTTGTACCTTGAAGTCCAGTTATCCCATGATCCCTCTACTAAAACGTTAGTTCCGCCAAAGTTCCAAGTAATCAACACTGGAATCCCCTTTTCAAGTGGAGGATCTGAAGTAACATAGGGATCATTCATCCAGTAGTGATTGAAACCTGAAGGGGCATCAGAAGCCCTCTGCAATGGAGCTACAGGAACCTGAAACAGTAGGACTACCCGTTATCATGGCTTCAAGTAGCATACGGTCTACGCAAGTAATACTCTGATGTTTGAGTGTCTGACAACAATTGAAAAAGCAGGATCCTAACAGCAGCATGAACAGCAGAACTAAAATATTGTTGAACCTTATTCATAGACGAACCTCCTATCCAGCACATCAAAACAAGCTCAAAAGACTGATTAAAAAGCCAACTAAATCCTGACACAAAACATCGACAAGATGGTGTCATAAATAAGTCGCAAGCAGTATGTTTATGCTCAACAAGCAATACATGTCTGGTAATGATAACGAACTAGTGATCTGAACCAAGTAAAACCAAGAAAATACAATTTCATGGGACATATAAATGGCCAAATTTCCTCTTTTTAGTTAAAAAGACAGCTAAAGAAAAATTATGTCATCTAACATAGGACAAAATATTTACAATGATAAACATGTTTATTCTTTTCCATTTTTTTACAATTATAAAATGGCTGTTAACATCATAGAAATAGAATGATTCATCACCATTAGACTAATTTTCAATTGGAATGGATGACATGTTGGTTCAAGCTCGGTCCGGTTTGGTTTTTACAACATTGTCCTGAAGCATATAACTAAGGTTAACTACCCAATATCTTAAGTATCACAATCAACTCAAACTCCCTATTCCTTTAATAGTATGAAAGCAGAGTGCAGCATTGTCAGCATGACATGGACCATCAACCAGCTTAAAGCGAAGTTTCATATTTAACCCATGATGGTAAGAAGTTTATAACCAACATGGCAAAAGGAGCTTCTTGCATGATGAATTTATTTGATCTTCTTTTGCCAAAAAAATGTATAAAACATTATGCTGGGTTTACTCATCTCAAACAAATTAGTTGTATGTTGGCAAGCCACATTTGTCATTGTTGACATAAATCTATGTTGGTAGTTTAGTTAATTTCATAACAAATAGTTAAGCCTGTGAATCTTGTCAATGCAGAATGAGTAACAGCCACATCACATAGAGCACCGCCAAAAAGAACATGCATGATCTTAAAAGAGCATGATAACCAAATTTTATCTTTAACCCTAAATTTATAAAACATTTACCAAGGGAATCAGAGCACCATGTCTGAAGTGGTAATAAAGTTTCAGATTTCTATTGCTTGCAACAAAACAACATACAACATTAATTAGTATGGAACTTTTAACATCCGGTCTCAGAATTCATTCCTTCATAAAATTCTCAGAACATATCTAACAAGCATTTCAGTAGCATTTATGTAGTTGAAACATGCCACTGAAAAATATGTAAGAGAAATGCTTTCCTAAGCTGAAAATTAGCAATAGATAAGCTTGAAAATGAAATATAGTGGTGAATATCCCAGAAGCTACCTGATAAAACTAGCACAATGCTTGAAAGCTGTCACAGAGCTTATTAAAATATATTCACACGTATACACATGTAATCACTTTGTGATGAATAAAACATTGTGAACACAAGAACGTACACAGAGGGAGAGAACATTGATACCGTCACGAGAAACTAAATTTGGTACCTCAGTTCAAGGGTTTTTCAGAAATAACAGCAACTAACGCCACCTTCCCAAGTTTCATACTCAAAATTCTTTCGAAAGAAAGACCCAAGAAGTAACTAAATTGGATCACACTGTATAAAACGATAATCTAACTAATTTTACTTGCAGCAACCTTAAGGAATGAATGCCTATCATCTGAAAATATGGCTATATAATAACTGAAGGTGCTGTGCATTTAAAACCTCCATCGTTTCAAATGGGCGTTGCATTCGTTAGAGATTCCACAAGCACTAAGCTATATCAAGCAATCAGCTAATCTATTTACCAAGTTCGGGTGCTGAAAACGTCAGTACAGAATACAGCATGGAATTGCGGAGCAAGAGATTGAAAAGCAAGCCTAATACGACTCACGAATCCTCTCACAATACTCAATAGACTAATTGTTATCAATCACCAAATCAAACTATAGAAGACAAATAACTATTCCAAGCTTTCCGCAGACAAAGCAGCCAACAGATTCTCTCAGCTCCAATAAATCCAGAATCAAGGTGTCTCCAACCACCTCATACGGATCAGACTCCTCACTGATCAAAAAATCGGCAGCTCAGCTCACTTCAAGAAAACGCAAACAAGGGACGAAGGAAGAGCGACACCGGATCAGAAACAGTCCTTACTTGGGGAGCAAACATGAGCGGCGATCGGGACCGGCTAGGGCTCTCCGGCGGCGAGCTCCCCATCGCTTCCAACGAGCGGGACCGCCGTGCACCGCCGCCTCTCAAGAACCCCGGATCTCCCCCAGATCTCACCGCTGGATCGTCACCGCCTCCGCTGCCACCGTTCTCCACGTCCTCCTTCGCGCTCGCGTTCCCCATCTTCGCTTCCGGCCTCCAGCCTCCAGATCCGTGCTCGGCGAAGACGACACCTATTTATAGTGCGAGAGGCGGGAGAGCCCGCGAGCCCGCCGCCGGTAATTCTCGTAATTTATTCGCGGGGTACGGGACTCCGCCACCAGTCGAGCGGAGAGCGCAGGATGGAAGTCGATAGTGCTAATAGCCACCTCTCTTCCACATAATTACAATGGATGCCACTGAGACTTTAGCGTGGATCCGCTGTTATTTCCGCACAGGGTATAATCTAAAAGTTAATTTATTTTACATCTTAAGCATATATTAAAATAATAATTAATTTATATTATATTTCAATATAATAACTAATTTTATTTAATATTATTCATAATTTTTAATAAAAAATATTTTTATTTAAATTTAATTTTAATCTAATTAAAAATTAAAATTTACAAACAAACGACACTAATTTAAATAATTTCAGGTCAGTATACATTGGTCTGATTATAACTCAATCCAATAACATATATGTGCATAAAAGTCATATAAAATAGTCGATAAAAATTTATAAATAGAACTTATTGACGTGTGATTTTGTAGCCAAATGAAGCATCTTTGGGTTATCGATTGTAAGTTTTCTTTTTTCAGTAGGACATAATAATGAGGAGGAAGAAACTAAATGCAATAGAATAAAGAGATATTAGGGGACACACTAAATCGTAGGCAAATCATGATGCATAAACTTGAAATTCACTCTATCGTTGATGGAATCATAGATGAGCTTCATAAAAGTAGATATTATCCACAGGGACCACATGTGCTTTGAGTCTACAACCAACTACACTGACTCGATTGACAATGAGTACATGATCGAGATCATGCATTTATTTGAGTTTTGTATAGTTTAAGTTGATATTCGGTCAAGCATATGTATATTTTTCAATTGATGTGTAAATTTCATAATTAACAGTGCTAAAATTTGTCTGACTTATTTGATCAACTTATTTTGCTTATACGAATTCTTTGTGATTATCTTCGTTGCACTTAACTATTGGAGGTGTTTATTTACTAGGCTTAAACTCAATATGACTCCTCCAAGTTAAATATGAAATAAATTCGATTTGATCCAATCTAGAACTAAAATTATGTCTTTCTCTCGAATGTGTGCTCTAGTAGGGGGTGAGAATGATCCGAGTTTGAGCCGAGCCAGACAAAGCTCAAGCTCGGCTCATCTCAATTAGATTCAAGTTCAAGCTAATTTGTGTCAAATTTGAGCTGACATGAACCTTAAATCTGGCTAACTCAAGTCCTAAAAAAAAATTAAAATTTAAAAAAATTAAGAAAAAATTGTCTTCCCTAAAATTTAAACATATATATGTAAGTAATAAATATATTATTTATATTTAAATAATAGAGATCGAGCCAAATTTGATGCGATCTAATCGTAGCTCGTAGCTCAACTCAATAAATTCAATTCAAACCAAATATTTATTAGAGCAAAGTGGTGGTCATGGAATTGTTTTTGAGGTAGGTTTCCGCTGTACGATGTTTTGGGGGAAACATGTGATTAGGAAAACCATGCACGTGCAATCTGCGTGCGGGCTTGCTCGGGTTTAGAATCCGAGTGACCGAGTTGCTGGGCTAGGGCTGTCGTACCAAAATCGCGCACCCAGAAATAAACCAAAAGGAATTGTGGACCTTGACTGGGGTGAAAAAGTGGGTGTTTGATAAAGATAATTTCTTAAAGATAAAAAAGAAGATAGAGAAGAATAAGTCAAGGCTAATTATATAGATTAATTGCTCATATACCAAACCATGTAAGAAACCAAGGAAGGTGACATCATTAACCTTATAATTGGTAGGGATTTCAAAGAATTTGTCAACAAATTATATAATAAGCACATGAAAGAAATTTAAATTTCTTTTTTTAACAAAAAACATTTTCTAAATTAAATATTTATAAATTACATCTCTAAATTCATTATTTATATACAGTATTCTTACACAAAAATTAAAGTGAGTATTTTCTGTAAAAAAACAAAAATAGATACTATCTATAAATATTGAGCTTAGTAAATATCACTTGTAAATATTTAATTTAAAAAATACTGTCTCTAAAAAAACTTATTTAAGAGTAACAAATATAAATTTTTTAAATATATTATGATTGATAGAAACAAAAGAAAAATATAGTTATTAAGAAGAGTAAATTACAGCTAGGTCCTTGTGTGCTAGGAGAAAATTTCACATTGATCTATTCCTTCAATTATTTTGTTTGGAACACTACTGTTCCGTCAATTTAAAGTAAATTCGAATACTATCTTTGAATACCTGCCTCTTCGCATAAGAAAGCGAAGAAGGAACTGCTCATTTGGCTAAAAATTATGATAAGCTCTTCAGATCGCAAGAGCATCTTAAATTGGTTCTAACTTTTCAAAAATTTCAATTTAATTACTTAAAGATTATAAAACACTGTAATTTATTCTCAATTAAAATTGTGTTTGAAAACAGCTTTAATCTATTTTTAATTTTAAGCTACTTTAATTTAAAGCTGCTTACAAGCTAAAATTTAAAACTACCTATTAATATCTTATATTTTAAGCAACTTGTTTGTTTATAAGGTTAAATTTAACAAGATTAAAATTAAACTTAAATAAAAATATTTTTTATTAAAATTTGTGAATGATTTGAAATAAAATTAGTTATTATGTTAGAATATGCGAGGGATGTGATATAAAATTAGTTATTATGTTAGAATGTGATATAAGTTAGTTATTATTTTAGTAATATGTGTAGGATGTAAAATAAAATTAATTTTAATATTAAATTTTATGCGATGTGATATACCTGGTTAAAATTAAATCAGGTCAATTTTTAACTGTAAAACAAACAGAGCATTAAAGGTTTTTTTTTAACTTTCTCAACCTGATGAGAAAGATTATTAAACCGAATCGAGTTCAACTCAAAACTGCTACAGCCCTTTTATAGAGCAGAAAATTTCTCTAATCCCCGAGTTGGGTCAAACATAAAACTCAAAAGTCAAACCTATCCCAAACCTCAATGTATGTAACTGGCACAAAGCTAATGAGTCGAGTAACAGGTGTTTTGCACCCAAATTCCGAATTTCAAAGTCCGTATGGGGAAGGGTGGGTTCGGTTAGATGAGGACTCAATAAAGATGTTTCAACTCACTCGGAGTAGATTGCTGCAATATGGAGTCATCCAGCGTCAATTGAATCTCACACAACACGAGGAGAGCTATTCAGATCAGCAATAAGAAGAGAAACAATTGTTTGGAATATTCGGTACATTAGAATGCTGGACGGAGGATCATATTCAACATCAGCAGTCAACAAAGCGCTCAAGATGGAGCATTGGACAATAATTTAATACCAAACAAGCAACCACACATATAAGCAATTCTAAAAGAAGACTTTAGAAATCATGCAAACTCGTATAACGATATTATCATTAAGCAGATTACAAATATGGTGCCTTTTTTTTATTTTATAATCACATGTTCTGTCGTTCTGTATAATGCAAACAGTGCAGTCGATTTTTTAGCACTCTATGCTATGCTAAGCAATCTTTTTATTGTGAGAAGGATATAGCCCTCCCTATTGCTTTTTTACAATATTCTCAAGGAGAACATTAGTTGACTAATACAGCTTTTATATTATTATTTTAATTTAATACTATGACAATGCCACCATTCGAAAAGAAGTCGGATTCAAGTAGGTTTAATGCACCACAATTACTGCAAACATTAACGTCAGCTAACAACACAAATAAAAAAAAATAATCTTGAAATGGGCTATTGACAAAATTATAATTATCTCAAGTAAACATTATTTGCCATTGCTGGGGCTGAAATATTCAAAACCTGACCATTTCTGATGCCAATGTATGAGCAAAGAAATATTGGGCCACCCAAAATAAGTAAGAGAAATAGAATGGAGA
Organism: Apostasia shenzhenica; assembly: GCA_002786265.1. NCBI lineage: Eukaryota > Viridiplantae > Streptophyta > Magnoliopsida > Asparagales > Orchidaceae > Apostasia > Apostasia shenzhenica. The sequence goes on along the minus strand of KZ452967.1, from coordinate 139,010 downwards.
TAATGAATTAATCAAAACTGCTCCAGATTCAATAGATCTCTCCTAGTCCTACAGATCCTTTCAAGGTACAGATAGAAAGGGTTTGAAGGTAAACAGTAGACCCAACAAAGAGCCCAAATTCAGCACAAAAAATACCAAGTGGACTCCTGCATAAAAAAAAAAAAAAAAACAAAGAGAGAAATTATGGATATATGTTGGATTACATTTTGGAACAGATTATGCTGTTGGATTACCTTTTCTACTGCGTTATATGCTTAGATATCTGGATGGAGAGGAAGAAGATGTAACAGTGAGAAAGGGAGAGTTTTCTAATAGGATTTTGGATCAAGTGAGATGTCTTCGAAGGGTCATCTTTTCCTAATTTGATGTACTTAGGTAGTCATTAAATTAATCGGATGAGATTAATCTAAGGTGTTTAATGCAATGTTGCGATATGATGTCATGCTACTCGGAGAAAACAATGTTAGGTTTGATGACAAATTTTGATAATATTACAAAAAGCTATATAATTGGTGCTCTACGGTAACATCTAGATGTCATAAAAAACCAAATGACGTTTTGATATCATATCTTTTATAAATAGAGAAGTAGGAAAGATAAGACAAGGAGAGACTAGGATCTAATATAATAAGAAAATGTTTAGACAAAAATGAAAAATTGTTAGTTGATTATAAGGTCCAGACCTAGACTGCAAATGCCTATTTTATTTAAAATTAATACCTGGAAGGAATGAAGTGTTTTGCCGTTTTTGAGCCAATGACAACCTGCCAAGAAAAAGGACAACAAATAAGTAACTGAACCAGAATTCAGAATCGCCTCAAGAACCCTTCTACATCTTCCATACTTTCATCATAAAATCCAAAAAATGGAGGTTAAAAGATAAATAAAAACAGATTATATGATGAATCTTAAAGACAATATAATTATAAGTTATTCAAAATCACTGACAAAAAAATGGTTATCAAGTGTTTTTATATTTAAGAATATAATATATTCATGGACCAAACTTAAGCTTTTGGATCAATCAGTAACCAAAGATTTAATATGATGTCAAAGCAAGAGGTCTCAAATACGAACACTAATAACCCCCTAATTATCTCTAGCATAAGGTTCCAAAAAAAACTGTGTTGAACTGAATTCACGATGCAAAATGAATAAATTTTGCAACTAAGAGGGTAGGTAATATATGAATTTTTTCTTAAACCAAAACCTACAAGTTTAAGCCTTAAGTTCGTTGGCGCAAAAATTTAAAAAATGTAAGATTTGCCAAATAAATGATTTGTTCACGTTTTACTATATAAAAAATTGATTCTACAATGAAAATCATAGATGTATTCAAATGACTAAACAAAGTTACTTACAAAGTACCTCCTGCTGCTGGAGCAACTGCTTTAAAGATAGACATTGCAGTCACAGAGATACCATTTGCAACTGCCCTTTGACTTTGAGGCTATAATAGTATAAAAGTATAGAAACAATTTCAGCTTTAAAAAATAACAGGGAAACAGATGAATGGCACTGAATGGCTCAAATAATTAATATTAAAAAATGAAAAATTACCACGGCATCATTTTGCAGAATATTCAGCCCAGTAATGATAATTATCTGCTCACATATTAGATCAACAAATTTAGAGACTATCATCGAATGAAACTTGAAAGTCAAAATATTTGTAACACATGGATTGCATCAAAAATCAAATAAAAATATGACATCAAAATCAGATTTATATCCTTTGACATTTTCCTCAAAGTCGAGTGCCAAGCTGACTACTTACACTAATAATCACCCATGTTGCCATTAAACCGAATACACAGTTGGAAACATAAACACAAGATGCATGCTTCCCGCCTAGGATTAAAACCTCATCCAAAATAATATATACATGATGTTATATTGAGATAATTAAGTTATCGATTCTTCCATTATGAATATTATATATTATGTGCTTTGATGTTTGTCACCATATTTAAGTTAATTAGTGACAAATAATATTTTTAAGTTTAATGTATGTAGGCTTAGAGTTTTATTACTAACTTCATGCTTACACCACATTATAATTAAAGTGAAGAAGCATGAGAATGAACTATACTTGACCTATGAAGTGTTGGAGAGATCAAGACTCAAGTGCACGCCTTCAAGTTTCAAGATTGATAAGATTTATTAAAGATTTTTTTATTATTTATTATTTTAATATGTGTAGAAATCATTGTAACATTGTCCTTAGAATATTAGAAGATATATGGACCATATTACGAGAAATTAAGACTTCATTAGATATTATTTGAATTGAGCTTATATCGATTATATTTGTGTTAGATCCACCAAGAGAGAGTTTATTGATATTAGGCTGATGGTCGGCCTTTGATTGATCAGTTGATCAATCAATTGCAATATATTGTTTTGGGTAATCAATCATTTGATCGATCAAAGACCTTTAATCGAACAAAACTGTTTGAAATGTGACCATTGAGTATCTAACGGCGAATTGCGATCAACTGATTGATCAAAAGCCATCTAACAACACCTTTTTTAGCCGTTGGAGAGATGATTTATATATTATTTTGAGGTGTTTTAAGGCTTGTTCTTGATGCTCATTGAAAATGTACTTTGGGCTTAGTTTTTTGATCCTTCACTTGATTGTGAAGAACGCCCTTAGTGGGATATCTAAGGGAGGTGAGACTTGTTTCCCTAATTGCGTTGAAGAAAGCCTCTATAGTGAGGTAGAGGAGAATTAGAGTATACGAGCTTCTCCACCTTGACCAAAGAAGTGTTTTATTATAGTTGAATAATTAGATTGGGTCGGGTTGGAAGCAGGCTCAAATTTGAGCCAAACCATGTTATATTCTTATGTCATTTACTTGCACTTTTATTATTGTTTCCGCTTGATTATCTCATTGCTAACTTGTGCTTGTGGGTTATCTTAATTATGATATAATTATAATAAATTATATATATTAAGATAAATTAAATTATATTTAGAGCCTTTTAACCACCTTCTAGACCAACACTGATCTTACATAAATAACTTACAACGAATAAAAAAACTAATATTTAAAATAAAAATATTTTGTATAAACTCTTTAACACCAAATTTGACACTTCAGATCTCAGTCGTTTGCATGTTACCCAGACTACAGAGCATAGTTGATTCATAGTCAACAAATGATTGATGGACAAATAGACTCCCCAACCGACCGAAAGGATTTCCCGAACTAACAAACACGTTAACCCAATTTACGCGCTAGCAAGGTATCACCTCCTAAAATATCACTCATCGATTGGTCCCAACATGTTAGGCATGAAAAGAGGCGTCCCTACCAGGCAAACTGTTTTAGTTGGGTGAACACATTGGATGCTCTTGCCAACTCACCGCACTTTTTGCGTTAAGTAGGATTTGCAGTTGACACTGAAGGGCTCTCTTCACATGTTTGTCCAGGGGACACTGTCTACTAATAGGCAATATTGAAACAACATTGATAACCTATTAGCGATACCTAATTTTGGAAGACAACCTATACACAACTAGCAGAAAAAGACTGTGAAGGCCTGCAACAAATTTTTTCGGGTACACGTTGGAGCTTCAAAGGTTCAATTCCACCTTTCCTAACTTTAATACAACGATTCTAACTCTCAACTCCCAAGTTGATTATTCACTTTCTTTGGCACTCACCATAACATTCTATGAATCCCATCTAAAGGAGAAGTAAGATTACTCTTTTCCTACAATGATCAAGGTGGTTCTATTTTTCATTTAGTAACTTCAACTCTGGCTCAACTCATTTAAGTGCTGACAGCCTGATAGTGAATATTCTCCCTCTTCCCATAATTTTTCTCTATTTTATATGATTTTCCACACAAATTTGGGTGTTATTTGTGCTTCCTACTCAATCTTTTCTTCAGTTGTTCACATCAGGCCTTTGCATAATATCGTTGGTTTTGAAAGATGATCTCATTCTTCAAGAGATCCGAGCCCTCCAACCCGTGTGATAGGTTTTTGCGTTAGCAAAACCATTGTACTCAAACAAGGCCAACGATTTCATGTTAACAAAAACCATTGTAGCCAAAACAAGGCCAAGGATTTCTCACACTATTTAGCAATTCATAGAATTCTCAAACAATGGGAAGCATGAAGAAATCTGCCAAACGCAATGAATTTGACCAGAATAAGAGAACAAAAATATTGACACGATAAATTGATAATTAGGCTAGTCCACACCAATGGTACAATTTCATATGTCAACTCCAAATAATAGCATGTAATACAGAAGAAAAACTGAGAAATTGAAATGCTCGAGAATTTCAAGGAGACATACTAAAGGTGAAACTAGTAATGATCATGACTAGCACTAAATATTTTCCAAACATTTGTTCAGGGAAAAAAGAACCAAATTGAAGTTGTACTTACAGAAAGAACGTTCTTAGTCAATGATGCACAATTTACTACCAACATGAGAGCAAGCCCCGAGAGATTACATATGAATGGATAGATAGCAAGTATTGCTATGCTGATAATCTGCATGCCAAGGATTTAAGTAAGATATTCAACTGAATTTCTACAGAATTTCAAAGGTTAAAACCAGAGTAAAGAAAAAAATGCTTTAAAGCTTACAGCTGCTACACGGGAAGAAATTATAGGTCCTAGAGCTTTCACCAAGAATGGGTATGCGAACAGCTGAAACAAAAAAAGACCTAGACCTAGAAGAAAACAAGAGCAACAAATCAGCTTGATTTTAAGGTTGGATTGCAACATCAACAAATATTTAGACTAACATGTCACAGCTGTTCAATTATAGGCCACACGAACTTCCCAGTTTACTCAATTGTCTTAGTTCGGTGCAAGCATCTCCGTGAAGCTGGAGTTTGAGTTCCAAAAGGTACTATAGTACATTAAATAAGTAGCATGCATCTTCCCGTTAAGCCATCTACAAACCTTATACTGGGGCTGTCTTAGGTCTGAGGCTTTTATGCACAAAGAAGCTTTTGGTTGCTATATGAAGCTTTGATTCTAAAGGTAAGCTCTGTTTAGTTTGAGGCCATTTTAACCTGATCATAGAAAAAATGGCCTCCAATTATTTTATTAAAAAAGATTTTCATTTTTCATCATCAATACATAAAACTTTAATATAAAAATTTCACTTTATATCACATTCTACACAATTTTTAACACATTATACTTAATTTATTATTATTTTTTTAATAAAATGGTTGGAGGCCATTGAAGGAAATTTTAGCCATGGCCTAGCCTCCAACCAAACAGGGCTTTAAAGAAGGTGAAGCACATATATGATACACAAATAAAGACGTTTAATATAGCAACATATGAATATTTGGGATTAGATAGATGGATTTGTCTTTTCCATTCTTTATATTATGTCTAATGATCATATATCCAAAAGCATTTTTTTCTTTTTGGTCTTTATATTCTTCCTTTCACTATCTCATGTGCTTACATATGGAAGTCTTTATAGGTCAAAGATGGAATAACCAAAGAACTTTAAACATTCTTAACGTTTTTACTATAGATGTCATTTTGCCCGCCCTCTCCTGGATAGAATTATTTCTAATGTGCTCCAATTGAATGTGACCACTCATCCATTTGAGATGCACATCTCCACTAAAATAATTTTATTGAAAATAAGATGAGTGATACATCAAAGTAAGCAAATATCCAGCATACTAGCAGTTCAGCACAGAACCTCTTGAAAAGATCATTGAAATGACATCCCATTGACTAGCTAACAGCCTAGGATAACCTATAAGCTTACATTCACTATCATTAATGTTATCGTCTTGAATGTTTGTGTAGATGAAGCACACAACATTAATTTCTCGGAGCAGTAGAACAGGATACCTAAAGAAAGGATATTAGTCTCGTTGACATGGCATAGAATGATTTGTATAATCATAAAGGAAAGTCGGCTCAACTATGGGCACAAGTACAGATAAAGCAAAAAATACCTGTAACAGCAAGCACTTCTCCTACATCCTGGGATGAAAAACTCAATCCTCCCAATTTCACACTGCTCTCAGCCCATAAGGAGAATATCTAATGAAACAACAATGAATTACACAAAATATAATAAATAAAATAAATAAAGACAGAATTATTAAAGCTAAGAAAACAATTAAAGAAGGTCAAGAAAAGTCATGCCAAGTTAGAAAGGTTACATAATTGTCAGCAAGTTTCTTTCAAGGAAGTTAAGATCTTTAAGCTTCATCAATAACTGTATTTACTTTCCATCAAAAACAAAATTGTATTTTCTGTGAGCTATATCAGTATATCACACAACTACATATATCATAATTAATTTAAAAAATCAGAGATCATGCTTGAAAATCCTAAGAAATCATCTTTTATGGCACATCTTTATGCAACTTCTGACAGATGTCCATATTAAATGACAAAGTTAACTACATTTCCACAGGATAGAACACTGGAGCATTACCTCTGAATAAGCTGTATCATTAAATGAAAAAACACAATAAATGATCATCGCAGACATTAATGGCCAGTTCTTCAATAGGCTCTTCTTAGAAGACAATGGTTGATGTTCCTCAGAATCTTCAATTGCACCATCTTCCAACTTATTTCCATTGTGAAAATGTAGTGTTTCCTACACAAAAGATTTACATCTCAACAACCAGTTAACAGACATCAATTTAACTTTAACCCCAACAAAATAATACTAGATAGAAATGTCAACTAGAACAGAATGATATGTTGTAGTAAGTCACATCATAAAGTTTTTAACTACTTTGTAATTTCATTTTTTTGACTAACATCAGCATTTGTTTGGTTGGGAACCAAAAAGGCTCCAAACTCTCCCAAGAACACCTCCACTAATATTTTATATTAATTTCACAATAACAACCAAACCTATATTCCACAATATAGGGTCGGCTACATGAATCTTTTGTTTCCACTGCACCTTATCAAATAAGAGCTCCTAATTTAGCTCTAAGCATGCAAGGCCATTTCTTATAGTTTCTTACCAAAATATTTTCAATCTTCCTCTTTTTTTTATATATGAGAAAGATTTAATAACGCAACTCTTCTTACTAAAGCTTCAATCGTCCTATGATATATATGTCAAAACCATTTAAGCCTACTCGCTCCAAACTTATCCTTAATAGAAGCTACTCTAACCTTCCTACGAATAAACTCAATTATCATCTTGTCTTTTCATGTATACGCACTAATCCACTTTAGCATTCTTATTTTTGTTACACTTAATTTCACATCATATAAAAATTTAATATTAGAAATTAACTTTATTTTATATCCTATAAAAATTCAACTTTATTTCACATCCTACACATCTTTGAATAAGAAAATCAACTTTATTTCAATTCTAACGCAATTCTCAATAATAAAATAACTTTATTTCACATGATAATATTGAAATAAATTTCTCTCAAGCCCTAAGACAACCTAAAACATCCCAAAAATAAACTTCAACCAAACAAAGCGTGACATCAAATGACCATTTTTATAATTTAATACACAAATCATACACGTAACACGTATAGAGTGCTTAAGACATTATTAGTAAGAGCCCCAACATCTTTTAAGGTTTACAAATGCATAAAAGATCTTGTTCATCTATTTGTAAAACATATAAAAATAATAATAATAATATGGGCAAATTACTGATAAGTCCCTATAATTTAGTTATATTTTGATTCACATTTTTTAAAATCCTTCACTTAGTTTCTAATATTTTTTAAATTCTTTCACTTAGGTCTCTGGAATTTAAAATAGGAACCTAAAGTAACGCAAAATAGGGACCTATCAGGTCCCTATAGCTTAAATTTAGGGACCTAAGTGAAATATTTCAAAAAATATTAACTAAAATGTAATAATGGGTAAACTATAGGGACCTATCAATAATTTGCACTATAAAATTTAAGCATCAATAACAGGAAGAAAATGTCACGTACAAAACTGAAATTTGAAGATCAATATGTATACAAAAGAAATAGCAACAAAAGTAGCATAAAAGACAGGCAGAAAATAACATTGCATACATATAATATAAACACAAACCCAATGCCAGCTTCCAAAATAAAAGTAACGCTATACTGAGAGAAATAACTAACGATTTGTAAAACATAAAACTTAAAAAAAAAGAACAACAAATCTACACAAACACAATAAAGCTCAAAGGCTAAAGACATGAACAGCTAAAATAATAGAACAAAGAACATGGCTCAAGCTCTGGAATAACAAGTAAATGAATTACCTGGATTTCTCATAAAGTTTACAAATAAATATTATAAGAAACATGAGCACTTAGCTTTGCCCTTGAATGGCCCTCAAAAAGTAAGCATTCTAAGAAAATTGTCCTTTAAGGTAATTGATTACCAGAATCAATGAAAACCTTTAGTAAACTACTCATAAGAACTAACATATATTTTAAATTGACAAAACATAACAAATATTTAGAAGAAATTCCATCAAACCACAACTGATAACTTACTGGAAGCCAAAAGCAAGCTATAAATGCTGAAACTGCAATGAGCGATATACAAAAGCAAGGTAAGAAGTATGGAAACCTACAAAAAAGAAAAAACGGTATTGAACTTTTAAAGCAGAAAAGTTAAGTGATTAGATAAACCAAAAATAATCATTAGAAAATGCCCTGACCTTCCAAAAAAGGACTCCTTGGAGAATATGTTTGGATATTTCTCTGCAGGCTGAACAATAAGAGCAGTTAACACAATAACACTATTTCTAGATGTTCCAAATCCAGATGCATGATTTCAATCAATTACTAATGGAAAGATAAAACAACAAAATAGGCAGAGGCTCATTAGAATAGGGATATGATTTTGCACTATAAGCAAAATCCACCACCTATGATAAAAGGATTAAAAATGCTGATGTAATCAATGAGGTGACCTGCACTTTGAATAAAATAGCAATGGCTATAGAGTGACTTGGAGGAGATCATTAAAGATATCAAAGTAATCTGCACATTAAGCATGTCTTCATCTATATTTATCCCCAAGTCATCATTATCATAGCTTTCATCAAGATGGGAAAAGAAAACAAGATTCTTTGTACCAGGACAATTCAGCAATCAGATCCAGGGTGCATAAACAACTAATTAGCATGCCATTTAAAAAAGTCAACAAGAAGCAAAAAAAAGTTGTCATTAAAAAAAATGTTTTCCGGAAACTTTAAAAAAGTAATTGTGTTAGTAGAAACATGCAAAGGGAGTCTTTCATTCACTTAAATGTAGAATATTGTTATCGTTTTTTATGAATAGGACAAAGCTGTTTTTGCTAACAATGATAATGATGATGCCAAAGAACATTTTGATGGGACCATTCTGATGATTAATAATCTAAATTAGATCATGCATCATAATGCCTTGATCGATAGATGATGCAGATTTTATCTATTTTACTTTATTTTATTTGTCTATTCATAGTTTGTTAGATTTTGAATTAGCCAAAGTATTTTTATTATTTATTTATTTAATGAAATTTTTTAGTTCCACATCTATTATCTTGTTTTGGGGTAGTTAGTGGATTCTCCTAGGTAATGAAACATTTATGTAGACTTGTGATAAATAAAAGTTTGCATTTGGATGCAATTTGACTCAGGATGGGGGTTAGTGGAAGCGATTACAAAAGGGCACGATATCTAGAAGGAAATGGTAGAACTTCAAGTGAGAACCCTTCAGATCCTATATATCTTAGTTGTCAGAAAAAACTTGAGATAAAGAAAAAGCTCCCTTTGAAACCCTAGCCATCTATCTTTGAAGCGCCATCACCACGCTCCCATGCCGATGTCATTAGCCTCATCCTTAATCTGTGAAATAATGACTTCATCCTATCATGACAACAAGGATCCAAGATCTCCCATACAACCTTTGCTCTTCGTGATGACCTAGTGCCCAAAAAGCACCCACATTTCAACAACTATAAATTCTTGATCAATTTTCAAATTCACTGGATAATTAATTTCAATTTGGAATTATTTATCATTACAAGTTATTTGATTTGCTTGAATTTAGAGATCTAAATTCTAGTTGAGAGAATTACTGGTGGTATTAAATTCTAAAAGAACCCGTCTTTGTTCCAAAGCCCTAAATCTAATTTACTGAAATTAAAATCAATTGCCTTAATCTAATTCGATAAATTGTTCTTTATAATTTGTAAGCTTAAAGTTGACATTTTAAATTAGTCAAATCTAGGATTATCTAAATTATTATATAATTAAATTAAGAAAAGATTTGCACTTTTTTGAAAATAATTTGCCATTAAAATTGTTGATCTTCACATTTTAGAAAAGATTTGCCATTTTTAAAAATAATTTTCATCCTCAATATGTTTTTTAATTTCATCATCATATTTCTCACATTTATATGCTCAGTCAGTACTTGTTAGGAAAAGTAGCATTATGTTGAACCCTATTGATTTTGATGATACCAATTACTTTAGCATTATTGTACTAACTTTTGTCTTAATTGTGCTTATAGGTCAATTTCTTCATCAAAGACAAAACAATTCAAGTCTAACAGATTAAGAGCTACTATTGTAAATTTATTTTATTTCTCTAGGACATTGTTGTAAGCATGTGTATATTTGCCAAGCTTTGAACTCGTATTTTTCCGTTTGGTTTTCTAGTTAAGAAAAATCTTATTGTTTCTTGTATTTGTTTTGCTTTGTTGCTAAGCTAAAACCTCAACAACCTATAAGAGTAGCTCACTCAAATCAACTGATTGGCGTTCGAAGCTTAACTCAAAATTCATTACTTATTACAAACTAAATTAGATGAAGGTTTAACTCAACTCAAATTTATGTCTACTTGGATACTTAAAATTTTGCAAAATACTTCATGGGACACATTAATCCAAATTGGAGTGCTTTCAGTAAGTTTATTTCGTGCCACAAGATAATCTTATTTTTAGGGTGAAATTAGCCTCTATAAAACTCTAGAAGCAAATCAACTAATATGTGACTAAATCAGAAGAGTAAAATTATATGGAAGATATATTAAACAGTACATGTGCAGCATTTTTGCACCATTTGTCAAGCAAACGGTTGCCCACTTCTCACCTGGGCAAGAAGACCTCCAATGGCGGGACCAACAATAAAACCTATACCCCTCGAGGTACTAACCTGAAGAAAATGGCATTTTATGAGAAAATACTCAATATGAGAGTGAAAAGAAACTTAACACAAAAGGCAAATGATTCGTTACAAGAGATAATCCCAAGGCCTGATACTCCTTCCGGCAAACTTCAGTAGAATATGCCTATATACAAGCCATGTTTAAGCTACACCATGACTACACAAGCAGAATAATCAAACTAGAGAACATGATTATCTCTAGGCACTCATCAAGTACCTTTATAGGACCAAGTAAACCAGAAAGGAATCCAAGAAGTGCTCTTGTAGTAACTGCCATCCAAAATGTGCCACTTAAGCCAAATAGTGTATTGAATACCATCCTACAAATACCGAAAATACCAGTTTTATGGAAGTAAAATGTAAGTACATAAAAAAGTTGAATGCCCATCATTTTTCTGGTAGATATTCTTTTTTAAAAAAAAAGAGCTATATAAAGGTGCTTACACTGAAAGAATGCTAATCATGATAACTGGCTTTCTCCCATATCGATCAGCAATCATTCCCCATAAGACAGAAGTTAAAGTTCTCCCAAACATAAATGCACCTCCTACATATAACAAACATGTGCATGTTACAGATAATATAAGGGTCCACAGATTCACTAGCATAAACCACATAAATTATGGGAATGCAAGTTTCAATACCAACAAATCCAGCATAGAAACCAATATCCTCCTCTCTTTTGGCAACATGCATGTCTCTTATCTGCAGAATTAACATGAAAAAAATAAGCAACCGTGGTAATCCACCCAAACTACAACCTTGGAAATATTTAGCAAATCCCCTCAGTTTGTTTGGCCTGCTTGGCAAGTAACCTGCAAGCATAGGGACTGTTTCCAAGAGTGAATGCATGCATGTGCTCGCAGGTAAACATGCGCACAACAGATACGTTAAGAATATACCACAATACCAAAGTCAACCATTTTGAATAATGATTCATTTCAATACTGCTGTACCATTTAATTGACAGTATAACATCATCCAATAACAGAAGTCACCAGGTACACATAATCATTACTTCACGTATTGCATCAATATTTAATAGACAATTCTGACACCTCATCCATCATATTACATGCACAATAATTAAATTGCGATTTTGCAGGAAAAATGAAAGCAAGTGACGTAACAGAGGGAATCTAAAACGAAAATAAAAGAGTTGCAACAGCTTTTTAAAAGTGGTTAGGATATGCGGTTCAAATGAATTAAATATGAAAAACAAATTTTTGGTTACACAAACATAAGCATGACTTGATCAACCTGATTGGCCAACCTAACTGATAATTAGGCTAGTTGAAAAGTTTATGCCAGCGTCTATGAATTGGGCTCTCTCCCTCCCTTCTCCCCTAAAACTACAAAATATTGTATATGGGAGGAGTTTGAGTGATCCGAGATATAGACTCAAGGAACCCAAACAAAAACTCAGATCATCTGTGGTCAAGCTCATTGCTAGCCTCAGGACCAAAAATGGGAGCCACAGATATCTGTGAATTATTTAAGATTTGGAAGCATTTTAAGAGTTGATAATGATGAATGAACCATAGATCTCATTCCAGGTTTCAATTAGACCAAGGGTCAAGTAGACCATTCGATTTGATCACATGTATTAAATGATCGGACCGTCCCATACATCAATTAAATGATCAGACTGTCCGGTCAATGATTGAACCGTTCAGTACCCGTCCACTATTTCAGGTCAAGATGGAGACTGATCGGACCGTTCAGCACACGGATCAGATCATCTAATCAGTTATGTTATGTTGAACTATTAAATGGTTAATTTGAAACAAATTTAAAATGGTTAATTCTCTATCGCAACACCCAAAAAGGAAAAATACATGAGCTAGAGTGAGCAAGTAAGTGTACGAACTTATAATTACAATTGAAGATTATATATGTTGATGTTGAGTAAGTGTATGGACTTGCCATACAAACAACCTTGTAAACAAAATTTTAAAGCAACAATGAACTAAAAGTAAAAATGATTTCCTTGGGATTGTGCACATGCCTTAACTTGAACATATAATATAATATTTGGCGTGACAACATCTATTGGTAATTTTTGACTATCATAGGGGTAACAATCCCTAGAATGCAAATACATTACTACAAAATTGGATACGTTTTTACTAAACTGGATACATTGACACAATAGAGAACCTTACATGATATTTTTAATGTGATGGTGTTCATTAGATATGCCTATGGAAGGTTATTTATGGGGGTGACGATTTTCAAATGTGTAAAAGATAGATGAGGTGTAGTAAGAGAACTCACAGGCCTAAAAGATAACAACAAATAACTGTTAAATGAAAATTATACATTACTTGCACCTTTACTAATTCTCTTGCATGCTTATGTAGTTAATGCTATGCCATTCACGCTACACATGTTCATTTTTTATTGTTCATATGATGCTTTGTTATCATGCTATAATTGATGCTGCTACTATTATACCAAGTAAACATATTAATACTATTATTACTATTTAATCTTTTATTATACAAGTTTCGTTAGTGTAAGACCTACAACATCTATTCTAATATACTCTTATTACTAATGTGACAGATACTAGAGTACAAAATCACGAGAATGAGGAAAACATTAATAGAAGAATCAGATTATTCATTCCCTTGCTTAGAGAGATTTCCATCACATTTGCTTACTCAAAAATGGAGTTTCATCAAGGGAACGCTTACTTAGTGAATCGAGACGACAAAGGTATTGTCAATTACAAGACGAGGCAGATGTAAAGTCCTCCACAAACAAATCATTTTTACATGCAATGGTTTCCTGAGGAAAAGAATGTTAAAAAACTGACTGAAGCTAAGAGAGAACCCTTCGACTCAAAAAAAGACGTGTGTAATCCGAGAAATAGGCCTTGATTGGTTCTAGTAAAAAATGAACTGATCTTTTTTCACATACAACAAAAAGTTTGATATAATTAACTCTATTTTACATCCTGTATAAATCTCAACATTATAAATCAATTTTATTTAATATTCAACTTACTTAAATAAAAAGTTATATTTTACTGTACATCATACATAAACCACAATATTAAATTAATTTTATTAACATCATATATATAACATATATAATAAGATAAATTACATCCAAATCCCTAAATTTAGGGAATAATATTACGTATGTCCACAAATTAAAATTTTTATCTAGGTCCCTGAGTAATATATAATATATCAACTAGATCCTTTTTTATTATAAAAATTTTTAAAATATCATTTTTGCCCTTGTATGATTTTATCTCTCCCATCCCACCTCTCTCCCCTCTCTCTCTCTCTCCTCTCTCCTCTGCCTCTCTCTCCTCTCTTTCAGCTCTCTCTCTCTCTTCTATCTCTCTCTCTCTTCCCTCCCCATGCGAAATTATAGGTGGATAAGGGTCACCACTGACAGTCCCACAGAACAGAGGGAAAGAAAGTAAAGTGGGGGGGGAGGGGAGAGGCCACTATCCATCTCCTGTCTCCCCTTCTCTTTCTCTTCTCTGCCTCTCCCGCAGGGTTGCAAGAGGAGAAAGGAAAGAGGGGGAGTAGAGAGGGGGAGTAGAGAGAGGGAGAGGTTAGAGAGGAAAGAGAGTCAAAGGTGACAGAGAGGTTAGAGAGATGGCTAGGAGAGAGGATAGGGGAGGAGAGAGAGAAAGAGAGATGAGAGATGTGGGGGAAAGTGAGATAAAGACAAAAATGATATTTTAAAAAATTTCTATAATAGAAAATTAAAAAAGAACCCAATTAATATATTATATATTACTCAGGGACCTACATATTATAAATTTTAAATTGAGAATCTATGTAATATTATGCCCTAAACTCAAGAACCTAAATGTAATTTACTCTGTATAATAATATATCCTCTCACTAACATAACTTTGGGAAACAAATGCAATGTGGAGAAGAGACAATTGGGCATCGGATCCTAAACCAATGTGAATCTAACCTATAGTTTGCTTCCTATTTAAGAAGAGAAAATCCAATGAATGGAGAACACATTTTTCAAAGTGCTTTGTTCCTCCTCCTTACCTCCCCTTCTCTTTCCAGTGAACTCTAACATGTTAGAGAGAGAGAGAGAGGAAGATACCCCAATGGTTGGCTCCACAAATAAGAATCAAGAGATTCTGAAAAGCTACATGTAGCTTATGAAAGAGGACACAAAACCCTTGTCGATCCATAATCTAGCCATCTTCTGCAAGTGAGAAGGTAGAGACCAAAACAAATTAATTAGTAGGTGAAACATGAATATCTGGTCACTGGAGAGCCTAACTTCTAACTTTAGCTTCTATAATCCCAATACTCAAGAACAGTTATCTATAGGCTTTAGTTTTTGTATTAGCTTAGATATTTGTAATCAAATTTACTCATGTTCTCATCATCTAAAATATGAATAAGGATGCTATCTCCAATGAATCTCGAAAAAATAACTTGTCACTGTCAAGAATTCCAAAAGAAATTATTACAAAAACTTTGAAAAAGTATTAAATTCCATAAACCACATATTCAGTAATAAAGGCACGTGAACTAACAAGTAGAAAATATGCATGTCTGAACAAAATCAAAGGAATTAGTAACAACAACAATATTCTATCAAAAAACAAAACAAAACAACTATAATAAAACGATGATGATGCAGGTACGTACCATGAAGTATAGGAACGGGTACAATGAGCATATAGGCAAAGCTGAAACAAAGAGATAATGACACATTATGGAGTAATTTGGTAAATGAAAGGCATCGGATATTAGTACTTCCAAACAGGCTTCAAAGCACATGTGAATATTAAAATACAATTTGATGAAGGGAACATAACGGGAAAATTTATAAATTAAACAGGATTTTACTTTATTCTCAAAATATCACTATCATAAGCATAGTTTCCAAGCAATCATGGTTTGCCTGACAGGTTAATGTGTAAGCGATATTTCACATATTCAACTTATAAATCTCAAGCTCAGCATAAATCTTACAAATATTTTGAAAATATACTGGTCAAATAAAAGTGGATTCCATTCTCTTAAAAAGGGGGAATCACCATGCTAAGGGTAGTGAAGGTTGTACATATTACCTTGATGATTCATTTCAGTTCATTATGCCATTACACGTGTTCCATGTGCATCTGAGATCAGACAACTTTTTTTTAAGGTGAAAAAGGAAACTTTTGCTAATTGCGGATAACGACAAGTAGGATTTGTATCCTCTCAAGTACAATCATAATTACACCAAAAACACTATACATTTAAATGACAATACCAAGAGAAATTAAAATATTTTAGAGAAAACTGTTGACTCAAAATATTCCCGTACATCATCAACAACAATATCATAACTTCATGATTTTGTTTTACAAATCATTTCTCACGAATTATTCATATTGATTACTACAAACAGTGTTAACTTTAATTTAAAACACTTCCTCTATAGCCTCCATGTAGCCTCCTTTTGGCAAACCATTCACAACCTTTTTATGGTATGACCACAATGGTACATCACCAAATCTTTTGTTAACACAACCACACCATGTTTACTTAATTGTCTTTAATAACATATAAAAATAGATGCTCTCTAACTCCCTCATATGTAATCCTTTTGTATTCACACCAATTCCACTTTTACCATAATTACCTGAACATCTCGATGATCTCATGTCAAATAACAATCAACTTGGGTGACTGGCTCTTTACACCAACACTCTGTTCCACATAATAAAGTTATTTTTTCTTTACTTCTACCATAAAAATATGTCATGCTGGAAGAGAAAAAAATAAATAAAAGAACTTTTCAAAAACTGGTTACCACAAAATTAATAAACCATGTTAGGAAACATTTGGAAGTTGCACCTTCTCAAATAGCTATTACAATACAATACACACAAGCATGAATAGTTATCAATGTCTTAATTTTACCATATGTGTATGCAGTAACAGCTTTATGAAGGTAACCATTTTATAGTATACCTGAACCTATCCTGCATGAGCCTATGCTTTTTTCTTTGCAGAATAATGATGCAAGCGGCGAATCTTAGTGCAATGGTAAAAGATGTTCTAGCTTGACCAAAAGGTGACGGGTTTTGAACCAAGAAACAACTTCTGTATTATAATAAAAGGAAGGTTGCTGCGTACGATAGACTAACTTCCCCTACCCTGACAAAGCGAGGAGCCTTTAGCATGAGAACAGCCTTTTTAGTTTGTGATGGTGCAACTAAGACACAAAGAAACGAATTAATACACTCAAACTCTCGATGAAACAAAGCCGGGAGTTGCAAAATACTTAAGCATGCTGCCACATGCAGTCATCAACATCATAATCATCACCACCACCATTATTAATACAATGGCCTTATTTTTCCTAAACAAGTCAAGATCAGCACTGAAGTATGAAAGCACCTGTTGAAACCAAAATGATATAATGCATCACTTCTAGAACATGTACCAAACTCTGCCCATTCATACTAGAGAAAAAAAAATCTTAACAGGTTCATCATTTATAAGTCAAGATTAATTTATCTGTATCTATATGTTACAAAACAGGGCATACTAAAGCTTTCAGAAGCCATACACTCTCCATAATACTGTAGTTAATGCTTGCATAAACGTATGCACGTGATATTAGCAAAAGAAGTCCTCTTAATTAAAGTGGAAACTAGCTATTGACGAGGCTTTCTTCATTAATTAGCACTTATCCATAAAAGTGATGGAAGAAGATCTCAAAGCAGACCATAGAAACATAAGTGGATAGGTTTAGCCATCAAAAACAAAGCTTGTTTGATATCCTGTAACTTTTCTTGAAAAAGGCTATCAATATCTTAAAAACTTGTTTGTCATCATAATTAGATTGCAAGTGCTTACACAATACTCATTGTTCAGAGCTTTCAAAAAGATCACAACACACCTAAAGTTCGAAGACCAACAGAGCATAAGAAACAACCCAACACAAAGATGAAATCTGAAGTGTGTTCTAACTAATGTCTCACCTGAGCAGAGGGTAACAACCCATATATATACGAATTCCCTGTAGGGTATTCCAAGATGCGTCTCATTTTTCATATCCTGCTTGCATCCGGGGCAGTTCTCATAGTATACCTTCTTCAGCAACGCTCGGGTTTCTGCAGCCATACTCTCCGATCGGTTCGTTTACCCTAATGTATTCTGCGGAACCTCCCAAGATTGGAGAAACTAAAGAACTGGGAAGTAGAAGAGAACAGAAAGAACGACCGCTAGCACCTTTGAAAATAAAGAGAACAATCGCCACTTCTCTGAAGCGGAAACTTCCTCCCCAAGCAAGCAGATAACACCTTCCCGAAATCACGACATAAAGAGAAGACGTCTAATGGCGGAGCAAATAAAGAGAAGACTTATTATTTGTGAGGAAGGATGGCCGTCGTATCGAACGAAATCAGGAATCTTCTGAATAGCGGACGGCTTTGAACGCCGCTTTCGTCGAGCTCGGAACCCTTGCAACGTAAGAACTCGGCTTGAAACGTTCCTTTCAGATCTACTGATCTCGCGCAGGTGCTCGATTTGCAAGGGCTTTGCCGGCGGCTGGAAGAAGGAGGTCGAGGCGACAAAAACGAGGCCGAAGGGATCGACGGTGACGCCGGAACCTGATTCCACGGAACCGCGAGCGAGCGAGCGAGCGAGCGAGCGAGCGAGAACCGGAACGAGGATGACATTAGGAATTGACATGGGGTGTGTTTGTTTGTAAGGTTAAATTTAAGAAGGTTAAAATTAAATTTGGATAGAGATATTTTTTTATTAAAAATTGTGAATGATGTGAAATAAAGTTAGTTATTATGTTGGGATATGTGAGGGATGTGATATAAAGTTAGTTATTATGTTGGAATATATGAGGGATGTGATATAAGTTAGTTATTATTTTAGTAATATGTGTAGGATGTGAAATAAATTTAATTTTTAATATTAAATTTTATGTGTAATGTGATATGCCTGGTTAAAATTAAACCAAGTTAATTTTAAACTTCTAGACAAACAGGGCCCATGTGTTTGAAAGTGAACTCTGCTCCCCTTCTTAATAAAAAACAAAAACAAAAAACAAAAAAAGAGATTTTACATACAGGACATAAAATTTACACGAAACTATGCATTTCACCATCAATTTATAAATATTACCACTATCACACCATATTCATTTAAGGGGGCGTTTGGTTCAATGTTATCTTGATGTTATGTTATGTTATCTAGAGAAGACAATTATTTGATTTAATGTCATCTACAAATAATTTTCTATTAGATTATAAAATTATTAGTCAAAAGATGACATCTAGATTACATAACATAACATCAAGATAACAACGAACCAAACGCCCCCTAAATTTTACGCATTTCACATATTTCATACTATATTCTTTGACGGTGAACTTCACATTTCTAAATTGGTCTTGATCTTAACTATATTATTAATATATTAATTAAATACTATAATAAATTAATTTATATAAATAATAATTTAAATATTTATGAATTTATGTATTTTAATTTATTTATCTTATTTAAAATTTCTAATTAGGGTACCGAATTTAAATCCACATGACTATAATTTTTAATTGAAGTAAGAAAATTGATGTGTTTACAATAAAAAATAAAAATATATATTAGAATTTAAATATTAATAAATTTATGTATTTTAATTTACATATAATATTATAAAATATATGAAATATGTGAAATGCGTAAAATTTAAATGAATATGGTTTGATAGTGGTAATATTTACGAATTGATGGTGAAATGCGTAATTTCGTATAAATTTCATGTCCTGTATGTAAAAATCCCAACAAAAATTTCTTACTACTGATTTGACACTAATAAAATATTATTAGATTTAAAATAATAATAAATAAATAATTTTTTTATTATATTTTACTGTAAAATAAAAATAATAATTTTATTAAAAATAATTAAGTATATGAAATAAAATAATATTTTTTATATTAAAATTTATATAAAATATAATAAAAAAATTTATTTATTTATTTTTAATTTAGTATCATTTTAGTCTGATGTAGAACTATTTTAAATTGCGGAGACAAACAGACCGCTTATTAAATTAGCTAAGTTACAGTTATATCCTTGATTTAATCTAAAATGGTGATTAATATATAAATATTAATTCTTATCATATTAAAAAAAATAAAATTATAAATCAACATAATATTTTCTTAAATCTCAGGAGGTTGACTGTGATATTTATTTTAAAATTAATCATGTTAATTTTATTAAAAAAATATTTATATTCAATTTAATGTAGTATTTATTTATATATAAATTTTAATATTAAAATACTATAAATATATTAAAATAATAACTAATTTATCCATATTTTTGTATATATCTCAATATAATAATAAACTTTATTTTATACTATATATAAATTTTTAATAAATATTTTTTAAAATTTAGCATTTAACTTTATTAAAAAAACATTTACAAGAAATAATCAACTTCTAAAAGAATAAATTTAAATATAAAAAAATCACTTTATGATGTTCTTAAATAATATATATAAATGGTGAATATGCTATTTTAAAGTTCAGTTAAAGGCTTTTTACTGAAATTAATTAATGATGGTTTTATTGTTTAATATTATTGTCTAATAATAACAAGATTATTTTTTATTATTATTATTTTAATTTAATAATTTATGAAATATTTATAAATAAAATTTATTTATTAGTGTAATAAATACTGATAACTTAATTATAAGTTTAATGTGAAGCTCAAAACAAACTAAAATGCCCTATTTAATATCATTATTATCACTTTCATAAAAAAAAGGTTTTTTTTTTTGAAAGTGGCATCATTATCAGATAAAAATTTGATAATTTTTTGAAAAATACGCAGCCTTTTCCAAATTTTTTTGATCCACCAAACAGAAATACTTGGCAGGATAAAAAGGGCACAAGAATATAAAATTTCTTTATGTCCAAAAAAAAAAAAATTTCCCTGCTCTAAATAATAAATCATTATCACATAATTAATATCAAAAAAATCATTATCACTAATTACAGGGTTAATTATTGATAAACCTCTTGAATTAATTCCTAATTATACTATGGGA
Source organism: Apostasia shenzhenica (assembly GCA_002786265.1). Taxonomy (NCBI): domain Eukaryota; kingdom Viridiplantae; phylum Streptophyta; class Magnoliopsida; order Asparagales; family Orchidaceae; genus Apostasia; species Apostasia shenzhenica. The sequence continues at coordinate 117,781 of KZ452967.1, read as the reverse complement.
GCTGCTATTCCCCCCTCTTGACAAAACCCCCCGGGCCCCACCCTCCTCCCCTCTTAAATTACTTTTTTGCCCCCAACTCCCTCCCCCTTCTCTTTAATTTAAATTTTTTATTTAATTTGATAGTTATATTATTCTTATTCATTAAATTTAATTCATTAAATTTAATTCATTAATTATTTTATAATATTTTTTTCTATTTTATTTATTTAATAGTCTTTATATATTTATTTTTTTAATTTGTTTAAGAAATCTTATATATTTTTTATTTGTTGTTATTTATTTTTGTGTTCCTTTTTTTTATTTATGTAATTTTTTTGTTTTTTTTTCTTTTATTTAACATTACTTATTTAAAATAGAAATGATTTTTTTACAATAATTTTTTATTTATGGCAAAAGCGATTATATATATAACTTGCAAACAGACATATTTTTAATAATCAAATTAAATAAAAAAAGTAATTAATTAAGGAGAGTGATCTTTGAGATGAATATTAAATAAATAAAGTATAATTTTTTCTTTAAATTATTAATTAATTATATTTAATGAATAAGAAATATATAATAATCAAATTAAATAAAAAAAAGTAATTAACTAAGGAAAGTGATCTAAAGAACATTAAATAAATAAAATAAAAAAAAGATATTAGAAAATAATTATTTAATTAAATTTAATGAATAAGAATAATATAGTAATCAAATTAAATAAAAAATATTAATTAAAGAGAGGGGGGAGGGAGGAGGGGCAAAAAGGTCAATTTAGAGGGGAGGGGGGTTAGGCCCGCGGGAGGGGTGGTGTCGAGGGGGGGAAAAGCAATTTGCTTATACTATAGATCATGTGCTTTAAAACTTTACTCAAAGGTCACTGTAGTTAATATTCAATTATATTTTGATCCATTGGCCCCGTTTGTCTAAAAATTTAAAATTAAACTGGTTTAATTTTAATCAGGCATATCACATCACATCATAAAATTTAATATTAAAAATTAAATTTATTTCACATCCTACACATATTACTAAAATAATAACTAACTTATATCACATCCCTCACATATCCCAACATAATAACTAACTTTATTTCACAACTTTCAATAAAAAAATATCTCTATCCAAATTTAATTTTAACCTTCTTAAATTTAACCTTACAAACAAACACACTAAATTTTAAAAATTTAATAACATGATTTTAATTTACATTTCAGATCTAAGGAGAGAGATGGGAGAAGAGAATGACAAATAATTTATTTTATTTTATATATTTTAATTAAAAAATATTCATTTTGAATTTGAATATGCAACTAATTTAATTTTAAAAATTTTTATTTATTTAATTAAAGAATTATTTTTTGACAAAAAAAAAGAAAATATATTTATAAGTCTAATAAGAAATAAAGTAATTTTAATATTAAAAAGTGTGTAAGATGTGAAATAAAATTTAATTTTTAAATTAAAGTTTGAGTTGAATATGAAATAAAAATAATTTTTAATATTTAAATTTATGAAAGATGCAAAATAAAAATATTAAAATTTATAAAAAAAAATTAAATACACATTAAAATATTAATTTGAATATTTCAGCCATAAGCAAAATAAGGCTCACACATAATTATTAGTTTTTTATAATCAGGCCAAAAGATATTTCAGTTTGCTAACCTGGCCTGTTTGGCGAGGAAAAAAAAAAACTAAAATAGTATTAATTTAAAAAATAATAATAATAATAATAATAATAAATATTTTTAAATTATTTTATATAAATTTTAATATAAAAATAATATTTTACTTCACATATTTAATAATTTTTAATAAAAATATAAACTTTATTTCACATTTTAGATCAAAATATTTAAATATTTTGGTCTAGAATGTAAAATAAAGTTGATATTTTTATTTTAAATTGTTGAGCATGTAAAGTAAAATAATATTTTTTTATATTAAAATTTATATAAAATAGTATAAAAAATTTATTTATTTATTATTATTATTATTATTATTATGTAAATTAGTATCAATTTGATCCTATTTTAATTCTATTTTAATTCGCCAAATAGAGAGTGTGTATAAAAAAATACGATGACTCTTTAAATATAATTATATATACTAACAAAAAAAATATCAGATTTCAATCTTTCATCAAAAAAATGTTAGAAAAAAGGCGATATTTAAAAAAAAAAACTAAAATTGCAGTACTTTTGCTACCTCAAGATTCCAAATTAATTTTTTTATAAAATTAAAATTAATTAACAATATCTTTTAAATCACAGAAGCTCAAACGCAATTTATCCTAATTTAAATCTATTTAACAATCAATAATTTTCTATAACTTATAAAATAAAATATACCAAGAAATTAACTATAACACTTATTAGCAATTTTTTAAAACTTATAGATCAAAATAAAATTAAAAATTAATCATAAAAACCTATCGATAATTAACTTTTTAATTATATTATAATTTTATTTTTATCAATAATATTATTATCATATAAAAATTATAATTAAATTTATAATTATTTATGAAAGCTAAGCGTTCTCTTCCCAATATTCACGGGCCTTATTTAATTCAAATTACTTTTTTAATTTAATACAAATTTTAATTATAAAAATTAAATTTATTTTACATTTAACTCAAATATAAATATTTAAATTAATTTTATTACTCATTTAACATAATTTTTAATATTAAAATAAATTTTTTATTATTAAACTTTAAAAAATAAAATATTTTCTTCATTTGCCTAAAAATCAAGCTCGAACAAACGGGAATTTTATTGGGCAAAAATTTTATGCAAAAATTAAAATATGCCCTTAATTTGTTCAATTCAATTTTCAGTTGAAATGAAAGAAAAAATAATATTTTGAGAAAAATCTTCGAACAAAAAACACTGTGACCCCATTTGTTTCAATATTAAAAATTAATTTAATTTAATTTTAAATAAATATATAACATCACACATAAAATTTAATATTAAAAATTAAATTTATTTTACATCCTACACACATTACCAAAATAATAACCAACTTATATCACATCCCTCGTATATCTCAACATAATAACTAACTTTATTTCAAATCATTCACAATTTTTAATAAAAAATATTTCTATTCATATTTAATTTTAACTTTGTTAAATTAAATCTTACAAATAAACAAATCCTAAAAATAAAACTACTTAATATATTATATTTGACTCAGGATGTTAAGTTTTCAAAATCTTAACCCTACCTAAAATTATACTCTAAACTCAGACCTAAATGTAATTTATGCAAAATTAAAAAACAAGTTAAACATTTTTTTTACGGATCCATCAAATTCATCGGTTAGTCCAAAATCCAATTCAATCATTATTTTTATGCGATAATTACCTACATGCCACATAATTTAATTTTATTTATGCCTTACCCATTCATTCTTAATTAATTACACTATGCACACTCAAAATATTATAAAATCTTACACACACATATTTTAACTTATTTTTATTATAATGAGTAATCATAATTTTTCAAACACCTAACTATAATTAGATTACAAAAAATCTGAGCCGTTCATCATATTATTTTAAGAATATTTAAATATATTTTGAACGAAAATCCTAAAATCTTAATGTTTAGGTGGCGACAAGAGAAGAAAACATCTGCGACGTGAATTGATCTTAGGACAAATCAGCGCTTTAGTGTAGTATTGAGGAAGAGAAAAAAATGTATCATTAAGAGTAAAAATATAATTTTAATGATTTACTAACAGAATATTTTTTTTTCAAATAGATTTTAATTAAGCTTTAACTCAAATGTGTGTATATAAGATTTTATAATGTTTTGAGAATGGATGGGTAAGGCATAAATAAAACTAAATTGTGTGACATACAGGTAATTATCCCTATTTTTACTTTATGGATGAACCTGATAAAAATACTAAAGAGGTTCACATTCAAAGCGGCTTTTCTCTTCTGAAAACATAGTATATACGAAGACTTAAAATTGGTAGAATTCCGAAATGAGTGTTGCAACACATATACTGAAGTAATCTACAGTACCAAACGAGTAAAGATCTCAAAGTTTCATGCTCGGGTTTCTGTTCTACTATTATCTACAACACGGCAGGACGCGGCACACATAAAATCGATTACTCATGCACAGTTGAATAGATGCGAATAGGCTTACTTTTAATGCTTTTGTATGATGACTGAAGGCACTAGCACCTTGTATCATAGGATACAAGCCCAAGCAACTCTGGGCCCTCCAAACGGGGATTGTTCTCAAAGCTGCAGAGAAAAATCAAAAAAATTTGAGTTCTTCGAGCTTGAAAACAATCGTATTGAGGTCGGCTTGGCTTTAAAATAATCGATTTTGAATACCACTAGTTCGAATGAAATCATCAGACATGAGTAAGGTTTCGGCTCGGGCGGACCCGAAAGAAACAGCATAAGCCAACAGACTGATCACCGAAATAGATGTTTGAATAATATATCAAAATTAAGCTGGAACTGTTGGAGCAGATATTGATATTTAATCTAAGGCTTAATCGTAATTACCTCACTCTAGTTTCCGCTTACATGCATTCAGGTCTTAATAGTTTCTAAATTAACCAAATAGATCTTCTAGTTTGAGATGAAGTACAAATAAATTAACTTTAAATTAATGCATGTTCTTTAACTAATAAATTAATTTGATTAATTTAAATAGTACATTAAGAAAGAAAGTTGGTGTTGCACCAATTGAGGATAAACTTAGAGAAAGTCGGCTTCGATGGTTTTGACATCTAAATCGCAGGCCAATTGAAGCTCCAGTTAGAAAAATTGAGTTACTGGATTTTGCCCATGTACAAAGAGGAAGAGGGAGACCAAAGAAGACATGGCAAAAAACTATAAGGAGTGATCTTAGTTACTTAAACTTAGATAAGAATTTGGTAACTGATAGAGCGCAATGGAAACAAAAGATTCATGTAGCCGACCCCACCTAGTGGGATTAAGGCTTGGTTGTTGTTGTTGTTGTAATTTAAATAGTACATTAACATTTTAGATCCAAACTTATTTAGTAATTACAGAAAACTAGATGACCGAATTGATTAATTTAGAAATTAAAGGGACCTAATTGTACATAAGCCTAAATTAGAGAAACGTGATTACTATTAACCTTAATTTAATCATAATCCAGAGAGTTCTATAGCTCTACAATTCTAAAACACACGATAGATAGATGAGATTTTATTGAGTTTCTGAATTTTTTTTTAAATCTGAAAATTGAGATTATTCAGTTTCAAGAAATAATACTTGTTTAAAGGGATGTGCTCAAAAGGCCCTGTGGTAGGAATTGTGCCACAAAGATCGTTGTTGGAGACGTCCCTGAATATTAAGCACAGTATGGTTAGCTTAAAAGGAGATGACAACCATGTAAAGCTTCGTGCTGGAAGGGAGAACTTACACTACTTTAAGGCTAGAAATTCGAGTCAGCTCTCTGGGGATTCTTCCATTTAGCTTGTTGTTGTTCAGCCGTCTACAAAGAAATGTCAAAAAAATAATAATAATATAACCCAACAAAAACTAGGACATTCTAAGCAATGCAATAATTTGTCGATCTCAAAATGCAAAATTCATAAGGTAAAGTGACAGACTTTACATGAATTCCATCATAGCTCATTGAATAAATGTTCAACTCACAAGAATACTAGAGACTTCAGTTTCCCAAACGACGGAGGAATGGTTCCGGAAATATTATTGTTGTACAAGTCCAAGCTTATCAGACTCTTCAAGTTGCCAAGTTCTTCAGGGATTGGCCCATCAATGTTATTTTTATAAAGTTCCCTGGCAAAGTCATAAGAGAAACCTTACTGGTTTGACAAAGAACATCTTCCAAATCAGAAGATATAAAACAATCATCATGATTTTTTTAAAGTTAAACACTACTGGAATCCCATAAATTGTCATGCATATTTCATTTCAAAATTGTGATGTCCATCTGCTACCAAACTGGATAACAGAATGGCAAATACTGGAGGTTTAGACGAATTAGCCAAAGTGGTAAGTATTTTCCCAAACTCCAATTAACATGATTCATAGAGCAGACCACACTAAACAAATGAGCTTATTCATCAAATGCATGCAAAAAGGATGCATTGGAGTAGCAATAATACAAACTGACTACGGTTACCAGGTCCCACAAATTGAAGGTACCAAACTTGATGTTCATGAAATGAACTTACAGATATTGCAAATGTTCAAGCTTCCCAATATCAGGTACAAGGTGACCAGATAAGTTTGAATTTCCAAGGTCCCTGAAACAGAAGAATCAATTAACAAATTGCTAACAGCTCCGAAGCATATAGCGGTAAAATCAGAGGCATGAGAAATTAGATAAATATTATAAATATGTTCTTGGAGATGAAAAGTAAATTTGATAGAATTATATGATGAGATTTAATATTGAGGGGACATTTAATTTGATGTTATCTTGATATTATATCATGTTATTGAAATATCATGATGTAACATCCTATGATCTCAACGTAGAGATATTGTCCGCTTTGGCTTCTGGGAACTACGTGATTTCAGTACTTCCTAGAAAGCCACTCATCTCAATACTACTCTGGCTCAACATTAGCCTCACGGTCAAAAAAGCATCTTTATCATTTTGGATTACATTATCTACTTATACAATTCAAAAACTCTCATCGCTTTTAAATACGAGATGATTCATTCTTGTGCCCCTCCACCTAAAAGCCTACCAGGAGCAGCTCCTTATCCAGATAATTCTGATTCACTCATATAGACATCACTCTACGATCACTCTCTGCCCTCTTCAATCCTAGGTTGTCACAAGCCCACCAGCTTCTGTTTGATTTGTCCTCAAACCACATCGTACTATGAGAAATCGACTCTGATGTTATATGTAATATTCCGTAATCCAAATGTAGAGTTACTGTTCGCTTTGACCTCCTAAGAAGTACTCAAGTCACATACTCCCCAGAAACTAAAGTGAACAATACCTCTACATTTGGATCACAGGATATTACATATGACATCTCGATGTCATCTTTTGAATGATACTTCTATAATTTTTTAGAAGATTATCTAAAGAAGTTCTTAAACCAAACAATTATTTTCTCTAAATAATATGACATAACATTAAGATAATATTGAACCAAACTCCCTCACCCTCTCCCTCAAGTTCCAACTTTCACAAGAAGTTGATTATAAATGTTTTACAACTAATCTAAAAAATTATAAGATTTTGTGTAAATTGTTTCCTTCAACAAATATAAACATCAAACAAAGACCATCAGAGATCAAGTCTGTTAATTTACAACACAGAAATGTTTAACAGAATTTTCAGAGTAATGACAAGAAAATTTAGTAGAATAACTTGAACATAGGTTCGTATCTGCTGAATTATAGTGCCTTAATGAAGGGGTTTGAAAAGAGAGTGAATTTTCAAAAGGCTAGCGAGAATTAGTTTTACAAAAGTCAGCAACAAATGCAACTCCATAAAAGGCAATTAGTGGTAAAAAAGGAATTTAAAAAAAAAGAACAATAAGCAAAAAACAAGGTTAATGATGGTGAGATTTGGCATGGTAGAACAATATAATAATAAGAACAAAATAGTCAACGCACAAAGATAACTCTGGACCACTGAATGCGATAAAGATGCGATTTGTTAGGCACATGCATGTTATTCTAATAAACATTGGTGACCATATGGCTTTTGTTATTATCTCAGGTTAGCATTCAAAAAGTGGGAGAGAACTTGGTTCAAACTAACCATGCACCAACATGAAAACATTCCAAAAGAGTAGCTTTCAAGGAAGAAAAAAATAAGCTACTTCGCAGGCAACAACTAAGTTAATTAAAAGGATTGCTAAATTTAAATTCTAAAACTGATTCAGGAATTCGTCAATAGTCACTCTATCGAAATAGGTCTATATTTTAGTCATATATAAATATTCGAAAGACAGGTTTACCTTTCACAAATTCCAACTTAACATCATCTTCATCAACCAACGTAAAAAACGGTTTAACCATAATTGCAATTATGCAATAAGATATACAAAGAGAAAGGTCGTGATTGGTGCCTGGCCAAAATGAAATTATTTTTCTAGCTCCTCAAAGTTTAAATGCTCAAACAACTCATGAAGCAAAAGTGATCATGAAGAAATCCCTCTAGATCTCTGAATTCCCAATCTCGGAATACTCAGCAATGATGAAGGCAAGCAAACAAGTATTACATAATCTCAAAGTTAATTGCTTCCACAGAAACACAGAAGATGCTAAAATCTTTGTAAAAATGCATCATCTTAGCTTAGTCTTCAGCTATTTTTGCTTTACTATATGTTTGCTACAATTTCACTCATAAGAGAACCAAGTTCCATGTCATCTTTATTGCTGTTATAGAGTTTTACATAGCCATATTTCAAAGAAAGGGAATCAAAATTTCACTCATAAACGGGAGATACAAAAATCTTACCTTAACTAAAACAAACAAGGAACCTACATGAAAGTTAGAACTATCCCAAGAAAAATGGATAGTGTCAAGCATCATAGATATATGATCTTCATCATTTAACAGAACCAAAAAAAAAATTGAAACTAAATGACTAACCGTGCATTTAACTAAATGTTTACAAGAAAGAAATAAGATCAACAATAGTATCTTGATCCGCAGGGGAATTCTCTGATAAAAAGAGAATTAATATAATGTACAAGCAAGCTATTAAAACAAAATAAAAATAAACCAACTGAAAATTAGACAAATTCACGCATAAATGAAGGATCAGGTCACATCTTAAGACAAAAAATAGTTCGGTTAAATCCCGGAAAACATGAAATTAGATGTTGTGCCGTTTAAGCTTGCGCCCACATACACTTTGTTGAAGGAGTAGGTTGAACAACAAAGAAATAACAATAATAGCGAAGAACAAGAGACCACAAAAGGGTTGAACACAAACCCAAAACAAAATCGTTCTGTTATTGTTTGCCACGAAGTCAAGCAAAGAATTCAAGAGCAGCCGCAAAACAAAGACAACTAACAGATCTGCATCATAAAAGACTGTCCAACAAAAATTCGAGAGCGTATGGGGACAAAAAGGGGGGCAGTCATACACTCTTGTGACGCGATTGTCCTGATTGCATGTGATGTGGAACCACGTGCAGGGATTCACAAGTGTCGGATCCCAACTCTGAAGCACGTTTTCAGGGTCGGACAGACTCCTCCGTAGCGCGTAGAGTGCATCTCCCTCGGAGTTGGAAGAAACAAAGGGCGAAAGCAGATAAAGCGCCACCACCACCAGCGCAAAGCTTCGGACAGCGACCTCGCAGAAGACGGCCATCGCTTCACCGCCCCCGAACTACTTGATCCCTCCGGCTAGGGTTAGGGTTTCCACTCCTCCACGAGAACGAAGAGGAAGGAGAAGAGCAGGACGAGATCCGAGACCGAAGAGAGGAAAGCGCGTGCGGTAAGTGGAGGACGGAAGGCAACTTTGAACTGGTGGGAGTCGTTGGTTTCTCGTGTTCCGCATGAGAACGTTTGCGTTAAACGTTGACGGCTAGTCCTTCCACGGTTCCACCGACTGATTCCTCGTTGGAGCGAGGACTAAATAAAAACCAAAATGATATTAATTTAAAAATAATAATAATAATAATAATAAAAAATAAAAAATTTTAAATATTTTATACAAATTTTAATATAAAAAATATTATTTTACTTCACATACTTATTAATTTTTATAAAAAAAATAATTTTATTTTATATCCTAGACTAAAATTCTCGATTTGAATATTTTAGTCTAAAATATAAAATAAAGTATTTATTTTTATTAGAAATTATTGAGTATGTGAAATAAAAAAATTATATTAAAATTTGTGTAAAATAATTAAAAAAAATTATTTATTATTATTATTATTATTGTTTTTTAAATTAGTATCACTTTAGTCCTGATTTGGTCCTCGCGCCAAACAACGCCTTAATATATCATTCCGTTCAAATTTTTTTCATATTAATAAAAAAATATTTTTAATTAATAAAATAAATTAATTATTTAAAATTTTTAATAAATTTTTTAGATAAAAATAATATTAATTTTAATTTATTAATTAAAAAAATATTTTCTATTAAATATATTAATTAATATCAAATAATCAGTCAATTTATAAACGCAATTTAATTAATTTGAAAATCATTAAAATTTAGTTATACATAAATTTAAATTAGAAAAATTTTATTGTTATTAACCTTTGACTTCATCAAATATTTCGGTCATTCTTTCTAGATATTTTTTAGTTCACCGTTCAAGCATAGAAGTCGGACCCACAGCTGATGGAAGGAAAAAAAAAAACTAATTTACCATTTCTTTAAAAAATATATTTTTTTTCATAAAATTAACATTTTATATAAAGATATTTTCAAGTCAGACAGAGACAACTTAAGAATATGTATCCTTGTTTTAATATAAAAATATTTTTATATAACTGAAAAGAAATATAATTATATAGTTAAAAAATAGCTCAAATAAGTAAATAAAAAATAAGCATAGTTGAAAATTATTTTTACATAGATAAATGACGAGATAATAATTTTTTTTCTTCTTCTATTTGCTTGCAAGTACTATATGCCCCTCGCGAGGCCGCAGTCACAGCCACGACAGGCAGCCCTCCCGTGCGAGGGACGACCGCACTAGTCGGAGGATCACACGCCCCGCGCAAGGCCGCGGACGTGCTGGTCACATGCCCCACGCAAGGCCTCGGACGTGTGTGTTGCACGCCCTGCACGCAACTGCAGCCACGGCCGTGGCCAGCAGCCCTCTTGCTCACAAGGGATGGCCGCGGCCGTCGACGGCCTTCCGCAGGGCGTGTAACCCACAGACGCTGCGGCCGTCCCTCTCGCGCGCAAGGATTTGCAGGAGAGAGAGGGGGAGGGGAGAGAGAGGGGGATATGATGGTAATTTTAATAAATTTTTAATAATAAAAAATAAAAAGTACCTATTTGTTATTTATTAAAAACTCAGGATCTCGATATTATAATTTAAAAAACGTAGATCTGTGCAGTATTAAGTCATAAACTCAGAAATTTGGGTGTAATTATCCCTAAAATATTTATAAAAAATCTAATATTATGAGTTTAATGCCTTTTGAATGAAGGATTTTCTTATGTGAATATGTCTAATCCAAAATAAAATTAATTTGTTATATTGTGCTTTGTATAAAATATAAATCTAAGTTAATAATTATATTAAAAAGATGCAAAATCTATCATAAAAAATAAGAAATCAAATTAGTTTTCATATAAACGTTTATGTATAATAAGAAAAAATTATTTTTATTATTAAAATTTAATGTTAAATTTGATGTTCTAATTTTAATCAAATCTTTTTTTTTTTTGTCCTACTCTTTGCCACCAACTATGGATTATGTGGGTTAGAATGTGAATACAATATATATATATATATATATATATATATATGATTTGATCTCCATAGAAACTTTAATATATATTTAAGGGAACATTTAGTTGATTAATGTCATTTATATATTTTTATTTTCTTGAAGTCCATTCTACCTCTAAAATATAATTTAGGAATAATTACATTCAGGTCCCTGAGTTTAAGATTTATTATCACACAAGTCTACATTTTTAAGATTATAACATTGGAGTCCCTAATTTTTTAAATTTATACCCGGCGCGGCCGTCGGCGGTGTCGGGTGGCGCGACGACTGCGGGCGGCCGCTCGAGGTGGGGCGGCTGCCGGACCAGGTGGAGAGAGTGGAGTAAGAGTATAATGGTAATTTTAAAATTTTTTTAATAATAAAAAATAAAAAGAACCGTATGATAATTTTTTAAAAACTAGAGACCCTGATGTTATAATTTTAAAAACATAAACCTGTATGATATATAATAAGCCTTAAACTCAGGGACCTAGGTGTAATTCCTATAATTTATATAATTTATTAAATTTAAAAATAATAATAAATAATTAATCTATTTTTTTCTTCTTTAATTATAATTAAAGAAATATCTACACATCAATTTACATCCCATAATTCAATTGAATAGTAAATTTCTTCAAATAACAAAGCATAAAATCAAATACTTAAAGAGCTAATTATCAAGATAAATTAAAATATCTTATATACAAACTAACCTTCAAGTTAAGAGTATCAAATTAAAAAAAAAAATTGATACCTATAGGGAGTCATTCTAATATTCATAGATTTGTGTTATCAAAAAAAAAATATGTACATATCTTTCAAAAAAAAAATATGTACACAAATTTGTACATTTATGTTTAATCTCTCTTACTCTCTACAATATATATATATATTTTTTTTTATTTATTTATTTAATTTTTTTTCATAGTTCAAGGCTTCAAGCCATCACCGATTAGGCGCCGAGCTGTATGCAAACAAATCGCTCTCCGGCGAAGCTCAGGCCTGCCGTTGACCTCTTGCATGCCCAGTTGACCGGTATTGATGGTAGCATGCACAAGGTCATGGGATCGAGGTCTAGCAGAGAGGAAGATCACAAGCTGATGATCAGGCAGGCCAGCAGCAGAGCTCTTCGGCTCCGTGGAGATGCGGCGGCTCGTACGGCACCGTCTCCGGCCAGTGCTGGCCGGCGAAGTCCTCTAAGGTCCCGAACGGGTCCACGCAGCAGCAGGGCCCGAAACAGAGTTCGCCCGCCGGCGACAGGAATCCTGCGGCGGAAGCCGTCGGCAGAGGCGGCGGCGGCGGAGGAGGCGTGATGAGTTCATCGGCGATGACGGAGTGTCGGCCGGTGAGCTCCTGGACGAGGGATCGGAAGGCGGAGGCCGTGGTGGTCACTCTCATGGGATTGGAGAAGTACACCACCTTCATCGGCTTCATCATCGGAGGATTGTTGTTGGATTGCTTGAAGGCCTTCTTCTTCTTCATCTGATGAACGCTCGATCCCGCCATGAAAGTGAGCTTCGAGCTACTTGCGCTACAGGCTCTGTGCAGGGATGACGAGGGCTTCGTTCGCCTTCCATTTAATATCCGCCATTGGGAGCCACCTTCGAGGAAGGTCAAGCGCCGGAAGAACGAAGACTCATGATTTGATAGACATTTAGCTTTTCATGCCCAAATTGGCCGTGATTTTTTTTCCAATTATTTTTATAAAAAAAAAACATATTTTTTTTAAATATATATAACAAAAAATAAAATTAATTAATTATAAAAATATTAAATAAAATTATTTATTTAAAAAAAAAATAATTATAACTAATTTGAACACAAACCAAACAGAGACATAGATCAAAGATTTTACAACTCCATTTCGATTTCGATCACAAATTTACTAATATTTATTTAAATAATTAAATATCAAATCAATCTCGACAAAAATTAAAATAAAAAGTAAATAAATTTTTTTATTGAGTAATTTGTTATTCAATTCAATAAAAATTTGTTCATTTTCATTCAACTTCAAGTCGATTTCAAGCAAGCATGATAAATAAGATTCAATTTTACTTTATAATAATTATCTAGATGTCACATAAAAAAATAAAAAAAATAAAAAAAATTACGTAGATGTCACATTTTGAGTAATATAATATAGAGATTTTTACCCGTATGACACAAAAAACTTCAATATTTACTTATTAGACACCCTAAAGTTAAATATTACATGACACACACTTATTTATTTTAATTTTACAACCAACACACCCTAGTTAAAAAAATCCTTACATTTTGTTTAAGTAAATCATACTTAAGTTATGTTTTAACTTAAATAAAGTTCATAGGAATAAAATCTAACTCTCGGTGCATCTTAACTTAAATTTTACATGTTAAAAACTATTTAAATCTATTATTTATGTAGAATATTTAAAATCTAATCGTTAGATGCTCATCTTAACGATTAGATTTAATTTAAGATACAAAAGGGGTTAGATTTTATTCCTATGAACCTTATTTAAGTTAAAACATAACTTAATTATGGTTTACTTAAATAAAATGTAAGGATTTTTTAACTAGAGTGTGTTAGTTGTAAAATTAAAATAAATAAGTGCGTGTCATATAATATTTAACTTTAGGGTGTTTAATAAGTAAATACTGAAGTTTTTTGTGTCATACGGGTAAAAACCCAAATAATATAACATTAAGTAGAATAACTGTATTTTTTTTGTTTAATAAAAGAAACAATGATTTTTATAACTATAGAATTTTAATATTATTATTATACAAGAATCATACATGAAATCCCATGCTACCTTAGCCAAGCATATGCAAAACTGATTAAGAGATCTAAAAAAATAAATAAAAAATAAAAAAAGACTAGTAAAGAGTAAATAATATCAGGAAAGTGTGAACAACTCCAAATTTAAAGAAAAAAAAAACATGAAAAAATGTGAAAAAGCTTTACTATCTCTTTCGATTTCGAAAATAGATTACAAGCTTTAAAAAAACTTATAAATTTTAATCTATTTTAGTTCTTTGAAGTTTTTTGAATCTTCCATATGAGTCCTCCGTCGTTGTCGATCTACATTATCCGTATTTTGAATAAAATATTATAATTTTAACTTCAATTATAGACGAAAATTTGAGAGCTTATTATAGTTCCTAAGTGATTTAACAATAGAATTTTACGTGGCGGTAATTATATATATAGTTATCAAAACGTGGAAAGAAATGCTGCAAAAGTGATCAAAATGTTAATCGCGATGGAGGAGCTCGGGGAAAAGAAAATGAAAACATCATTTTAATTATGCACTTTTAATCGTGTTGAAAAAAAATAAAATTCTATAAGCATGCTTTTACCTAGATTTGATCTCTCAATAATTGACTCGTTTGTCTTAGCTAAATCTTCGACTAGTTCTTATTTTGAATGATATTTGAGTCGAATGAAATAGGTTTTCATTTCTGAGTAATTAATTTTTGGTAGGCTTCATTATCAAAAAAAATAATAAAAAAGTGACCTATGGGATTTTTTTCGTTCTATCTTCCTCCTCTCTCATTTTATATTATATATATGTATATATTTTTATATTTATAATATTAAGGTATATTATTTGTAATTTTAAATTTGTATTTTTACTTACAAAAATAATATATAAAAAAATATCTCAAAAAAATATAACTGGCTAGGGTAGGGAGATGGTGGGTCAAGAGAGGGGGCGATATGCTCTTCTTTTGTTATTATATTTAATTGACATTTTTATTAATTATTTTATCATTTATTTTATTATTGTTGTTGATGGGAACAAATAATACTATTTTATAATTTTTATTATTTATAATATTATTTTAATAGTTTAATTTGACATACCTTGGATTTTTTAGGTTTGACATTTTACATCAGTAATTCAGTATTTTTAATTTTCTTTTTTATTCCATCAATAATATAAAAAATATTTTAAAATAAATTTTATCACATATGTCGTAAGCAGTTAAGATAATCAGCTCTGTGGTCGAGTGATATTTAATATTTCCATTTTTTGGTTAAATCAAATTAGTAATGTTGTATATAAATTTATATAATATATATATATATATATATATTAAATATTAGGACAAATTTCACTCAGGTCCCTGAGTTTAAGGTCACTGGTTCACGTTTTTTAAATTATATCATCGAGGTTCCTAGGTTTTCAAAATATCATCTGGGTCCCTTTTTACTTTTTTATTATTAAAAAATATAAAAATTACCATTATACCCTTATCCTCCTCTCTCTACCAGATCCGGCAGCCGCGCCTTCACCGCGCCGCCTCCAACGGCCTCGCGCAGCCGGGCGGCGCGCAGCTGCCTCCAGCGGCCCGGCTGCCTTCGCGGCCAAGCGGCGCCCCGCGCGGCTGCAGAGTGCAGCCGGGCCGCTGGAGACCGCATGCGCAGCTAGGGGGCCTCGAGGCGCGTACGACACCGCCGGCCCATCCACGAGGCCCCCTAGCTGCTCAGCGGCCGCTGCGCCGGGCGGCCTCCAGCGGTCGCGCGGCGCGCAACGCGGCCGGCGAGGCAGCCGTGCTGCTAGAGGCAGCGCACCGCTTGACCGCAGGCTGCCAGATCTGGTAGAGAGAGGGATGGTAAGAGTATAATGGTAATTTTTATATTTTTTAATAATTAAAAAATTTAAAAAGGACCTGATATTTTTGAAAACCTAGGAACCCCAATGATATTTAAAAAATATGAACATGTGTGATAATAATTCTTAAATGCAGGGACCTGGGTGAAATTGCCCTATTTAAGGTATACTTATAATATCTATTTAATTATTATAATATAAATAAGAATATAAATTTACACATGACATCATGATTTCTCATAACACGTGCTATTATATATTATAGAATAAATTACACTGAGCTCATGGCAATATATATTATTTTATTTTTAAAAATTTTAACACCGAGTGTTTAATTATTGGTGTAATTATCATCTGATTCTTTTTATTTTTTTATTACTAATAATTTTAAAAATTACAATTTTACCGATAATTATTCTCTCTCTCATAACTTCATATAGCTCGCCCGCCGTCCCACTCTCTCACACTCTCTGCTCTTTGTTAGCGACTGTACAGTCTAGCGTATCGATCACAAAAGCACTTACTCAAATATCAAACATATAAATTAAATTAAATATATTATGCATGAATTTTTTCATATAATATCTAATATAATATATTATAAACACACTAATTAATTATAATACATATAGCAAAATGAGGTCAAGAATGTTCTATCCAAAAAAAAAAAAAATTGTGGTCAAGCATTTAATTTCAGTATCCATATGGGGGCGTTTGTTTTAATATAATTTAAATGTTTATATAAGTGAATCCGAATCGATCGGATTAGAAGCAACTTCTGATAGACTTTTAAATAAAGGGATAATTACCTACATGCCACACAATTTAGTTTTATTTATGCCTTACTCATTCATTCTTAGTTAATTACGCTATGCATACTCAAAATATTATAAAATCTTACATACACACATTTTAACTTATTTCTATTATAATGAGTAATTATAATTTTTCAATAACCTAACTATAATTAAATTACAAAAAATCAGAGCCGTTCATCATATTATTTTAAGGATATTTAAATATATTTTGAGTGAAAATCCTAAAACATTAATGTTTAGGTGGCGGCAAAGGAAGAAGACATCCGCGACGTGAATTGATTTTAGGACAAATCAGCGCTTTAATGTGGTATTGAGGAAGAGAAAAATATATACCATTAAGAGTAAAAATATAATTTTAATGATTTACTAACAAAATATTTTTTTTCAAATAGATATTGATTAAGTTTTAACTCAAATGTATGTATGTAAGATTTTATAATATTTTGAGTGTGCATAGTGTAATTAATTAAGAATGGATGGGTAAGTCATAAATAAAACTAAATTGTGTGGCATGTAGGTAATTATCCTTTAAATAAAAGGGGAGCAAGAATGAATAGTTCGAAGTGAAATAAAGAGGTGAGTTTTTGAAATTGTATAGGTTTTAACGTGATCCCAAATAGTAACGATATTTTTGTGAGCAAAATTATGAGATTAATAACGAGAAAGTTTATAGTTAAGTGTGCTTGGATTGGATTTGAGTAATACTGAAGTAGAAGATATTTTAGAAAATACTAAAGTTATATAATTCTCAAAAATCAAAACGAACAACACCACTGTATTTAGATGATGAGATATTATAACATAGTTTTTTTTTGTTAAGTATCATTAATTAATTAATTTGATATTATTTATAATTCTAATTGTCTTGGGCTAGAAGAATATAACCAAAAGATAACTCAAAGAAAAAAATTTTCATATTATTCAGTGTAATAATTTTATAATTTTTTAATATTATTTAAAAATATCATATTAAATAATTAAAAATAACATTAAAATCTACTTCAATAAAAAAAACAAAAAAAACATTGAAACATCCATTTAACCTAATTAATTTCTTATTGATTAATTTTCTCCACATAAATTAAATATAATCTGAAATAAAATAATAAATAAATTAGAAGATTATGCTGACCACTAGTGAGAGAGATGTTATCCTTAGCCTACTATGATGTTACTTTTGGTGCGAGCATACCTCAAAAGTTGATAGTTACTCGATATTTAAATTAATATTTAATTTTAATTAAATTTGCCTTAAATTTATTGAATAAATTATAAGCTATGGTTAGATTGGATAAATTTAGCTGGTTTTTTATTTATTTTTTGATACAACTAATTTATTTATTAATTAATATAATTTAGCAGAAATGTTCGGTTTATTTAAAATAAAAAATTAATTTAAAAAAAATTGAGTTAACTCAATTAAAGTTAAATTCAACTCAAATTCAAATTAAATTAAAGCCCGTCTCTAAAAAACCGACGTGAGCCACGTGGCCCGCGCCTGGTCCGTCAGGCTCAATCGGCTGACTCGACACCGAGCCCAACGAGCCCATTTGGCTAAACTCATGCCCGGCTGCCGATCGAACACGTCGAGCCATTCGCTGGCAATATTTGCTTGGCTGAAAGATAAACATAAATTTGAATAATTTGGTGAAAAAAAGGTTTATATTTTTTTTATGATAATAACACTTTTAATTTATCATGAAAATGACTAATGTGAGAAGCTTCCTGTTTTGAATGACTTTACTCGTGATTTTCCACGCTTAGTCAGAATCACTACTCGTTTATTTCTCTATCATAATCTACTTTCGATGAAGAATATACGACGGCCAGCACCTCGATAATAGATATTGTAACCTTCTAGAATTAGGGTGAATTCTTTATCTGATTTGACTTAAACGAGCTGATAATCACTTAATATTCGGACCGATATTTAACTCGAATAAGCTTAACTAGAGTTTACAGAGCCAAGCAACAAACCATGGTTGGAACAGATTAAACTCAGCCAAATTTCTACTTTTAAATATAAATAACATATTTATTGATTTAATATAATTATTCATTACTTATACATAAATATATTTAAAATCCTAACATAAATAATTTATTATTTATTATTTTTAAAAGTTCAATTCTTTGTAAGGCTTGAGTTAACTCGATTAAGGCTCAAGCCAATTTGAAATCGACATAAACCAATTTAAACTTCAATCAAATTGAGATGAACTGAGTTTGAACTATATTTGATTCTGCTCGAACTTGGATTATTCTTTCACCTAATTTAATATCACTCACTTTATAAAATAACTATCTGATGTCCATAATATTTTGGTTATATAAAAGGTTTAAATATTTTTTATTATAAATAATTTAAAAAATATTAATTTAATTTTTAATATAAAAATTTACATATTTTATATTCTATATTATTTTTAATATATAAATTAATTTTATTTCATATACTCGTAATTTTTAATACAATTAATTTATTTTTCTTATATTATATATATATATATATATATCAGTCTAAAATTTTATAATAAAATCAAATTAATCGGATTGAAAGAATGTTATTGTTCTGCACAAACTTTCCCAATTTGCAACTTTGCCCAATAAATAATTATAAAAAAAAACTTTGCCCAATAAAATGAGGAGCCACTCAACCAAAGTTTCATAATTAGAAATTTAAATAAAAAAGTTTTAAAATATAAATCAAAATATAATTATAGTTATACTGCTAAATTTCTATATTATTTAATTTTTGAAAGCGAACATTAATTTAATGGCCGAGGCTTTAGCTTACTTGGGCCATTCACGATGGGCCATCCTGTATTATTGGGCTTTTATTTATTTTAAATTATTTACTTTTTAAAGCAAATAAAACTCATATTTACATGTGCAATATAAAAGAAATTTAGACAAAAAAATTAACTTTTTTTATATTATTAAAACAATTGTGTTAAATGACTATAAATTTTAAACTATTTAGGTTTCTGATATTTTAATATTTTTTTATGCTGTTCACAAATTTTAAATAATAAAAAACTTTATTACAATGCAGTTCTTCAATCACCTACAATATTATAATTAACTTAGAATAATTTATAAAATGTTAAAATTTGAAGGGACTGAATGGCGATAGTTTGTCAAATATAAGTACCTAAATTTTACAATTTAAAATTTATGAACTATCGTGGAAAAAAATTTAATATTTTGAAAATTTAAATGTTATGATCTAAATTTTTTAAATTAACATGAAAAAATCCTGAAACCAGAGGACCTAAATGCAAATTTGATAACAATTTTATATAAGTTACTGTCAGGTGGCATTCAATGTATACACTTAGATACTTGAGTTTAAAACTTAATATCAGGTCCATATTTTTAAAATTATAATATCAAGGTCCCTAATTTTTAAAAAATATCATATAAGTCTTTTTTTATTTTTTATTATTAAATGCACAGTCATCGCTCGGCCGCGCTAGGTCGCTCGGCCGCCAGATCGGGAGAAGAGAAACTCCCCCTCTCTTCTCCCCATCCGGCGGCCACGCGGGTGACGCGGCCACCGAATTGGGATAAGAGAAGGTGGTGAGAGTATAATAATAATTTTAAAATTTTTTAATAATAAAAAAATAAAAAAGGACCCATATGATATTGTTTAAAAACTAGGACTCCGATGTTATAATTTTAAAAATGTGGACCCATGTGATATTAAATTTTAATTTCAGAGACCTAGATGTAATTATCCAAAAAATCTCTTTCAGCAGTTTAGTATTAGGTATCTGCCATATTATTTTCAGGTTTTCGTATAAAAATAAAACACACGTTATTTTATTTATTTATCAAAAATTTAATCAAATTTTAAATCGAATTAAGTTCTACCCAATTTAGACAAGTTTACTAATAAATTATTTTTATGACTTAATATTTTTATTAATTTAATTTTGAATTGTTATAGAATTCTATAATCAGATCAAATTTACTCAAAATTATATCGATAAAAAAATAAAATATTAACATTTATATTTATACGTCTAATTTGACTTTAGTTATTAGCTTTTTGCAAATATAATGAATGAATAATTTTTATTTAAATTGTGTTAATTATAAATTATTTTTTATTTTTATTTCTAATGATAATATTATGATGGCAATTATTTTTTATTTAAATTGTGTTAATTATGATTTTGATCGAGTTTGAATGAAAGATAAACGAGTCAAACAAAACGCAAAATAAGCTCTAATGAAACTTACTTTGTTCATATTTAAGATTAAATTAAAAATAAATTATTTTTTTAATACGATATTCAGCAGTGGTGGGATCGGCTTGATATCTGATCGTTAGCTCTTTCTATTTTATTCTTTTTAAGTTAAATTGCGCGGTGCAAAATAGTGAAGTAGAATCAATTTTTTTTTGTTCGTGTAACGCAAAAAATTTTCAATTTCTAGCTACATGTTACTCAAAAAATTTTAATTTAAATATATATAATTTTTAAAACATTTACATATATCTTATTTAAAAATTTTTTATTTATATAAATAATGCTCAAACTTATTCTAAATGGCATTCTAAAAGAGTTATTATTAAATTTTTTATTTTGTGTTATTATTAATTTTGAATTCTTGAGATAATGTAAGAAAAAGTTTTAGTGACATAAATATAAATTAAATTTTTTTAGAATGTTACTCATGATTCATGTAAATAGAATAATTTTAAGAATTATTTATGAAATAGAAATTTTTTAATTGATATATATTTTTATATGTAAATAAAAAAAATTTACAACGTGGGCCTGGTTTAATTTGAGCTTAAAAATCCAAAATTTTTTGATAATTTTTTTTATTATATATAAATTTAAATATTAAAAATAAATTTTATTTCATATTTTACATAAATGTTAATATTAAAATTTAATTTCATTCATTATTTTATAGCTCATTTGACATCGTTGCATATTAATAAAAAAATAATTTTATTTCATATTTATCATAATTTTTAATAATAAAATAATTTTATTATATATTATATTATTAAAATAATTTTTTATTTATTTTAAATATACCTGAAGCAAACGTCAACAAAAGGAGGCCATAAAAACCCTTAATCAAAATAGAAATCCCTAAGGACAATTGTGAGTAGAATGAAATACCTAAAATACCCCCCTTAACCTTTTCTTTTTTTCTCCGTCTCTTTGCGGACCTTTTGCGCGAGAACCCTGATAACGCCGCCCGGCTGCTCTCCTCGCGCCTCCATTCTTCCTCCTCCCTAGAGAGAGAGAGAGAGAGAGAGAGAACTCTAGCTAGGGTTTCGGATCCACTGTAAGCACCCTATCCATGATCTTTGTCGTCTGTATCTCTATCGGACTTCCTTCAAGCTTGCTGCGTTGTTCTCTTGTTTTCATTTACTTATGCGCGATTTAATGCTCCTTTTGCATCGTATTTTCCTTTTTCTGTAATGTTGCATCTCTTGGTCTCGGTCGCTGAGGCGCCGTTGATTGTTACTCTAGATTCCATCGATGCAGTAGGCTGAAATTTTTGTTAGGGTTTTAAACCTACGATGTTTAGATATTGTTGCCGTGATGTTAGCCCCTGAGAGAAACTGTTGTAAAAATTGAGAGTTGAGGATAACCTAATCTGATGCTATTCAGACTTTCCAGCCAGAACTTCCGAGAGTTTGAAAATTTTCGGGTGCTTGATGCGTCCTTAAATTTTTTGTGGGTTGGCGTGCCCTTTTTTTTTTATCTGTGTTGATGATTTTTTAGATTATGGCATCTAGTGGAAAAGGCTTAGCTTGTTTCAGTTAAGCTTCTTACATTTTTAAGTAGCATAACGTTCAGTTTGGTTGACTTAAGCTGCGTAAAGTGAAAATTGTGTGGTAGTGTAAATGGCTTAAGCTGGCATAAGATGGCTTTAAATAATTCCTTGTTTACTAAAATCTGTGGTTTAAAAACTTCTGGCATACTATATCTATCACATATATTCATGAATTTGCCAAAAAAGAAAGGTAAATGGAGATAAATTTGGTTTTTATACCAGCAATATTAGAATTTTAGAGTTTCAGGGATTTTTCTGCTACCACAGATTTAAAAAAAAAACAACTAAACAGTGCGGATGACCACCAGGAGATGTATGATGTGCATGAAGCAGAAGAGAACCAAGGAGGTGCATGGAGAAGTGAAGAAATGAGAAGGGAAAGGGAACAAAGATTAGCCTGCCTAAGCTGTATTGCAAGCAACTTAAGTAGCTTAACTCACTACTTTAAGTTCTTTAAGCTGCAGGAGCGGCTTAAAGTTAAGCTGTTTAAGCTTTAAGCTAGACTTTTTGGGCACACTAAATTTGTAACCAGCGTAAGCAGCTTAAGTTGCCCTCCCACACTGAGCCTTGATCAGTTTCTGGATTCATGATCTACTATATTGGTTTGTAGTTGTAATTTGCTTTATGTCCGTAAAAGAAAGTTACAATTACAATGTTTCTTTACCGTTGAAGGAGTTGTGCGAAGAACTATGTCGCTACTTCTTTAAGTTCTGTTTATGTATTTATTTTTTTAACATAGGATTTCATGCTGTATCTTTTTTTGGTTAATTAAACATATATTGTGTTTGATGTTTATCCTTGTTATCATTTTACTATTTAGCATTGTTATTATCATTCAAGCTCAGTCTCTAGAAAGTTATGTAAGATTGTCTTTTGTACCTCTTGTTTCATGCTTGAGGCCCATATTATTTTTTTTCCGAATTTTCATTTTATTCTAGTTGCATTATGCTCTGCATGGTTATTTTTTGAAAACAGTGCTTAAAAAACATTTGTTGTGTTTTTGGAATTGGGCTAACTCTCACATGGTGGGTTAAGAAACAGCTTTTTTTGTTGTGCTTCGGGATCATAATTTCCATTCATTTTTTCAGGAGAAGCTAATCTTAGGACATTGTGAGATAGGTAACATTAATTCTTTGCTTAAGGACCATTATTTCCTGGCAGTTTCTTTGGAGGAGGATTATCTAGATCAAAATATGTATAGAATATGTACTGCTATCTAATGGAGTAAAGTAAATTCCCATTAACAGCATCCAAGAGTACCATTCTTTTGTTACTTGAAAGATAAGAATAATGAGATCAAATGGGTTGTGTTATGATGATCTTGGCATTTCTCCTGTCAGTCTGTCCTCTATGAAAGCATGTTTATTTTTCATTTTGGCTCTCTTATGGCAAGTTACACTACTGTAACTGGGTTTATTGAGATTATTTTCTCTCTAAGGAATCATTTGTAACTATTATTTTCCATAATGTTGGTAGCTTATTTTTTATTAGAAGCCAATGTTGCAATGGGTGTCTTCGTTAGGCATCTATTGTCTATGATTTTTTTGAATTTCAAAATTGGAAGCATTTTATTTATCGAATGGTCCTTTTGTTGCCTTTATTGCTTCACGAGGGTTGTGGATAACATTTTAAATTCTACACCCTATACTCTAAACAGCTCACGAATGTTGTAGAAAACACCTTATGACACCTTTTGATGCCTGACCATTTTTTGTAGTAGTTTTTCCTTCTGTATTATAGCAAGAATTTTTATCGCATGATTATATCGAGCACATATATCATTTCTTTACTACTCCATGGTCGTTTGTCTTGTTGGAAAGTTTTACTCGCTTGTTCGGCCTGAAAACAACAGAAATTCACATGATAAAGTGTTAATGCTGTGGATATTATTTCATAAGTTTTCCTTTTGTTTTGTCTTCTCTTTGTTTAAGTTTGTTCTGCATATGTTTAAGTTTCTTATTTTTTATTTGTTTAGACATTGGAAATCCTGATTTTATGCATGGATAAAATGCAGATCGGTCTTTGATATTGAGAGCATCTTAAGAAGCACGTATTATCAGTTAGAAGCACCGTGTTATCTTCTTTTGATATGGATTGCAAGAATATCATGTTGATCACGTATCCAGAAGAGCTTAATGATGGGGAGCCAGTATACGTTTCGTCGAATTGCCATCCTGTGAAGGCATTAAAGTTTGAACCTGCAGGCCATTCTTTTCATGCTGCAGCTCTTAAGCTACTTGGATATGATGATGATGAAGACGACACCGATGCAGATGATGAAAGCGTATTATCTGATGAAAGAAATCAATCATACATGCCATCTTCGGACTACAGTGGTAAAGGGAAAAAGAAATCTAGTGCTGGGACTATGCAACAAGACCATTACGCATTGCTAGGATTGGGGCACCTGCGTTTTCTGGCTACTGAAGAGCAGATAAGAAAGAGTTACCGGGAGACCGCCTTGAAGTATCATCCCGACAAGCAGGCGGCTCTACTTCTTGCAGAAGAATCGGAAGCTGCAAGGCAAGCAAAAAAGGATGAGATTGAGAGTCATTTTAAATCCATCCAAGAAGCGTATGAGGTTCTAATCGATCCTGTGAAAAGAAGGATGTATGACTCCACAGATGAGTTTGATGATGAAATTCCTACTGAATGTGCGGCAAAGGACTTCTTCAAGGTCTTTGGTCCAGCATTTTTGAGGAATGCAAGGTGGTCAGTGAATCAGCCTGTTCCAGCTTTGGGGGAAGATAATACGCAGATGGAAGACGTGGATGAGTTCTATAACTTTTGGTACTCCTTCAAAAGCTGGAGAGAGTTTCCACATGCTGATGAATTCGATTTGGAGCAAGCTGAATCTCGTGATCATAAGAGATGGATGGAGAGGCAGAATGCAAAACTGAGAGAGGGAGCACGGAAAGAAGAATATATACGAGTTCGGTCTCTTGTTGATAATGCTTATAAGAAGGACCCGAGAATTCTTCGTAGGAAGGAAGAGGAGAAGGCGGAGAAGCAGAGAAGAAAGGAGGCAAAACATTTGGCGAGGAGAATGCAGGAGGAAGAGGCTGCGAGAGTTGCTGAAGCTGAGAAACGCCAAAGAGAAGAGGAGGAAAAGAAAGCAGCAGAGGCTGCTTCATACCTGAAGAAGCAGAAGGAGAAGGATAAAAAGCTTTTACGCAAGGAAAGGAACCGTTTTCGCACAATCTCTTCGCCCATTGTGTCCAGATCATTGCTTGGCCTGTCACAGGATGATGTCGAAAGCCTATGCTCGTCGCTAGAGATGGAGCAGCTCAGAAACTTGTGCGATGGCATCGAGCACAGGGAAGAAGCCGAGAGAGCACACGCGATCAAGAATGCAGTAAAGCAAGAAAAAACAGATACTGTTAAATCGGAAGTTAAGAAGCAGCGGCCTAATGATTCTCAAGGTTCTGGTCCAGCGGCCAATGGTGCCAGCCTATTAGGCAGCTCAGAGAACAAGGAGACACCTTGGGAGAAGGAAGAAATTGAGATGCTGAGAAAGAGCATGCAGAAGTATCCAAAGGGAACTTCCAGAAGGTGGGAGGTCATTGCTGAGTATATCGGAACCGGGAGATCTGTAGAAGAGATTCTGAAGGCAACGAAGACCGTTCTTCTTCAGAAGCCAGACTCTGCGAAGGCCTTCGATTCTTTTCTCGAAAAGAGAAAG
Organism: Apostasia shenzhenica; assembly: GCA_002786265.1. Classification (NCBI taxonomy): domain Eukaryota; kingdom Viridiplantae; phylum Streptophyta; class Magnoliopsida; order Asparagales; family Orchidaceae; genus Apostasia; species Apostasia shenzhenica. The sequence goes on along the minus strand of KZ452967.1, from coordinate 91,456 downwards.
CCTGCACCATCCATATCTTCACCTCTCACCACCAGGCTCGAATCAGAAGGATTACTGGCTAACGGATCCAAAACAAACGAGTCTTCCGCCATTGACGGAGGCAAACAGAATGGAGCTTCTTCCATTGCCAATGATATTTGGTCAGCCACTCAAGAAAGAGCTCTCATTCAAGCACTGAAAACATTCCCCAAAGAGACGAGTCAGCGGTGGGAGAGGGTTTCTGCTGCAGTTCCAGGGAAAACCGTTAACCAATGCAGGAAGAAATTCGCGTTGCTGAGGGAGAACTTCCGGAGCAAGAAAATTACCGACTGACTGATCGAGTCACGAGTCATATTCGATTGAAGTGTTTATGGGTCTTAAAAATTATTCTCGAGTTTAGATCATCATTCCATTTTACAGCTTCTCCCTGCATTGAAACTTTAAGTTAAGCTTGAATTTTGGTGCCACTCTCAATTTTTCTTGTATATGAACACTGACCACGAACTCTCTAGTTATTATTATTTTTGGAGCTGAGATATGATTGAGCTCAAGCAAATTATGTAATATGTTGCTTTTAATGTTTACAGTGGCAGAATTTTTTGTTGCAAAAATATATCTGAAATTAAATTTTACCAAATTTTGGCAGCATTCTTTAAATTACCATTTTACAGAAAGGAGAGGGAGAAATTAATATACAATTTAGTTTTAAGGACCTTTATTTTAAGATCATTCTGCTTTGGCCTTCAGCTGAGCCTGTTGCTTGTTGCTCTTCTTTGGTCCTAAAAACAAATCGAATGCCCAAATTGCGAGGATTGCAGCTTGAATGGGAGCTATCCAATACACAAATAGATGCTCCAGAGTTATGTGATCTCCTCGAGCATAAGCCCAGCCGAATGCCTATCAAAATAAATGTAAGAAACGATGTTAAACAACTAGAATGAATAGCATTAAAAAAAAGGAAGATTGCATACATAATAATGTAAATTTATTTATTTATTTGTGCCTAAAGCTTATAATGTCATTAAAACACAAATTTTAAGATTTCGATGAGATGAATATCATCAGCATATCCTTTTCAGATAATAAAAGGGTACCACAAAATTCCAAGTATTTCACTGAGGTCCCTTTTTTTGCTACTATTGTTCATTTGAGACTTTTAAGGATCAAAAAAAAAAAAAATCAAAATGACCCCTATCTCTCCCTCTCTCTCCGCTGCTGGTAGAGGCTTATCGAAAGGAGAGGGAGTAGGAGAAGAACGAAGAGAGAGCATATAATAGTAATCTAATTAACACAAAAAAATATTACATCAGTCATTAACGGATATATTTGACAAAAACAAAAAAAACGATCTACATGAAACACTTTTTTAGGAAAAAAAAGGACCAAGATGAAATACTTTCAATTTTATGGACCTATAAGGGACCAAATGTAGTATCCCAAAAAAAAAAAATCATAAAAACAAATGCTTACATATTCTATGTGTACAATATACGTGCTTATAGTTCATGTCTACTTCGAATCAACTGCTAAGTTAAAAGAATCAATAGAAGAGATGCAGAGAAAATCAAATTGAAATCAAGCAACACCAAACAAAAAAAAAAATCCAACACGAATTCCTTACAGAGGCAGGGTTCATTATTCCTCCAGTTAAATCAGAGCCCAACACGTGAAGGCTCAATTTTGCGATGCTTGTTATCCATGTTTTCATGAAGAAACTCTTGGGGTCGTTCTTCTTCAGCCCAAGAGAAACGCTGACGATCATGAATGTAAGCAATCCCTCCGTTAATGCTCCGTTATGAATATTGACATTCAGGCGAGCTCCATGTCCTACTAAAGGAAAGAGTTTCTTGAGAAGCTTCACCCCCAAGACTGATCCAATTACCTGTAATACAAAAAGTATCATTTAAAATAAGTCGTAGCTTCAAAGCTTTAAAACAAGCCCATCCTGGAATCAGAATACAGTAAATAAGGACAAGAAGATTATATAAGATATATTTTTCTTTAGAAGTTCGTAGAGAATGTGCTAGATTTTTTTTTTTTTGATGAAGAATGTGGTAGTTTTTGAGCAACTATTAAAGTAAAACATCATGAGTTCATTTAGCCAGATTAAAATTTATTACATTAACTTTACCTAGTATGTCATATTGTACATAAATTTTTAAATAAAAAATTAATTTTATTTAATATTCTACATATATAACAAAATAATAACTAACTTCTACCGTATCACTTTTATATCCCAATATAATAGCTAATTTTATTTCACATTATACACAACTTTTAATAAAAAAATATCCCTATCTAGGTTTAATTTTAACCTTGTTAAAGTTAACCTTTGCAAGCAAACACACAAAAAACCAATTAGATCCTACCTTTATTGGGTGCATTTGTTTTGCCAAGCTACCTTAACTAGGTTAGAAAAACATTTGATAAGATACTTTTGATTTAAGATTTATAAAATATTTGAGATAAAATTAATTTATTTTGTGATGAGTATAGGGTATGAAATAAAATTAATTTTTTATCTTGAAAGTTGTGGGATGTGAGATAAAATTGATTTTAATGTTAAAATTTGCATATAATTTGAAATATTGTTAGTTTATGATGAAATTTAAGTATGATGTGATTTGTAAATTATTTTTAACCTAGATAAAGCTAACCTGGATTAACAGGTAGGAGCAGACAATAGCAAAAATGTTTTAAGCCTCACATTGTAATTCAGAAAGACATCTATTTCAACAAATCCACAACAAATAAATGGAGGATGCAGTATAAGCTGGGAGATAAAACTATTGGGAAAACTATATGAAGAAGACAAAGGTATATAAAGAGTAATAGGTTATAGGATATATAGAATGATGTTCCGAAAAAATAAACCGTTCTTTTCTTCCTTTTTGAAGTACAAAATTCTAAGGAATATAATTGTTTGAAGCAATTATTAATCAGAGGAAACATGGATAAAGTAAAGAATCAATTGGTAGTTATTTAAAAAATATAATGCAATTATAAAAACAGACATGAAGGTAATTGTAAAAATTGACTTCGAGGGGTGTTTGGTTCAGTGCTATCTAGATGTTTGTGCAATTAAAATAAGACGCCTATGTTGTTTCTAAACTATTATTTGTTTGGCTTGATGTTATTATTTTAAAAATGATAATAATAAATCAAATCCAACATCACCTCTATCCATTACAATATAAGGTAACAGATAGATGTCACCAATTTTGAATGACATCTAGATGTCATTTTAAAGTGAAAATCTTGTAATCATTTACAATGTTATCTAGACATATCATCAAATCAAATAATCAATTTCTCTCCAAACAAGTCATAGTATCACAATAACATTGAACCAAAATCCCCATGAGTACAGTGGTGTTCACAATGACATCAAATTTAACATAATTTACACCAAACATCAAAAGATGCATTACTAGTTTGAGAGAAAATTATTTGGAAAAGCATATGAAGAATAAAAGAAAATCTACGAACTACAATTATGATAATATAATAATAAATATTAATGATTGGTGTAAAAGAGATAGTAATATCAACCTAATAAATTTAAGATCATAATTAAAACATTAGCGAAGATAGAAGTTACGTGCAAAAACTTAAGATCATTCGCATGCATAAGTCATCACTGGTGAACAACAATGAAAAAGGTAAATAAACTACTATCAGACAAATAAGGAAACAAACTCAATGCCATAAAATCCCGTCAAAAGAATAAGAGAAATCATCAACCATAGAGCAAATTCAGAATATCATCCAACTCCTAGGTTAAAAGAACTCCTGTGCTATGCTTGTCTCACTTAGAAAAAAAAAAAATTGCTTGTCTCTTTCTCACTTGGGGAAAGTGAACAGCATTCCATATGAAAGCAGACTGGATTCCTCAAATCTGGAGGGTCTCATGTTCATAAATATAATCAATTTAGAACTAAAAAATACAGGAAATGCAGCACTTTTTAAAATTCCTTTTCTACCAAAAGGAAAGAGCTAAGAGCCACATGTGGATTATTTAATCAACTAGTGTTTCTATGTGAAGCTTGCTACTCAAATTATTTTAAATACAAAAAAATATTTACAAGATATTAAAACTTCAATAAAATATCTTGCAAACTGTTTGCTCTGCACTCCATCATAAATAAAATGACGAATCTTAATGTACCAACATCACCTTAGAAACACTCGTTTTGATCATTGAGGTAGGTGAAATTCAGCAAATTCCGTAAATTCTGTGTGATTCTTCTTGTCTTTCTTTCTTAATCATTACCTATTATTTGATCTTAACGCCAAACCATCGTGCTCCAACGGTACCCCAGAAAGGAGGACAAGGTAAACTAGGCAAGAAACATAAAACCTTTTGCATTTTCCACAATGAAGGAGAATCAAGAGACAGAGAAGCACATGTTCTCCATTAAACTAATTTCCAAAAATGGGACAAGAATCCCAAAAAGAGGAATTTCATGAGTAAAATCGCACATACAGGGGAAAAATTCTAACATTCAGATTAGGTGTAATCCATTCAACAAATTAACAAATCAGTTAAAGAAACCGGCCTCACCTGCGCAGGAATCCTCCCCAAAGCCGTGAAAAGAAACCCATCCAAATCCCTCGAGAAGGCCGATAAGAGCACCGTCAGCGGATTATAAGCTCCGCCCCTGCTGACAACGCCAAGCCACGCGAAGAAGAACAAGTAGATAACCGAGAGCAATACCTTGAGGACTTCACCCTCCGGGCTGTGCCCTAATCCGAGATACGAGTACACGAAGATTCTGACTAGGGCGCCCGACCAGATCCACATGAAGGAGATGAGAAGGTCGCAGCAAAGAAGCCTTACCCACGCCATCGATCCCCGATTGCCTCCAGCCACACTTCCTCGTCCCTACTCCGGCGAGAGCTCGACTTTGGCGCATCAATTTTAAAAATTAAATAATATAACCGAGAAAATTAATTAATATGCATGATATACTTAATTACAATTAAATTAATTCTTTTAAATATAAATCATAAATAAAAATTTCTAAAGTCAATCAAAAAAATTCATTAAATTTTGTTTCTTTCATGATTCATTAAACTGATAATTATATTTGAACATTAATAAATATGTAATTTATAATTCTAATGTAATATAAATAAAATAAATATTATATAAAAATGGTAACTTGATGCTCCTGCATTGAACCAAGAAAAATAAGTAAATTGGAAATTTAATTTGGCATATAATTGAATAATTGCGACATTTTAGTCTAAATACTTATAGATGTCGCAATCCCAACCTTAAAATTAAGGCTGCATTTGGGAAAGCTTTTTGGTATTAAAAAGTCCTTTTTTATATAGTTAAAATATAAAAGTTGTGTTTGGTAAAATAGCTATTTAACCGTTTTCAGCCATCAAAAAGCTAAAAAACAGATGTAGAGAAAAGCTAAAAAAAAAAAAGCTTTTTGGAAAAGTAATTGTGCTCTAATTAATTATGGACAAAATGCCCTTAACATTATTTATCTCCTCTAACCGAACGCATCTTCCTAATCTTTCCCGTTATTTTCTTCCTCACGTCCCTTCATTAAACCAAATATGCAATTTACGTAATTTTCATATTTTCATATTTCTTTATAAAAATATATTAAATGATATTATTAATATAGTAAAATAAAAATATACATATTTATGTAGATATAATATAAAATAAATAAAATTTATTTTAAAAATTTATAAGTAATATGCAAATAAACTATAAAATAATATAAAATATATTATAAAATTAATGGCACATAAATTTAA
>KZ452967.1:45778-85683 GCA_002786265.1 Apostasia shenzhenica | reverse complement strand
ACGTATTTCTCAACAAAAATAGATATGCGAATAGATGAAATAAGAAAAAAAAACTAGAACCAGAAGCAAACAAGAACAACAAATTAGCTAATTTTAGGGATAATTTAACTACATGCACATTAATTTAGTTTTAATTTATACCTTACTCATTCATTTTTAGTTAAAATGTGTGTATGTAGATTTTTATAAATATTTTTGAGTGTGCATAGCGTTAATTAACTAAGAATTGAATGTGTAAGGCATAAATAAAATTAATTTTGTGTGGCATGTAGGTAATTATCCTTTAATTTTAAGGTTTGGGATTGCGACATCCATAAGTATTTAGACTAAATGTCGGCAATTATTCAATTATATGCAATTAATTTTCCAATTTACTTATTTTTTCTTTGGTTTTGCAGGAGCATCAAAGTTACCATTTTTATATAATATTTATTTTATTTATATTACATTAGAATTATAAATTTAAATTATTTATTAATGTTCAAATATATATTATCAGTTTAATGAATTCATGAAAGAAACAAAATTTAATGAATTTTTTTGATTTGACTTTAGAAATTTTTATTTATGATTTATATTTAAATGAATTAATTTTTATATTGTAATTAAAGTATATCATGTATATTAATTAATTTTCTCGTTTATATTAATTTAATTTTTAAAATTGATGCGCCAAAGTCGAGCTCTCGCGGAGTAAGGGACGAGGAAGTGTGGCTGGAGGCAATCGAGGATCGTATGGCGTGGGTAAGGCTTTCTTTGCTGCGACCTTCTCATCTCCTTCATGTGGATCTGGTCGGGCGCCCTAAGTCAGAATCTTCGTGTACTCGTATCTCGGATTAGGGCAGCAGCCGGAGGGTGAAGTCCTCAAGGTATTGCTCTCGGTTATCTACTTGTTTCTTTTCTTGGCGGTGCTTGGCGTTGTCAGCAGGGGCGGAGCTTATAATCCTGACGGTGCTCTTATCGGCCTTCTCGAGGGATTTGGATGGGTTTTTTTTCACGGCTTTGGGGGAGGATTCCTGCGCAGGTGAGACGCAGTTTTTTTTACTGATTTGTTAATTTGTTGAATGGATTACACCCTAATCTGAATGTTAGAATTTTTGCCCTGTATGTGCGATTTTACTCATGAAATTCTCTTTTTGGGATTCTTGTCCCATTTTTGGAAATTAGTTTAATGGAGAACATGTGCTTTCTCTGTCTCTTGATTCTCCTTCATTGTGGAAAATGCAAAGGGTTTTATGTTTCTTGCCTAGTTTACCTGTCCTCCTTTCTGGGGTACGTTGGAGCACGATGGTTTGGCGTTAAGATCAAATAATAGGTAATGATTAAGAAAGAAAGACAAGAAGAATCACACAGAATTTACGGAATTTGCTTGAATTTCACTACCTCAATGATCAAACGAGTGTTTTCTAAGGTGATGTTGGTACATTAAGATTCGTCATTTTATTTATGATGGAGTGCAGAGCAAACAGTTTGCAAGATATTTTTTGAAATTTTAATATCTTGTAATATTTTTTTGTATTTAAAATAATTTGAGTACAAGCTTACATAGAAACACTAGTTGATTAAATAATCCACATGTGGTCTTAGCTCTTCTCCTTTTGGTAGAAAAGGCAATTTTAAAAAGTGGCTGCATTTCCCTGTATTTTTTTAGTTCTAAAATTGATTATATTTATGAACACTGAGACCTCCAGATTTTGAGGAATCAGTTCTTGCTTTTCATATGGATGCTGTTTCCATTTCCCCAAGTGAGAAAGTGACAAGCAATTTTATTTTTTTTATTTGCCTTTTTAAAGCTGAGACAAAGCATAGCACAGGAGTTTTTTTTTTTTAACCTTAGGATGTTGGATGATTATTCTGAATTTGCCTCTATGGTTTGACTGATTTCTCTTATTCTTTTGACGGGATTTTATGGCATTGAGTTTTGTTTTCTTATTTTGTACTGATAGTAGTTTATTTACCTTTTTCATTGTTGTTCACTGCGTATCTGCTGATGACTTTATGCACATGCGAATGATCTTAAGTTTTGTATGCACAGTAACGCTTGCCATCTTTGCTAATTTTTTAAAGTATGATCTTAAATTTTATTAGGTTGATATTAACTATCTTTTTTACACTCATCATTATATTTAATTATTATATTATCATAATTGTAGTTCGTCAGATTTTCTTTTTATTCTTCATATGCTTTTCCAAATAATTTTCTCTCAACTAGTATGCTCTTTTGATGTTTGGTGTAAATTTATGTTAAATTTTTGATGTATTGTGACACCACTGCTATTCAATGGGATTTTTTTTGGTTCACTGTTTTGTGATACTATGACTTGGTTTGAGGAAATTGATTATTTTGATTTGAATATGAATGTCTAGATTAACAATTGGTAATGCATTACAGAGGTTTTTTCAACTTTAAAATGACATCTAGATTTGTTTTCAAAATTGGTGACATCTATCTGTTACTTAATATTTGTAATGGATGCGTTGATTGTTTGGATTTTGATTTTATTAATTCATCATTTTTAAAATAATAAATTCAAGTCAACCAATTTATAGTTTCAGAAACAACAAATAGGCGTCTTTATTTTAAATTGCACAAACTTCTAGATAGCACTGAACCAAACACCTTCGAAGTCAATTTTTTTATCATTTTACCTTTCATTGTCTGTTTTTTCATTGCATTATATTTTTTTAATTAAATACCAAATTGGATTTCTTTTATTTTATCCATGTTTCCTTCTGATTTATTAATTTGTTCAAACAATTATATTCCTTAGAATTTTTTTGTACTTCAAAAAAAGGAAGAAAAAGAACGGTTTATTTTTTTTCGGACATCATTCTATATATCCTATAACCTATTTACTCTTTATTACCTTTGTCTTCTTCATATAGTTTTTCCCAATAGTTTTTATTCTCCCGCTTATACTGCATCCTCATTTCTTTGTTGTGGATTTGTTGAAATAGATGTCTTTTCTGATTTTACAATGTGAGGCCTTAAAACATTTTTGCTTTATTGTCTGCTCCTACCTGTTAATCCAGGTTAGCTTTATCTAGGTTTAAAATAATTTTACAAATCACATCATAACTTAATTTCAATCATAAACAACAAATATTTCAAATTATATGCCAATTTACATTCAGAATCACTTTTTTTTACATCCCACAACTTTCAAGATAAAAAATTAATTTTATTTGCATCCTATACTCATCACAAAATAAATTAATTTTATCGTCAATATTTTATAATCTTAATCAAAGTTATCTATCAAATGTTTTTTTAACCTAGTTAAGGTAAGCTTTTGCAAAAACAAATGCACCATAAAGGTCAGGATCTTATTGGTTTTTTGTGTGTTTGCTTGCAAAGGTTAACTTAACAAGGTTAAAACTATAAACTAGATAGGTAAATAATTTTTAATTAAAAGTTGTGTTTATAATGTGAATAAAATTAGCTTTTTATATTTGGGGATATAAAAGTGATACGGTAGAAGTTTAGTTATTATTTTTTGTTATATATGTGAATATTAAATAAAATTATTTTTTATTTTAAAAATTTAATGTACAATATGACATACTTAAGGTAAAGTTAATGTTAATAAATTTTTAATTCTGGCTAAAATGAACTCATGATGTTTTACTTTAATAGTTGCTCAAAACTACCACATTCCTTTCATCAAAAAAAAAAAAATGTAGCACATTCTCTGGGACGAACTTCTAAAGAAAATAACTATATATTTCTTGTCCTTTTAATTTTACTGTATTCTGATTCCAGGATGGGCTTGTTTTAAAGCTTTGAAGCTAACGAACTTATTTTTAAATTGATACTTTTTTGTATTAAGGTAATTGATCAGTCTTGGGGTGAAGCCTTCTCAAGAACACTCTTTTCCTTTAGTAGGACATGCGAGCTTCGCCTGATTCAATATTCCATAAAGGAGCATTTAACGGAGGGATTGCCTTAATTCATGATCGTTCAGCATTTCTCTGGGCTGAAAAGAAGACCCCAAGAGTTTCTTTCCATGAAAACATGGATATAGCATTCGCAAAATTGAGCCTTCACGTGTTGGGCTCTGATTTTAACTGGAGGAATATATGAAACCTGCTCTGTCAATTGGACCCGTAATTTATTCTCGTGTAGCAGCGATAAATTTTAATGCATATTTTTCTTTAGTCTAATTTTAAATTTTGTAATTCTATTGAAATTTAGTTATTTTAAATCCTTGGCATGCAAATTATCAACATCGCTGCACTTGCTATTTATCCATTCGAATATATATAACATTTGAGGCTCGCTCTCATTTTGATCATAAATTGTACATCTTTGATTAAGAATTTTTTTTTAGTTAAATTTCAATTTGGTTCCTTTTTTCAATCTGTTTGCCATTGGTCATGGAGGGATTCGATCTCTTGAAGAATGAGAGAGTCTTTGAGAACCAATGTCGTCAAGCAGAGGGCGAATGGAAACAACTAAAGAAAAAAATAGAACAAGAAATATAAATAACACCTAAAATTATGTGAAAACTCATAAAAAAATAGAGAAGTCATGAGAGGAGGAAAACGATTCTTTTAGCATCTTCTTTTATTATTAAGGAGAGTTCGTGATATCACAACTGAGTTATTAGTGAATACCGTTAACCAACGTGAGAAGAAATTTGCATTGTCGAAGGAGAACTTCCGTAGCAAGAAAATTCGGAAGATTAATCGATTTACATTTTGGCAAAGAGCCTTTAATTGAAGTGTTTATTGGGTCTTAAATTATTTTTGAATTTAAGTCATAGCATCTCTTCATTAAAACCTGTGTCAATTACGTGTGTTTGTTTGTAAAGTTAAATTTAAGAAGGTTAAAATTAAATTTGGATAGAGATTTTTTTTATTGAAAGTTGTGAATGATGTGAAATAAAGTTAATTATTATGTTGGGATATGTGAGAGATGTGATATAAAATTAGTCATTATGTTGGAATATGTGAGGGATGTGATATAAGTTAGTTATTATTTTAGAAATATGTGTAAGATGTGAAATAAATTTAATTTTTAATATTAAATTTAATGTGTGATGTGATATGCCTGGTTAAAATTAAACCAGATTAATTTTAAATTCCTAAACAAACAGAGCCTAAGGGGAGAATATGAGCAGCTGATATATTGAACAGTAAATGAACCTATATTGACAGATCTTTATTGATTGCTAAAATTTTAAACTGGGAATTATTCTTCCAATGAAGAATTATTATTAGAATTTCATTAAAGTTGTTACTTAGATGTGAAGAGTTATGTAATTTGAGGATTTTTAATATCAAAAGTAGCAGAAATTTTTGTTGCAAATTATTATGCTGCTGAGCCTGCAGCCTGTTGCTCTTCTTTCTGTGTTATGCATAAATTATGTGAATATGACAAGTTTTATGTGCTGTTTATGTAAATATCCAAAGTCTCTGGCTGTTAAAATTACTAAATTATTTCAAAATTATATCACATTTTTTTTATAATGTAATACATGAATCAATAAACAAGCTGTGGCTCAAACTCAGCAAAATCTACAGATCCAGACTCAACAGGAGGCATCAGATAGGCAGCAAGGAGCTCAGAGGCCAGAGCTGCAGCCAAAGGAATCCTCTTCAAGTTCTTCACCACTGAATTCTCATCACTCTCACCCACAGCAATAAGCTTTTTGTTGATCTCCACCATCCTCTCCAACTTCCTCTTGAACTCCGGGTTCTCCACGTCCAAAACTGCCGGAAAAATCCTCGCAGTCGTCCGATTAGTCTGCACAATTCAGATATAAAAGTCTGAGACAATCACGCGTTTAACTCCCATTCCTTCGAAGTTGCAAACAAGCTCTCTGATTCTTTTAAACATCAGAAATCAAACAACTCAGCGAAAGTCGATCATACCTCGATGATAACATGCATGTCAAACTCTTTGGTGTTAAGTCCAATGCCTTCATAGAAAGCAGTACGCTGACAATCATTCAAATACATCGTCACATAGACCTACATCATCACAAACACGTCATCGTCGAAAAGAGTTACTGAAACAACGGAGCTAGAGATCTCGAGTTCGAGTTATACCGATAAGCAGAAGAATCGAGACCAGAGCTTGGCCTTCCAGTCATTGAGGAACTGGGGCTGAGCTTTCAACAGAGCAGAGAAGAAGTCACCATGCCTGTTCTCATCCTGGCACCAGTTCTCAAAGTACTTGAAGATTGGATAGAGTTGATACTTCGGATTTTCCTTCAAATGCCTGTAGATGGTGATGTATCTCCAGTACCCAATCTTCTCTGAGAGATAGGTGGCATAAAAAATGAACTTTGGCTTGAAGAATGTGTATTTTCTTGCTTTCGTCAAGAATCCCAAATCCAGTGCAAAGTTAAAATCAGACAAACCCTTGTTCAAAAACCTAAAAATAGAGAAGAGTGTTACAACATGGAAAATGGACATGATTCGATTGTAAAATAGCCTATGTGGCGACTAGGGACCGAAGAGGGCAGGGAGTGGTCGACGGGATAATATTCATAAGATTGAATCAGAATCACTTAGACAAAGAGCAGCTCCTCACAGGCTTTAAAGTGGAGGGTCACAGTAATGAATCGTACCACATTAGAAAAGCTAAGTAAATAACGTGATCACAATATGTAGAGGTGCTTTTTAGGGAAAAATCATGAAGCTGGTGATGGAAAACTTCACAGTTAAGTGTATTTGAGCTAGAATAGCATTTAGACGGGTACCTCTAGGGAAATACTTAAGTCATGCAGTTTCCTAAAACCAAAGCGAATAATATCTCTACATTTGAAGCACTGGATGTTTCAGTCTACTTCCATCGAGAGAGGAGAAATTATTTATCCACTACCAAGATCAAGAACAAATAAGAGTTGAAAAAATAAAATTCAAAGTCCTTTTACAAATTGAAATGGAGAAATAAGATAGATCTTATTAAAGAGGAAGAATCCAATCAAGAAGTAGAAAGGATGAGAAATCATTTGAAAACATTCAAACAATTGCCCAAGTCAAGCTTCCTTCACATGAATTAAAATCACATTATTTTTCTTTACTTTTCCCTTTGTCTTCTTCTCTTTTCTTCTCTCTTCTTACCTCAACTTTTTTCTTAAGAAAATTACATCTAGGCCCTTAAGTTCTGAAAGGCAATGTAAATTGGTCTCAATTTTTTAAAAATTTTAATTTGGGTCTCTAAAATTATAAAAGAAGTTCAGTTTAATCTCAATCAAGATATAATTGCTACTTTTTCATCACTATGCCATAAGATTCTTTTCATTTGTTAATATTTTTTATTTTTAGATCATAATTTTAAAATATTAATATTTATATTTTTTTTAGAGTATTATATAAGAAAACACATTGTATTCTTTTTTTATTTAAAAAAAAAACAGATTTTGTTCTGACTCCATGTAAATCTCCCTTAAATGCAGCAATGGGCACAGAGTTACATACCCAGCATGCCTGGCTTCATCCCTGGACATGAGGGAGAAGATCTCTGCCACCACCGGATTTGTTTTCTGTCAAAAAATAAAATCGAAGATGAACAAAGATCTCTCATTTACTTGAACTCAGAGAAGGACAAGGGGGAAACCAAGGAGAAAAAGATGATACCTTGAGCCGGCGGCCGAGCTCCTTGTAGAGGAGGAAGCCGGAGAACTCGGCGGTGCAGGATCGCTCGAGGAACTCGACAAAGATCTGACGGAGGGGGCCCTGAATCTTGTCGGCGGCCTCCTTGAACTCCGAGCTGCGGACGAAGTGAGTCTGGTTGTAATCGGTCTTGAACTCGTTCAGCAGCGCGTCGAACTCGGACTGGTTCAAGCTCTGATTGATCTCCTTGTTGAAGAGCTGCTCCATCTCCTCGAAGTCCGTCGTGTAGAACCTCGGAGTCAAAAGCGTCTCTTTTATCTCCTTCTTCCCCTTCCCGCGCGCCGGCGGCGCCGCCTCCGCAGTGGCCGCGGAGGCTCGGGCGCGGAGGAGCGGCCGCATAGCGCCGCATCCGGCTTTGGGGGTTGACCTACCGAACTTTGCTATGGGGTTGATGGATTTTGCGACTGCGAGCTCCATAGCCGCCGCCGCCGCCGCCGCTGCCGCCGCCGCTGTCATTTGACTTCAGCAAGGCTCAAATCGAAGGGGAGAGGTGGAGTCTCGTCGGAGAATGGGAGAAAAGGGGTTTTTAAAGAGGAGAGGAACGGAGGATTAGGTGATTGGCAGTCATCTTTTTGAAATCTCTGGCTTCTAATGACAAGTTGCCACGTGGCAATGATCGATCCTCTGAGCACTCTGGGCTTAAGGCTAATTTTTTGGATGAGTCAAATTTAACTCAAAATTAAAAATTTTTTATTTTAAATTAAATTTAATTCAAACAAAAAATATTTTAATTTCAAATTATTTTTAGTTATATTTTATATTTTAATCTCTATATATTAATTATTAAAAGATCAAAACATATTTATATAAGTATTGTATGAGTTTCTAACGATTCAATTTCAAGAAAAAAAATCAAATTGATTTCAAATTAAGTGACACACGAGTGAATTTCAAGTGACCTAATTTCAAATAAAAATACCACCCCTACTTTGGCACGAACTGATCTTCCTATGGATTCAAAGTTCAAAGCTACTTGGCTAAAAATATATAATAATTTTCAAAAAAATTAAGTGTAACAGCTAATTAACACTAACTCATTCGATCTTATCATGCCTCGAACCTCTTGATAAAAATTTAAGGGGGCATTTGGCTCGTTGTTATCTTGATATTATGTCATGTAATTTAGATGTCATCATTTGATTAATAATTCTATAATCTTATAGAAGATTATTTATAGATATCATTAAATCAAACAATTGATTTCTCTATATAAGATAACATAACATAATATAACATCAAAATAACATTGAACCAAACGCCCCTAAATTATTTTAATAAATTTAAACTGCTTTAAGACATCTTCTAAATAGCTTAAAGTTAAACTACTTAAGCCCTGTTTAGTGTGAGGATCAAAATAATACTAATTTAAAAATAATAATAATAATAATAATAAATAAATAAATAAATATTTTTAATCATTTTACACAAATTTTAATATAAAAAATATTATTTATTTCACATACTCAATAATTTTTAATAAAAATATCAACTTTATTTTACATCTTAAACCAAAATACTCGAATATAATATTTTAATTTAAGATGTAAAATAAAATAAAAATTATTGAACATGTGAAGTAAAATAATTTTTATTTATATTAAAATTTACGTAAAATGATTAAAAATATTTATTTATTTATTTTTATTTTTTAAATTAATATCATTTTGATTCTAATTTTGGTCCTCGCGCCAAACAGTCACCATCTAAGTAAGCAAACATAATTTCAATAGTAAACTAAATAACATACACATCTAAAGGATCGCTTGGTTTAATGTTATTTTGATGTTATATTATGTTATCTAAATAAAATAATTATTTAGTTTAATGATATATATAAATAATTCTTTATAAAATTATAAAATTATTAATCAAAAAATGATATTTAGATATCATAACATCTAAATTACATATGACATAACATCAAAATAACAACAAACTCCCTAAATAACATCTATATTACACTAAACTGAACATTCCCTTAGTCTAATTTGATCCAACAAATTAGTAAAACAATTCTGAAAATAAGAAAATATACATATTCTGTTAAACAAATTGTATTTTCTTAATTGCATCAGATTATGCATGAAATGCATGCAATTTTATTATTTCTCACACATTTTAAATTGCAGATTTATGACCATCTATATCAAGTAATAAATCAAATGATGTTAATGAATGTGGGCAAAGAATGACATCCATTCTCTTTCCTGCATTTTGAAGCATACTAACCACTGGCACAACCTAAAAGATCAGCAAAAAAAAAGTTGATTAAAATCAACAAAAAATACCATCTATTAACAAATAAAGTTCACGTTATCATCACAGAATATTTATTCTGATGTACTAAAATAATTTAGTTTTTAACGCATTATTAATGTATTCGGTTTTGATTTTCTCTCTTCCAAAGTTAAAGGAGGTCATTAATATCACATATAATTATGATCTCATGACCCCCTTGTTCATAACTAACAAAAACATGTATCATGGATTCGAGCCGGACATCAAAATCCAAGATCACGTTTTCGTTGAAAATCGAACTTGGCCGATAATATATTAAAGATCTATCGAAAGTGAGGCATTAAGGATGGTATGAAACTTAGGCCGAAGGAACTCCCCTCCCGATTGATATCCTCAATGCAAGCAAAATTGTTTCTTTTAGTGCCATATAAGTTGCATTTACTCCAATTTATGAATTATGAAAACAATAAGAATTGATAATACCTATTTATTGTCAAAAAAATATCAATGAGATTAGAGGTGAGATTTTTTTGTACAGAAGTTAACGGAATTAAAAATTGTAATAGCAATGTGATAGAATTGTTGTAAAAAATAGTAAAGTTATGATACATAAAACGTGGATCATTTATAGATTATATAAAAACTATGGATAGCACAATTTAAATAACATACCTTTCTTGGCTCATTGAAGGAATTCTCATCCCTCGATTCATGGGAAGTGAGCAGAGTCTCCTTTGATCCATCAGAATCGATAGAAGTTTGCAAGCCAAAAACAACTATGTTCATATTCACAATGTCATTGCCATAATTGACAAACTGCATAAAAAATAAAATCATCAAACTTATGCCATAGATATGATCCAACACAATTAAATCAATTCTAACCCAGACAAAAAAATAAATAAATTATTTAAATCTCAAACCAAACAGGAATTATTTCATGATCGAATAAATTCTGACCTTATTAGACTCATGTCAATCTACCAACCCGAACCCTTTATAGCACAATATATTTTAAAAATGTAAATAACCCATGTTAAATTGTTAATAAACTGATCAAAAATCATAACCCAACAACCACATAATAATCGGATCAACCCAAACGCGAATTTCTCATAGTTTGGATCAAATTGCCACTCGTCAACTTGAAAACAAATTTCTCATTCATAATTGGGTCAAGTTGTCTCTCTAATGAGCTAGGCATACACGCACCCGTTGCATAAAATGGAATTTACAAGTGGTGACAATCTGGCAATACACATGGTTGCAAGAATATAAAATAAATCTTTAACTATAATCTAAATGTTTAAGCTTTAGGTTAGTTGATAACCAGGAATTTAACATGATAGTAAAGCCAGAGAAGTTTGACGTTCAACTCAGGTAGCATAAGTTTGAATAAAAAGGCATATGCACAATCACTCGTGAAACGACGTAGCTTGTGCATAAGGGTGTATTTAATAGTATAAAATAATTCCTGAACTATTAACTTAAGCATTTAGGTTAACTGGCAGCCAAAATTTTAACAGGAGCATTATTAGTTACTAACAAAGAAATTTTTTCTAGAATGTCCCTATAAAAAAATACATATTCCATTCCTTATAGACAGTTCTAATCCCAAGTAATGTCATGTAACATACTATATAATTCATTTTATACAATGGATGCATGCAAGTATTTCTCCTCCTCAATAAAAGGCATCCTCAACAACAAATATAACTGATGGAATACAAACCTTCACTTTTAAGTAACTTTCATTGTCTTCTGAATTCTGCCAAGTTATTGCTGATGCAGCTAAATTACGTACTGAACTTGGGCTTTGGAGGGTTGAGGGGTGGAAAATTGCACCATTTGATTCTTTGAAGAAATGTTGCATCCAATAGGTGGGAGTTCCATACTGCTGCCATGAGTTGAAGACTATGGCATCCGGATTAAACCTTGATTATCCAAAAATTAAAGTTTTAAGTTCATAATTAGAGAAAAAAGAGCTTTATTTTTCTCTATGATTAAAAAAGGGTAAATTACCCTCAGATTCCTAAGATTATGAGGTACGTCTCTTTCTCAATCTACCAAGCCAAGTAGTTGGACAACCCCTCTCTCGCGCCCCAGTCCCCTTCCTCCCCTTTTTCTCTTATCTAGTTGGTCAAGGACGGAAGCCAATTGAAGAGGGGGGGGGGGGGGGGGGGGGGGGGGAAGGGGTAGAGGTGGGGTGGAGGGAGAGAGGTTGTAGTAAAATATCACTAATTTTACTTAAACTATCCAAATTATCATAGTAGTTATAAGCACCTATGTTGGGTCAACCACAGAGAATCAGTAAAAATAATTCAAAGAAACATATACAAAACCCAATAAACTCAGGGATTTGTGTGTAATTTTCCTAGAATAGGTAGACAATTATAGACAATAAGTAAATAGCATGTAATATTTTCAAAAATTACTATTTGTTAAATTTCTGATTACCAATTGACCTAATAACTTAGGCCTAAGAAACTATAGACAATAAGCAAGTTGCATGTAATATTTTCAACAACATATATGTTAAATCTCTGATTCCCAGCCATCCTAAAAGCTTAAGTTTAGGCTTAAAAATAATTTTATGTTGCAAGAATAACTAGGTTTAGCAAAGAACAAAGAGATGATTACCGACGATCTTCAGCATTTACAAAAAGAGGAGCACAGCTTGCCATCTCAACCACATCGCTATTAAAATAATAAAGAAAAGAAGATTAACAGGAGAACCAAACCAATCCGAATGTTGCAAACTCAAAATCATCAGAATGCAATATATCTCTTATACACAAACTATGATAAAGTATTCCAATTACAACGAAGTTACTTATCATTCTTCAACCCAATAAGAAAACAAAGAGCTATCACCTGTTTTTCTCCAACCCAATAAGAAAAGCAGCTTGTGCTAACGCTGCTACAAGGTTTCCTCTACCGGCATCATTTCCAGTCACAGCATACTCACTAACAAAAGCCTGGGAATATTTTTACAGATGGAATTAAAAGCGAACTGAATCATACAATAGCACTTATTATGCATGGGCACGACATGAATTAAACAAGACCTTACCTTAGGACCGGTTCGACGTAACTGATCAAATTGCTGAACCCTAGAAAACATATCTGAAGCAGAAGTGTAAACCTAAAAAGTAAATAAACATTAAATTCTACTTCAATTCGATTGAATGCAACAATAGGTTGTGACAATTCTATGAAACAGATAAAAGATTATTCGAAAGTTCTTACATGAACATCAAATAAATCAGCAGGATGATCTAGTTCTTGAGAAGAAGCATCACAGTTTGTAATAACTTTTATGTCTGGATAGGCAGATTTTATCTGAGAATAGAACTTCAGGTAATTTCCTGTACATGAAGCAGATGATATTATTATGCATTACTCCTATATATAAATTAAAAAGGGAAAGGGCAATGATGAGTAAAGCAGGAGTTCATCTCTCAAAAGCAAAAAAAAAATCCATAAATGCGAGGGAGGGAGGGCATAAGTAAAGCAAGAGTTCGTTCTCTTCAAAGAAAAAAAATCTTCTCTCTGAACAGATCTCATCTCGAGGCACCTTCTCGAGTATTTGCTGCCAGGTCTTTTTCCCAGCCTTAATCACCAAGGCTTCTTCAAGAAGACCTCTTCGGGAATTGTCTTACTTTGGAGTTTTATACTCCTCAAAGATGTTCTTTGGTGGTCAGAGTAATGGGGTAAGACTTAGTGAATAGAAGTACATCACCCTGATCCACTGATCACAAGGTGTGGAAACTTGATTGCTTGGTGTTGGTGTAAGCATAAAGAATGGAAGCCCATGCCTTTTTATCCATATATGTCAATTCATAGTTTATATATATATATATATATATCAATTCATAGCCCATGCCGTATTATAACTAAGTCTTTCCATCAAGAAATACAAGCAGGTAATTGGCATTAAATACACACTCATAATGGAAATTTAACATACTGTTTGCTTGGAAGTAAACAAACCGAAGAAATACATAAAAATCAAATTGGGGTTCGAAAGTTCCATTTTAAAGGCATAATTCAGTAGAATCTAGCACTATCACCTTGGTAATTTGTTCTGGAACAATCCTGATTCCCAATGGCAATTAAGTTCAATTGAAAAGGCTCTGGATGTCCCATTGCAGCTCGGACAGACCCCCATTTTGAATAAGCCTCTCCCCTGGCAAACTCAATGCTATCAAGAGTATCCTATAGAACCAAAATAAAAATAAGAATCATTAACTCATGAAGATCGTTGCAAAGCTTCGATGGAATGCATGCCCTGAGAAAAGAAGTGAAGTGCAATAATTAATGGTTAAACCAAAAAAAAACTATAATATCTGTTAAACAACAAAAGCTATAATATATAGAACAAATCTTGATTCCGTCTGTCCTAGCCAAAGCATGCAATACTGTATTCTACCAATAGCCTTGATGGTGATGGATTGAGTATATGGTCATCCCAGAGAAAGATGAAGAGATAAACAAACTTAGAAGCAAATGGGCTCCATTTGGTTGGCAATCAAATTTGTGGCTTTTCTAGTTAAGCCTTGATAGTTGTGTATGATGTGAAATAGAGTTAATTTGTTATATTGGGATTTATGTGAAATGTAAAATAAACATGATAGTTATATTGAGACATGTATAAGATTTATAATAAAATTAACTTTTTTTATTGAAGTTCAAGTGGGATGTGAAATGGAATTATTTTTTAATGTCAAGAATTATGACAATTTGAAAGTTTAGTGGCTTTTATAGCCATGGTATCATAGCCATTATGCTATCGCTATAAATGCCTCTATGCCACATGGATCATGAGAAGACAATAAAACTCTCATGTATGCTTACGATACATCCTAGATCTCTTTTGGAATAATGAAATCAGATAACACAGCAATTGATAGTCAGATAAACTGAAACAATACATTTATCTGGCTGCATAGATATGGCCTACATTAAACATCAAAATTGCTCATCAAAATGAATCTCAATTTCTGGGAAGCTCGTATGTCAGGTCTAAACACATTTAACAAAGTACTTTTTAGTTCCATGACTTTCTGCATTTTTAGATGCAGCCTTCTATATTTTAGCTTGCAAACTCTTAATATGTTGTCGCCAACCTTGTGCTATTATACCTATTTAATATTCATGATCTAAGTTTCAGCCTGTCGTTAGAGACAACAGGGATAGAACACATGGAAGCAATAGAAAAGAGGTCAATGATTAGCCATATACCCTCACAATAGGCAAGATGCTGGCCGAATCAACTTGATCCTTGTGGCTGATTCCTGCAATAAGAATGATACAAAATAAAATTCTTCAAATAGATGTTATAACCATTCAGAATGCAACTTCAATAAGCAGATATGTACCACAATTGACCACCCAAACTGGGGATGCACCCAAATCCTCGGCAAGCTGTAAAGTATAATCATCAATTTAATTGATGATATAAACTTTATGAATGAAAGAGCATAAAGCAATAAATTCCAACTAAATAGGAAAAAATACAGAAAACATGTCAAATTAAACTAAAGAAGAAGCTAAACAGTAAACATACAAGAAGAAATTCAAAATACCCCAAGCCATCGTCAGTCCAGTACTTCCAGACATCATTAAAGTGACCCGGCCTCTCTTCCCATGGTCCAATTGTGTCTCTCCAGCGAAAAGCATTTCTTAACCACTCCCCTTCAACAAAAGAACCACCTAAAGGAAGATAAGGTCATGCACAGTGTCAGAAAAAGAAAACAAAAAAATCATAATTGACTTAAACCTTACAAATGGAAGTGTTGTGCACAAAACTTTCAAATTTAGATAACTACATAAACATGAGGGTTAGAAAAGAAACTGGGAGAGGAGAAGAAGAGGATAAAGAAACTGAAAGGTTGATCAAGAAAATATCACTTTTGTGGGCATGCAACCATAGCAAAAAAGATACTTTATTGACAGATGATTTATCACTATAATACCAGGCTAAAATGCGTTCACGCACAACTTGTAACTGTGCACTTTGGCCAAAAACCAACATTGGCCGACTCAAATGATCAGATAAAACTGTATAAAAACAAGTTGCAAGATAAATGCAACTGTAAACCTGGAAATCTGAAAAAGCGAGGTTTCAAGTTCTCCAGCATAGCAGCAAGGTTCTTCCTAAAGCCATGTCCCTGGAATAAAACATGTGAAGTACAATTTACATCAAACAAGGAATTGTGAATCACAAAATTAGGTAGAAGGGAAGATGGATTATTGTGTAACTGTAAGAATAATTCATATAGTAGAGGATGTCAATGATCAGGTTAGTAGTCTGTGTAATCAGACAAACAATGCATAGATGCAGGACTCATGACTTGAAAACAAGCCTATCATAAGTTTACCAACATAAAGATAATGGAGTACAACAACAACAACAAACCAAGCCACAGCTACATAAATCCATTATTTTCCTTGCGCTCTATTGAATAACATATAATCATTTAGCTCCAAATATTTAAAATTATTCCTTGTAATTTCTTATCATGAGTTTTTTTGCCTTCATCTTCTTCTTTTTACATGAGAAAGATCTAATAATTCAACTTTCTTTACTGGAGCTTCTATCGGCCTACGAATAACTTATCCTCAATTGAGGCTATTTCAATCTTCTCATGGATATACTCATTTCTCATCTTATCAGTTCGCATACACCTGCTCATCCACCTTAACATCCCTATTTCTACGACACTTATCTTGTTAGTGTGTTTCTATTTTGCAAGTCAATATTCAGCACTATATAACATCGTTGGCCTTACAAATTAAATCTGAATACAATTTTTCTATTACACAATACGCCAAATATATTCCTCTACTTTATCCGTTCTATTTGAATCCTACTAATGACATCATTATTTATTTCGCTGTTATTCTATATGATTGATCTAAAATATCTTAACTGCTGCTCTTCCTGACAATTTGATCATCAATTATCAACTCCCCACTACAAGTGCTTCTATATTTACTAAATTTATATTTCATATATTCAATTTTTAATCTGCTAAGATGAAAACTTTTAGATTCTAATGCATTTCTTTATAACTCAAGTTTCATCTTAGCCTATTCTCTAGTTTTATCAATAGGGAGAGTATTATCTACAAAAAGTATACACTATGACACTTGTTTTTAAATGTACTTAATCAAAACTTTCATAACTAATACAAAGAAATATGAACTTAAAACTGAATCTTAGTATAATCCAATTGAAATACGAAAATTCTTATTATAAACACATAATAATAAACTTTTATATATGTCCTGAATAACTTAAATATAAGCAATGTAAATCTTTTTTTTTAAATCCACCATAGTACTTTTATTGAAATTTTATCATAAGTTTTTTCTAAATTAATAAAAATCAAATGCAGATCTTCTTTTCTTATTTTAAATATCTTCATTAAACGTCTCAATAAATAAATAACTTTTATCTTAGATTTACATGACACAACTAAATTGATTCTGTAGTACCCTAATATGACTCATTAACTTAATTCTTTTACAATTAGTATAATTTTATGCATCACCTTTATTTTTATAAATAATTAGCAATATATTTTTTCTTTATTAATTTACATTCTTTTAGTTTTCAAAATCATATTAAACAATCTGGTGAGTCGAGATACTTTATTGCTTATGCATTTTCAAATATCTATTAGAATATCATCAGGTCATACTGTTTTCTACATTTCATCTTCTTTAAGGCCTCTTCAACTTTAGTTTTGCTTATACACTGAATATAAAAGTAATTTTTATCTTCTTTTTTAATATTAAATTCAGTAAGATTAATCGTTTTATTATAACCGTCGTTGAGAAGCTCTTCAAAGTAATTCATTCATCTGTGTTGAATGTCTTTTCTTAAAATGTATTTTTAAATTCTCATTTTTAATACATTTTACTTCATTCAGGTCTTTAGTTTTCTTATCTCTTACTTTGGCAAGCTTGTTTGTGTGTTTTTCTCCTTCTTTAGTGCCTAACTTTCTATAAAATAATAAAAATTGCACCCTTTGTATTACAGACTACCTTCTTGAATTCTCATCGAGAAATTTTATATTTTTCCAATTCTCTTTGCTCTTATATTTATATCAATCATGTAACAGCTTTCTTTTCTTTAATTTTTTTTAATATTTTCTTTCCACCACCAAGCATTTTTATTGTTTAGAACTTTCATTTAGATTTTCCGGAAATATTTTTTGTAATCTTACAGATACAATTAGAAAGTCTCAACCACATAAAGATAACATAGTAATAAAAAATACAACTCACTCTTCTCATATGATTGAACCTTGTGGCACTTTGGAGAAAATTGGATCACATTTTAATTGCTTGCGCACTTTAAATCGCATTAGTATAATCCAAGCTCTTAGGAATCAACTCATCATCAAGGGTTTCAATTTACTTCCAAGAAGATCAAGGGAGAAGCCCAAAAGATCTCAAACATCTATAACATAAGTGACTCTTAATGACTAGTTGTCATATTAACACCATTTAGTAAGTCAACATCAAGGTCAACCTAAACTAGCCATTGTCAAAGCAAACAGTCACTCTGAAAATTGTTTGGTCGAACTCATTAATTATACCACCCTTTGGGAAGACCTTAATTTACTCTACACAAGGTTCTCCACTCTTTCGACATGGTCGACCTCCGAATTGACCTTGTATACATTTCTATGCAACTCTAGGTCTTTATCGCTTAGGTCAACCTCTTACAACCTTAGGTTGACGTCTGGAATGACCTATGCAATCTAAACAATATTCTTTAGATTTTTCTTATTTCAACTAGGTTTACACGTGATTCGAATAACTCCTAAGTCGTTCCAAGTACTCATTACGATCCAGTCCAATCCTAACACTATCAAGACCAACCTCACAATTAATCTACCCAACAATAAACCCAAAAAATAATAAAACCTTAGGTTGACGTCTGGAATGACCTATGCAATCTAAACAATATTCTTTAGATTTTTCTTATTTCAACTAGGTTTACACGTGATTCGAATAACTCCTAAGTCGTTCCAAGTACTCATTACGATCCAGTCCAATCCTAACACTATCAAGACCAACCTCACAATTAATCTACCCAACAATAAACCCAAAAAATAATAAAACAAAATTAAGAGTTCTTTATGATAGCTTTAATCATTCGATCTTATCTTTTTATCCTTGACACTCACTACTTGATCAATCTATCATGAGTCCATCCTGGAGCTTCTTAACTTCAAACCTTGTGTATGAAGCACCAAGTAGTCAATTTAACTTCTAAGCCTACAATATTAAATTTGGAGAAACATTATCTATTCATGTTAATAAACATTAAAACACATAAATTAACACTAATCACAATCAAGGAACCAATAGCTACAACTAAGAAACACCTTCCTTTCTTTTTCTTTTTCATCTATTTTTTTTATCAATAACATGTCTGAACTGTACTATCAAAAAGAAAGAAAGCCTGACAAGTAATGTTCATAAAACGGGTCATTTCATCACCAAATTCACATATAATAACTTGCTTCTGTAGCAGACAATCTTCATCACATTTATCCATATAACCACAGATAATCACATATTATATGTAGTTCATAGCAAATAGGCTTTATCATTTCATAAACATGAAGGCTTGCATTTTGTTTATCATTTGTATGAATGCCCCATTGCTGAGTTTCAAGTCTTGGATAAAATAATAGAGAGTTGTATTTGGCAGTTAACAACCAACATTAAACTTGTCAAATAAAACATTGCATGAATTTTATTTATTAATAGATCATAAACATGGTTCACAATGACTGTGGGCTATATTCTCATGACATTATATTTGAAAAGACTTCACATCACACATCATATGTTGCTTACGTTCTAACATTGACCAGGCTATCCAATCCTTGGATCAAGCTATTCAATTCTCATATAAGTTGGCTGGGTTGTACTAATCAAACTGTCCATTCTTCAAAGCATTGAATGCCAAGAGAGAAGGAATAGAGGAGAGGAAAAGAGAAGAAGAGGAAGCAAGGAAGAGGAAGGGGAAAAAGAAGAGAGGAATGGAAAGGAAGGGTAGAAGAGAAGAGGAGGAAAGGAAGAGGAAATCAAGCTATCATAGAACCTCATTTGCTGGAACAAAACTCCATTAACAGCCTGTAAGAGGTATGATATATAGTTTAATATGATTCTTTAAAATTGAATAGAATTTTCATGATTTGGAATTTTACATTAAAGGCATGAAAGAATGGTTGAATTTGTGTATGGAATGGTCTTGTTTGCATATCATATGCTGAGAATTCATAGTTGTACATTAATTGGGATAAAATAAGAATGAGGTAACATTTCAAAAAAATTCAGTCTTGCAGAAATTTAATCTTCACCAAATTGGATAGTTCATCTACAGCTTTGACCGGATGAACGGTCCAACCACACGATCAGATAATCCATTCAGCATATAATTACTGACTGAATCAGACGGCTAGATCTGGCCACCCAGGATCGACAGTCCGATCATTTATGGTTATAGGATCATAAATGTATTCCCTTCCTATCTTTTTCCTTGCTTCACTCTCTTGGCCAGGCTATGACTGGAGAAAACGAGTCCTATAATAACTTTCCTTCACCGGAAGGCGGAGTTTGTCTCCTTCCTATCTTTCCGTCCTCTATCTTCTATATCCCTTCATCTCTATCTCTCTCTCTCGATTCTATCCCATCCGCTTCCTGTACTGCCATTGAGTGGGAAAAGGAAGGTCCACTCTCACCTTACTTTCCAATTGAAAAGTCCCACATCAATTTTAATTAGAAATATTTAATCACACTTAATTCATAATAATCTCACTTATCAACTTATTATGAGTAGTTAGCACTCCTAATAACATCCTTAATTGCTTGAATTAAAATTCTTCATTATCTTCACTACAGGCTATTAACATGTTAAACAAGCTCCAAAGTATGTTAAACAAAATTATTAACTCACTAATACATAATTGAAGATTAAACAAATTTTCAGGATGGTCTAGGATGGTTAAATGAAAAGGATTTTTTTGGCAAGTTGATTATGATGGGGAATTTTCATAAGTTTGCTATCCACATAACATTCATCAGAATAGTTATGACAATTGAGCACGTATTTTACAGATTTTCATCAAATTTGACAAGCAATGAGCTTTCTGAATAAGGAATGAAAAAGAGAAGGAAAAGGAGTGCGCATAAATACCCGACAACTCTTAATTGTTTTAGAGAAAATGTAAATACTTTACCAGTGTATGTAATAGAATAAGAAAAAAAATACCTTGTAGGTGTTTATAGGCATGACTGATACTTGATCAAACCAATATACACCTTTCTTGCTAGTTGTTATTTCAAGTCTTGAAGCAGTATCTGTTCCTTCAGCTTCCAACATTAGCTCCACCTTAGTCCAATCAGACATCTTGAGAGCCTCAGCTCTACAAAAGAAAACTTTTCAAGTTTTCCATGGAAAATAGGTGGAATATATTTTTAATTTCAGATCAATTTTCAAGCATTCTAGAAAAGTAGAACAAGAAACAGAGCTCACATAATTCTATCAGCAGCAAGGAAGGTCTGTCCATCTGAGCTTTTTAATGAAACCAAAAGGTTCACTGCTTCTATCGACCTAACATAGAGAACCACCTTATACACCTCCCCTTCCTTTATACTCTGGAACACCACAAATTAAAAATAAGAATATATATATATATATATTATTTTATTATATATATTATATATATATATTATATATATATAATAATATAGCAATAAATAAGCATCTCATAAAAAATCAAGGACAACTTGCAAAATGCTAACTTTGAAGGCAAGGAAAGCACACATGTTTAAATCTCATTAAAATCAAAATGGATTTTTTCTACAAGACATACCATGCCCCAGTAACCAGGATTATATACACCAACACCACCTTCTGGACAGCCATATGGTCCTTCATCATCACAATATGTATCCATCCTTAGCGCAATCTTATTACGGGTGAAACACGATGAACGATCCGTTGACACATATATATAAGATTCATTCCCAATAACAGACCAAGGATCAATGTTAGAAGGAGTAACGGAACCGCCAGCTTCAAAACCTGGACAGAAAATGGCATTATGCAAGAAACAAGACATTCAACTAATAATGAGAATAAATGGTACAAGACAACAAGCAAAAACTTCATCAAATCCCAATCTAGCCCATAGAAATGCACCCAGCTCACCCCTATTGCTCACAAGCTCTGCCCATAATCCACCAGCACCAGCATGGTTGATCTCCTGCATACTATTTCAGTCACTTATACTTTTATGCTCAGCTTAAATTGAAAAAAAAAAATCCAGCGTAAGATAATAATATGAATAAGGATCATTAGTTTCAATTAGAACGCATCAGCAACGTTTCAGAAGCAGCTCAACTCGTCCTAAAATTCATTTCAATATTGATGAAGAAACTCAATGATCGTAACAAAATAGAGCATAAGGTTCACAGGAAGCAAAATAATATCACTTCAGGTAATTAGGGAAGGGGTAGTACGATTACAACTAGGGCAAGTCACTCACCTCAAAGAAGATGCCGAACAAGTTCTCAGACATCATCCTTGCAGATTCCGGCGAAGCATCCACAAGTAAAGCGGCGGTCTGATTTGCTCCAAATCCTTCCGCAGAAGTTCCACAGGAAGCACATAGCAGAAACAGGGAAAGAACCAGAGCGTCCATGGATCTTCCTTGAACTTCCATCATCGCTTTAAAATCGAAATCTGCAACAGAAAATCTATAACAAAAAAGCTACATCTAGTTGAAGATCAACAACAAATTCAGCTTTAAACCGAGATCGCTATACAAGAATCATACTGAAACAGATGATAACTTCTTCAAATGCCAATTAAAAACCAGAGAGGGTTCACCGGAAGCGAACCATCGCTTCTTTTAGGTTTTTCGTCTTGGATAAATTAATTCTAGGTCCTTGTACTTTGAGTGAGGTAAGAATTGACTTATATTTTTCAAAGCCTTTCAATTGGATCCTTAAGTTTTATATATAAAACCATTATTATTATTTATTGTTCATAAAAAGCTTTCTCTTGCATCTCAATGTTATATTAGAATGAAGTGTAAAATAAAAATTTATTAAATTAAAATTACACATTTTTTTAATTTTTTAGAAGTAATTTCATGTGAGCTTTTAAGATAAACATATAAGTTTATACAGGTTCGTAAAAATAAAAATATGCTATTTAAGTTCCTCTTGTTCAAAAACTTTTCACGCGAGCCCTTTTCAATGGATTCTATTAAGTATATTTTGAAATTTTAAGAATACATATTTTAACCCATAATAATAATTTTTATGTATAAATATGTTTTTTTATTTTTTTAATAATAAATAATTAAACTTAATGAAATCTATTAAAAAGGACTTCTCTAAAAAAATAGATGGGTGGGATCTAAACAGTATTTTTTTTTTAATTAGTATGAAATTAAAAATCTACCTCAAGAGCTGGGATAGAATTATCCTTTTTTCTTATTTTTAGTAATTTATATTTATTTTAGATTTATGTTGTATTGATTTAGCTATTCAAAAATATATTATGTTTAGTTTTAAGTCGCATATATGTTGAATAAATTTATTAGATTGTACTTATATTATAATATTTTAAGAAATTAACTAAATTAGTTTGTGATTAATATTTTATTTAAAAAAAGTCTTTTCTGTAAAATATTAAAATTGATCTTAGCACCTAATTGAATATCTAATGAATAATAGAAACTGGTGGACAAAGGTATAATATACTTCCAAATACAGGAACCCAGGGCTAATTTACTTCCCTCCACCTATGGATTTGCGCGCGCGAAGGAAAACTGAGTTTCGAAGCTACAACATAACGGCGACATCACAGCCGTTGGTTCACACTCGAACGGTAACAATCTCATCGGACAAAAATTATCAGACAGTATTTTAGGGGATTTCAAGTTCTACTGGGTCCCGCTCCGATCTTGCCGACCACTGGTCGAACTTGTTGGTTTGGTGGGATTAACGTTTGGGATCCAATCATTGAGGGGTATATGTGTAATTTAAACAATCCCATGTATAAGAAGAACATTTAGACCTTATCTGATTTGGAAAAAAAATTACAAAAAATATATTTTCTTAATTTAATAAAAATATAAAATTAATTTTAATATTTATATTTATATTAAATATAAAATAAAATTAATTTTTATAATTAAAATTATGTCAGTGATAAAAAATATTTTAAAATAAACTAGGTCTTAATAATTTTTTCGAGCAGTAGAGATCCTCGAACTATGGATTATGTGCTATAATTTTATATTTAATTTTTATTTTATATTGAGTAAGTTAATTACAGGTCTCTATAATAAAGATAATTAAAAAAATATTTAATATTTCTTTAAAACTTTCGATTAATCCTTGTAGCATATTTAACAGTGAATTATAACTAAGATTTTAATACTCGATGATTTTAGTGGTAATTGATTCAACCAAGCTACTAACTTTCAATCTATGTGGTTTCAAACTATCGAGTTTCGGTCGAAACTATCGAAACCCCAGTTCCCAAAAAATTAAATAATTTTTTTTTATATTTTTAATTAATGTATTTTATGTCTTATAATATTTACATATTTTAAAAATATTATATATTTCTAATCATTTAAAAAATAATAATGAATAATTTTCATTAAAAATTAAATTTTAAATTTATAAAATTTAAATAATTTATGAAAAAAGAACTGTTGATATCAAAACTATAAAAACTAATGAAACTGTTAATACTGATATTTTTATCTTGTGATCAAAATTAAAACCGAAATAAAATTTTAATCACATAATCAAACTAAAAATATTGGCATCTTGCATGATTTAATAATTAATAAGAAGAAAGTATCTCTCACATTTGATTTTTTTTTTAAATGAGAACTAAGTAAAATAATAACACTACAAGAACATATCAAGTTGCATCTTCTTATATAAGATATCACAAATGAAATAAATGTTATTCCCTCGCAAACAAGATCTTAATTGTTGAGATTAAAATGCATCATCGTCTCTATTCTCTCTAACATCAACTCCTACCATATTCCTTCCTCCAATGATATTCATAGAGTGTTCTCTCTCCCCCTATCTCTTAATCTTAACTATATGCACTTACTCTATGATTCGGATAATTAATTATTTGTTGAGGCCCCAACATTAATCATGACTAAATGTTTCAAAAAACTTAATTTGCCATATATGAGTGGTCTTAAATGCAACAAAAGAAATAATAATATAAAGTAATTACTTCAACATATTATGTTACTCTCAATTATATTTGCGGTTGCTCTCCGAGTTTGCTGAAGTCGTAGGAGTCTTCTCTCGGATAACACTAAAAGCTATTCCTATTGATAATATCAATAACTCTTCGGTGCGGTTGGAACTTGCTTTTGTTGGTACCCTTTGAATGTTCTTAGATTCGCTGTATTAAAAAAATAAAATAATATTTAAAAAAAATAGTATTTGATCACATTCTACATAAATTTTAATATTAAATAATTACTTTATTTCATATTAAAAATATTTTTTAATATAATTAACTCATTTTATTTTATATTATACATATTTTTAAAAAATTTATAATTTTTTTTAAATTTTTTTTCTTACAACTAAACCATAAGAAGAAAAAAAAACCTCTTCAAATTCTGCCTTTGGAATGCGCTCAACTAGCACTGACCGACCTTCTTTAGCCTCGTTTGGTTCGAAATTTTTTTTAGACAAGAAAAAACAATATTTTATTTTTTAAGTTCAATGAGAGAGAAATTTATTTTAATATTAAAATGTGTGTAAATTGTGAAATACTTTAAATTCTAATATTCATATTTGCATTAGATATAAAATAAAGTTAATTTTTATAGTTGAAATTTGTATTGGGCAAAAAATCTGACTCCAACTAAATGAGGCTAAGTTTCCAATTTAGGGTGCCCATAAGCTAAATTTATTTCAAAAAAAAATTATTCAAAAGTAAAATAATAAAAAAAGATAAACAAAATTGTCAAAATCAATTAAGTGAAAAAAAATTCTAATAAACTGATATATTACAAAAAGGGATGACACATATATATTATATGTGCCCTATTATATATTACGAAAGTTAATAAATTAATTTTTAATTCATTAAATTATATAGTAAATTACCATTTAATTCACTAAATAATTCCGTGAATTAAAATTTTAAATTATAATTGAACAATTTATCAATAAATTATTGAGACTATGTAGTATTTTCCTTACATTATTTATTCATATTTTAAATATGACATATATATTCATATTTTCAGAAAATTAAATTTTGAGAGAAAAATTTAAATTTGATAGGAAAATATATAGTTTACAATATTCACCGATTTGTAATACTTATTTTTAGTACGTAAAGTGTGATATTAATGAGCATTTGGTTTAATATTATCATACATCATATAATCTAAATATTTTGATATTTAAATATTATTTTTTAGTAATTTTTTTTAATTTTTGATAAATTTATTTACACATATTATTAAACTAAATGACTATTTTATCTGAAATAATATGTGATGCCGAATGAGATGCAAACATAATTTTTCACACTTTAAATTTAGAAAAAATTATTTAGATCAAAATATATTTTCTAAGATTTTTATTAAATTTAAAGAAAATAAAATTCAGTATAGGCTTGGAAATATTTACAAATAATTATAACTGAGTCATACGTCCCTAAGATATATAGTCGAAATAAAACAGATTTATCTGTGTTAACTCATTTAAGTAAATGAATATTATATTGTAAATATCAAGA
The DNA here is from genome assembly GCA_002786265.1 of Apostasia shenzhenica. Classification (NCBI taxonomy): domain Eukaryota; kingdom Viridiplantae; phylum Streptophyta; class Magnoliopsida; order Asparagales; family Orchidaceae; genus Apostasia; species Apostasia shenzhenica. The sequence goes on along the minus strand of KZ452967.1, from coordinate 58,973 downwards.
GAGCGAGGGATGATAGCAGGAAATATAAATTAAAAAATTATAATAATCACAAAGAAAATAAGAGATAATATGAGGGCTTAAACCTCTCAATTCATAGCTCAGATCGATGTCAAATCCCTAGAAGTTCAGACGATACTTTTGTACAACTAAAAATTCCTCTATTAGTTAGGTAAGTGGTGGCATCAGCAGTACAGCGGTGGCAGCTACGCGGCAGTGATAGTGGCAATAGCAAACTATGATACAGTAGCGATATCGATAGCATCTAACAATAATAGTGGTGGTGGTGACATCCGACAATAGCAGATTCAATAATAGTAGCGATGGGCGCAGCATCCAACATTGGTTGCGGCAGTAACCAAGGTGGCTAACAATCACTCTAACGGGAGAGCTTCCAAAGTGCAAACTATTGGCTTCATCTCATCTATTTAAAGCACAAACTATGCTTCTCTTTGGGATAGCCCATAAAACAAGAAAAAATGAGGGGTTAAGCCATGAAATAAGAAGAAGTGCAAGGCTAGTCCATAAAATAAGAAGAGATAGGTAGCTCATCATGACTTATGACCCTAAAAAAAATTTAGGTCAACTTGATCCAATATACAAACTTTAACCTAAAAATAACCCAAATGCATCACTCCAAAATTTCTTTTTTCAAGAAAAAGTAAAAAAATCTCCTCCTCTTATACACAATAATAAATCATAAAAGCTAATAATAGAAACGATCAAATAAAACTCCTCCTAATTTCGAGTCTGATATCAATGTTGTAATCAGTATTATGCATATCTATATCAACATAATACAATATTGAGATAATATTAAACCAAATGTCTCCTAACTATTTCAAGATCGGTGTTTTTTATAATGGTAGTTGATGTAAGGCATTCTCAATATTGACCGTGTTAATAAAAATATAAGTATTAATCAAGAATCTTGCACTGAATGCTTAAAATTTCCCTTATTTATATGTTAAAGAAAGGAAAAAAAGAAGAAGAAAAAAGGAGAAAAAAAGAGGAGAAAAAGAGAGAAGTAAAAAAAATCAGGATAACTAGCACCGACCTGAGCAGGCCTACAGCCGTGCAAGTGTGTCCCACGGACCAGGCCTTGCTGCCCACTCCACCAACTAGCCGGAAATTGCATTGGGGATGTCGTCAGTTGACCGGCGAGGATGCAGCGGCCGGTAACCCTTCTCTTTCTCTTTATAGATAGAACTTTCGGGAGTCATTTTGAAAGATTTAGAAGTTCGATTTTAGTGATTTTTCAAGTATTGAGCACTTGTCGTTGTGGACATTTCTAACAGCACTCAAATGCCATGGAAAGACTTGAAGCATCCCAGCTTTTGAAAATGAACGAAAGACTAACCCCAACTTGTCGTCATTCTGTATCTCTGTATTATTTTTTATATTTTATTTCATTCTGTTTGTAATAGATTATTTTTATTATTCGTATTTTCTTGCATCAAACTTGAAATTCTTATTTTATGCTTCTCTTTCCTCTATATTATCACAACTCGCTAAATATTCATCGTAGTGTACTTTTTTATATCGTTCATATTTTTATGCTATTATTATTTTGTTAAATTGACTACATATACTTAGTAGACCACATTATACATATTTTTTATATTCATCCAATTCTTGTAAAATTCTACTTTCGTGCATTCAGTATTTTTATGTATGTAATTTATCATAATATTATCACCACAAAACTTATTAACTTAACTACGAAATCAACTTTCTTTGATTTTATTGAATTTAAGTTAATTTTCTCTAAATTCTGTAAGGAGATCAAATTATATATATACATAATACAAATATTTTACGTATATTACACGATTGCTCATATATCGTGCCTATATCAGTAGTCTTAGTGTTAATGATATTAAAATTTTGTGTTTCTCCAAATGTCATCTTTATTTTACCTTTGATAACACCAATGATATTTTTTAATATCACAAGTATCATTTTATTTCTAATTAATTAAAAGACATTCAAATAGAATGAATTGATGGGATGCTTGCTTCAATATTATCTAAATATTTATGTTTTTTTAATAATATTATTTATTTCATTCAATGCTAATTTATTAGGAGATGATAATTATTTCAAAAAAAAGATAATTTGCTCAAAAATAATTGAAATTATTAAATAAACAATTTAATGTCACTTTTCTAAAAATACAGTTAGATTGACATTTATATACCACTCAATCATTGATAACAGTTTAAAAATTATTTTAAAATAATAATTTTATAATTTTTTATAATATTATTTAAGTATATATTTAATTTAAATAATTTGTTTCTTCCAATAACATTAACCAAAAATTTTATTAACTAGCTGTCTGATTGGAATAGGAAATAAAAAATAAATAATTTAAATTGCAAAAAGTAAATTATCAACATAAACTAGCATTTATTTATATTTGTTTCAATAATATCAAATTCCCCCCTTTTGGAATAAATAAGGTTACTGTGCTTATTTGGTTCATACCCAAATTAGGTATAATTATTAAAAAAATAATAAAATAACTTATATAATTCTCAATACATCAATAAATTTTATTTAGTATTTTAATAATTAATTAATTTTATTTCTCATCATGTAAATATCTCAAAAAATAATTTATATTTTTTATAAAAAATTTTAAAAAATGATCATGCCCAATTTAGGCGTGAACCAAACAGAAGCTTTTATTTAGATTTGAACCAAACTTTAATCAACCAGCATCCTGATTACAGAAAAAAGCAAGTACTATTCTTGATTAGGGGTGGCAATATATGACTCGACTCGTGAATCCGACCCGAACCCGACCCGCAAATTTCGGGTATGGGTCATGAATTTTGACCCATTTATTAAACGGGTCGGGTTCGGGTTGGGCATAATCGCGCGTCGGAAATCCGGTAGTGTGTAACGGTGAGCATATTATCAGAAAAAGTTAAGTTTTAGGAAATTAGGTCGGTCGGACCGCGCAACTCGACCCATTTATTAATCGGCGTCGGGTGGTCATGGATTTTGACATCATTTAATAAAATGTCGGCGTTGGGGTTGAGTCATTCGAGGTCAGTCGATCCAGGATCGACCCGAACCCGCACCCGTCCGACCCATTTTGGCCACCCCTATTCTTGACTAGTATGATCAGGTAATAAGTCTAGAGAAGGGTGAATAGATCCTAATTAAAAAATTTAACTTTATTCATAATTATAATCATAATAAATTAACTCAAGAACATAAGTTAGCAATAATATAAAACAATATAAAGAGCATGATGCCAAAATTAAAATATGTACGAATGTAAATAAAATCATATACAAAACCACACCAGAATTTAACTAATGTTGTTTGATAACTTATGGTATCAACGGTCATTGCCATACGAAAAACTAATTCACTCTTTTGATATCAAAGTGAAATATAATACCAATAAAGAATAAATCAACTAGATTATTCTCCTAAAATTGCATTATGAAGAACTTGGCAGAGAGTGGATTAAGCTGTGAGCACTCGAGAGTTTTAATCACTTTTTAGATCATTCAGGTAATCACCTAATCCACTTAATTATTCTCCGACTCCCGCCAAAATGGAGTAAAGATGTGTTCAATAAGTTACCAAGAAAAAGCTATAAGCCACTGTCCCACTATTATCGATATATTTTAACTGAAAAAAGCTGGCTCTTTGATCGATTATATTTAAAAGAATATTTCAAGTATGTATCAAATATATATGAGTTAATTATAAGTCAAATTAATTTTATATTAAGTGAGTTAAGTTTGAGATAATCAAGTTAAATTTAAACTGAGAAAATGCAAGCAAATTACAAGTTTTGAATTTAATGATCAAGCTTAGACTCACCAAGGGATCACATATTGGGTTGGTGGTTTCATATCACATCAATTATTCTTGATTCAAAGTCATATTTCAATTCAATATAAAAAAAATATATATTTTAATTATATAAAAATGAGACATGTTCTTGAAAAATATAAAAATGAGACATGTTCTTGACTACGAATGGAAACTCCAACAACTATCACGAACATTTGAAGCGTGTAATTGATATTAATAATAATAATATTGTGAATATTTTATTTTTATTTCAATTATGCAATAATTCATATATATATATATATATATATAATGTAATATTAATAGTGCAGTTGATTTTTGGAAATACTATATATGTTACGTTACATGACTTTTACTGAGAGAGATGATGTATGCTTCTCTCGATAATATTTACAATATTTTGAAAAAATTATTGGCTGATTTTATATTTTTGTACTTTGAGTAATGAAATGCTAAATCTATACAACTTCTTTAAACAATAGTATAATTATCATTATTATTTTAATTAGGTTTTGTTTATTGTTTTTCACTAAAAAAATATTAAATTTATAAATCACATGGTACCATTTATGCAAAAATAACTAGTGGTACCAAAATTTGATTGCCCAAAATAAATTCCTTGCAAATTTGAATTTTTTAAAAAAGGTTAGACAAAAGGTGAACTAAGGCCCTGTTTGGCGTGAGGACCAAATCAGGACCAAAATAATAATAATTTAAAAAACAATAATAATAATAATAATAATAATAAATAATTTTTTTAATCATTCTACACAAATTCGAATATAAAAAAATATTATTTTACTTCACATATTCAATAATTTTCAATAAAAATATACACTTTATTTCACATTCTACACCAAGATATTCGAATGGAGTATTTTTATCTAGAATATAAAATAAGGCTAATTCTAAATATAAAACTTGTAATTTGCTTGCATTTTCTCAGTTTAAATTTAACTTGATTATCTCAAACTTAACTCACTTAATATAAAATTAATTTGACTTATAATTAACTCAATATATATTATGATACATACTTAAATTCTTTTAAAATATATCGATCAAAAGCAGCTTTTAGTTAAAATATATCGCGATAAATAGTGGGAGTGGCTTATAGCTTTTTCTTGGTAATTATTGAACATCTTTTACTCCCATTTGACGAGTGAGAACTAATTAAAGTGATTAAGGTGATTAACTGAAGATTAAAAAGTGATTAAAACTCTCGAGTGCTCACAGTTAATCCACTCTCTCCAAGTTCTTCATAATGCAATTTTAGGAAAGAATAATCTAGTTGATTTATTCTTATTGTATATCACTTCTCCACTTTTAATCAAAAGAGTGAATTAGTTTTTCGTATGCCAATGACGTTGATACCATAAGTTATCAAAAACTTAGTTAAATTCTGGTGTGTTTTGTATATGATTTTATTTACATTCGTACATATTTTAATTTTGCATCCATTTTTATATTGTTTATATTATTGCTAACTTATGTTCTTGAGTTAAATAATTATATAAATTATAATAAATTAAATTTTAATTAGGATCTATTCACCCTTCTCTAGACTTATACCTGATCATACATAGTCAAGAATAGGGGTGGCAAAATGGGTCGGCGGGTCGGGTTCGGGTCGAACCTGGATCCGACCTGACTCGAATAGACTCAACCCGAACCCGACCCATTTATTAAATGAGTCAAAATCCATGACCCGAACCCGACCCGATTAATAAATGGGTCGAGTTGGCGGGTCGACCCGACCTATTTACAAATTATTTTTTGATAAATGCCCAACCCGAACCCTACCCGACCCGATTATGCCCAACCCGAACCCGACCCGTTTAATAAATGGGTCAAAATTCATGACCCATACCCGAAATTTGCGGTCGGGTTCGGGTCGGATTCACGAGTCGAGTCATATATTGCCACCCCTAGTCAAGAATAGTACTTGCTTTTTTCTGTAATCAGGATGCTGGTTCTTGTGCGAGTTATTACTGATCATGCTTGATATATATAATAGATTTGTTTTATATTTTACGTATAAAATAAAATTAAAAATTAAGTCGCTTTTGGCTCGAAAATGGATTCAAAATCGAATCGAATTTTGGGAGCATTTGATTCGTTGTTATCTTGGTGTCATGTTATGTAATCTAGATGTCATGACAGGTAAATGTCATCTTTTGACTAATAATTTTATAATTTCATAGAAGATTATTTATAGATGTTATTAAACCGAACAATTGCTTTCTCTAAATGACATAACGTAACGTCAAGATAACATTGAACCAAACGTACGCCTCCTTAGTTGATTCGTTTCAAACTCATTATCAGCACGAATCTTGATGGCGACGCCGCACTTGCCCGCACCCAAATGATCACCTAACCCTGGTCACCAATTTTGTCACATCCCTGAAGTTACTCCAACCACAGCCTAACCCACGAATTCATACTTTTTGATTATTTGATTATTCATATATTTATTAATTTTAACATAAGTTTCTATCAAATGTTTATTATTTTAAACAAATAATTACATTCAAGTCACTAACATTTAATTATTTTATATATAAAACTATATAAAAATTATATCTCCTATATAAATCTTGTCACACTTTGTAGTATGCATGTAATAAAAATTATAATCTAAAATATTTATATTTTAATAGCATATATGTAATTGCCTTTTATTTTAAATTTTTTTTATTTGAATCGATGAATCTCAAAACATAAATATTTTGATCGGTTATTTTTTTAACAGTTTTCATCATTCCTCTGTTAAATATAACTTATTTTCTAAAATAATTTTTTAATGGGTGCTTTGAGGGTAAAATTATAATTTTAAATTTTTTTCATTAGATTTTTAACAAAAGACTTGTAGTGAAAAATTTTAAAAATTCAAAAATTCAATATGAAAAAATTTTAAAATCATAAACATATCTACTAGTACTTTTAATTTCAATAACTTGAGTGATATTTATTTTTTATTTTAAAATAAATTACAGTAGATTCCTAAGTTTAGAATATAATAATAATCATGTTCATATTTTCAAAATATTAATATTTGGGCCCATGAGTTTTAAAATTTTAACATATTAGTCCTTTACTAATTTTTTTATTATTAAAAATTTAAAAATTTTCAATTATATCATCCCCTTCTCTCTCTGCAATGTTGGCAGAGTGGAGTGTATAATTGAAAATTTTTAAAAAAATTAAATAAAATAAAAATAAAAAATAACTTAGACATTAACATTTAAATATTAGAGATTCAAATGTTAAATTTTGAAACATAGATCTGAGTATTATTATACTCTAAACTCAAGAAGATGATTGTAATTTATCTTTTATTTTATTATTTGATTAAAGTAAAAAATTACAAAAATAATCTAAATATTAAATGTCACTATTTTACATATAACTGAATAATTGAGCTGTGATATTTTTTTAATAGCTAAATTAATACGATAAAAAATAAAAAAATAAAAAAATTCTAAATCTCCTACTATATGAATTCCATTCTAATGTGTTTCAGCCTTTTTCAGCATTGGGAGCCAGATAACATAATGTTTTTGGGTAAATTACATTTGAGTCTTCAATATCTTTTCATATTCCTTGTTCATTTGATTGGAAAATTAGTATTGGATTAGAGAAATAATACATACTGTTATAGCATATGTCAAAAAATTATTTTTAACATTCAAAATTAAGAAATAAAATGAAACTAATTTTTTAATGAAATATGTATTGAATGTGAAATAATACTTATTTTTAAAATTATAATTTATGTATAATATGTAACAAATTTACATTTTTATATATTTGAGTTTATGTTAGATGTAAAATAAAAAAATAAAAATAAACACATTAAAAAGATATAAGTAACATTTTATAGATTTTTTTGCGAGAGAAGTGAAATAAATTTAACTTATATGTTAAAATATGTGTTAAGATATAAAATAAAATTTGAAAAAAAAATATTTGGGTTATTGCCAAATAAGAACTTAGAGAGCTTGTATGACACGATCGAAAAAGTCGGTGTAAAGTGAATGAAAGAATATAAACTAAAATAAAAAAGTCTATTAGTTTGAGGAACCTGAATGTAATTTTATACATTAACATGCCAACCATCCCAAAACTTGAGGTTCACATTAAAAGGACAAGCTTTGCCAAGAGAATTAACCTAAACATTATTTTATCATATTAATTATAGTTTAATAGATCTATGTGCCATGCTTTTAAGAACATGAGGCCCAACAAATACACAAATCCACATGGCAAAGTGATGAAATTCCAAATTATTATTATTATTATTATTATTATTATTATTATTATCATTATATTTCAATATTTACTTGTTAGACACCTTAAAATTAAATATTATATGATATAAATTTATTTATTTTAATTTTATAATCAACACACTCTAGTTTAAAAGTCGTATATTGTATTTTAGTAAACTATATTTAAGTTATCTTTTAACTTAAATAAGGTTTATCGGAATAAAATCTAATTCTTTGTGCATTTTAAATCAAGTCTTACATATTAAAAACTATTTAAATCTGTTAACTATGTAAAATATTTCATTAGGTGTCCGTTTTAATAATGAGAAATTGGATGAATAATCAGATTTGATTTAAGATGCACCAGATGTTAGATTTTATTCCTATAAACCTTATTTAAATTAAAATATAATTCAAATATAGTTTACTCAAATAAAATATAGAGAATTTTTAACTAAAGTATATTGATTGTAACATTAAAATAATGAGTGTGTGTTATGTAATATTTAATGTTAGGATGTCTAATAAGTAAATATTAAAAAAATTTATGTCATACTGATAAAAATCTCTTATTATTATTATTATTATTATTATTTTGACATTGATGAAATTCCAAACTAACAGGGGCCTAGATATGAGCTTAAATAAATTTTGTAAGTCACATCCTAAATAAATTTTAATATAAAATTAAAAAATTTAAAATAAATTTTTTTAACTTCATATATACATCTCAAAATGAAAAATAAATTTATTTGATACCCAATTAAGACATCATTATTTGGATTTAATTTAAAAATAATTTAAGGAATAATGTCATCTTTTATGACATAATGAAGTATGTATACTTCATAAATGGATTAATTTCACATACTATCTCGCATAAAAATTCGGGTAGTCATAACGGGTCAACAAACCTAGTCTAAATTTAACCAAACTCTCGCCCAAAACTTAAAATCATATATATAATTAGTTATTTGATGCGATCATTCATATTAGAGAAAATTTTACAGCACAGAAATTATCTTAAGTCTATTCGATGCATTGTTCAACTCAAATTTGACTCGACGAATAAAAAACTTGAATAAAAAACTAAATCATCGTCCCCACATCTAAGTAAATGTTGGCACTCAATGGTGATTCAAGCTGAAATCATGCATTTCAAACATGCAATCACGAAGCATGCATGCCTAAGATCATGTACAACATGCACTAAATGCATGCATAAATCATTTGCCTCTGATCAATCTATGAAACTCAGAGATCTCATACATAAAATACATACAATGTTTTTTAGGATAAATTGCATAGGAGTCCCTGAGGTTAGAATTGCATTGCAAATAGGTCCTACGTTTTGAAAAAACCTAAAATTGGGTCCCTGAATTTGTGTTTGCGCTGCTGTTTGGTCCCACGTCTGAAATTTGCTGGCATTTTATTATTTTACCCTCAGATATTTTACTCATTTTTCACATTAGTCTAAAAATTTTTGAGAGAGTTATAAGGGTATTTTAGTTCATATAAATATGACTAACAGTCAAATTAAAAATACTGTATAATTGGACCATCTAAAAAAATGATATCGAAACTAAGGGACCAAATGATAACGTAAACACAAACTTGTGGAACCAAATCTAGGTTTTTCAAAATATGAGACTTATTTGTCATTTACCTTGAGGACACCGGTGCTATTTACCCTTTTTTTATATCAAATATATATATATACTAAAAATAAAAATATATATTAATATATAATATATAAATTTCAGTTCCCTTTTTCAGATTAAAGTTGTTAAAAAAAATTGTCATTTCTTCCACTTTACCTCTTTCAGATGCAATTCCCTTTACCTTTTTCTTTCCAACCCTTCACTCTACTCTCATTCTTCCTCCTCATCACCTCTCTCTCTCTCTCTCTGCTCCAAAGGAGCTAGATGAAGAAGTTTAACTATGAAGAGATCATGGCGGCCACCAACGGCTTCTCCCTGGACCTCCTCATCGGCAAAGGCAGCCACGGGAGAGTCTACAAAGCCGTGCTAGCGGGCCGGAAGGGCGGAGCCGCGGCCGTGGCCGTCAAAACGCCGTCGGACGCGGCCGAGCCGTCGAAGCTCGAGAACGAGATTCAGATCTTATCCTCTTTCAGAAGCCGGCACATCGTCAACCTCGTCGGAGTTTCGATCACCCCAGCAGGCGGCAAGCAGCTCCTCGTTATGGAGTATATGCCCAACGGCTCCCTCCAACATCTTCTCCACTCGTCCCCGGAGCCTCCGTCGTGGCGGCGGAGAGCGGCCGCCGCCGTCGAGGTTGCCCGCGCCTTGCTCGCTCTTCATCGGTCCTCGCCGCCGATCGTCCATCGCGATGTGAAGTCGGCGAACATTCTTTTCGACCGGCGGTGGCGGGCTCGGCTGGCGGACTTCAGCCTGGCGGCGGTGGTGGACGGCAGGCCGGACCTTCCGGCTGCGGGGACCATGGGGTACCTCGACCCGGGTTACGGCGGGCCGGGCCGGGTCGGGCCGGCCGTCGACGTGTTCAGCTTCGGGGTCGTCTTGCTGGAGCTCGTGAGCGGCCGGCGGGCAATAGACGTGACGAGAGAGCCAGCGGCGGTGGTGGAGTGGGCTGTGCCGAGGATCGCCGGAGGACGGTGGGCTGCTGCGGCAGTGCGGGATCGGAGAGTGGAGTTGGAGGAAGAGATGGAGGGGGTGGTGGAGAAGATGATGGCGGTTGCCGCGAGGTGCGTGGCGGCCGAGGATTGGCAGCGGCCGAGGATGGAGGAGGTGGTGGCTGAGCTCGAGAGGGCGTTGGAGGGAGTCCGGCGTCCGGTGTTCAGCGCGCCGGTGGGGAGGATGGTGATCGGAAGGTGGGTTCGAGGGTGGAAGCGCTTGTCGGCGAGGAGAGTGACGACGGCGGCGACGAAGATTGTTTGTCAGGGGCATCTGATGGACGGCGATGGACAGGCTGATGAACGGTCGTGATCGATTGTGATGATCAAAGATCTGCCTTTCATTTGGTCAACATTTAAGTTTGACTTGAAATATCAACATTATTTTTTTCAACTATGAAGCATTTGTCAATTGGCATGGCAATAATTAATAGCAACGAAATATAAATAATAAATGTGGAAATTTAACAGATAAAAAAAAAGATTATTATAAAAACTGAAGAATTTATAACAAAAAGGATTGGAATGTAATTTTTGCTTAACACGAGGACCAAAAACACTATCAAAATATTACTACTTTAAAAATAATAATAATAAATATATTTTTTAATCATTCTACATAAATTTTAACATAAAAAATTATTTCATTTTACTCAATAATTTTTAATAAAAATATTAATTTTATTTCACTTTCTTAATTAAAATACTTGAATTTAATATTTTGCTATAGGATGTGAAATAAAATCTTAATCAAAATCTATTTGAAAAAAAAATATTCTATTAGTAAATCATTAAAATTATATTTTTACTCTTAATGATATATATTTTTCTCTTCCTCAATACCACACTAAAGCGTTGATTTATCCTAAAGTCAATTCACATTGCGGATGTCTTAATTTTTCTTTTGTTGTCACCTAAATATTAAGGATTTAGGATTTTCACTCAAAATATATTTAAATATTCTTAAAATAATATGATGAACGACTCAAAATTTTTGTAATTTAATTATAGTTAGGTCATTGAAAAATTATGATTACTTGTTATAATAGAAATAAGTTAAAATGTGTGTATGTAAGATTTTATAATGTTTTTGAGTGTGCATAGCGTAATTAATTAAGAATGGATGTGTAAGACATAAATAAGACTAAATTATATGGCATGTGGTTAATTATTCCTATTTTTTATATTGAAATTTATGTAGAATAATTTTAAAAATTTATTTATTATTTTTTTTAAAAATAATATTATTTTAGTCATGAGTTTGATCTTCACGTCAAACTGGGTCTTAGAAATAGAATACAAGTTTCACTTGTAATATATATTAAATAATTAAATGTAGCCTATTAAGTTGTTCTCATTAAGTTTGAGAGAAATTTTGTTCAGATTTTATGAGACAAATATTTTATTGGAATTTATATATAAATATATGTCACAATAAATTTGCTTGTTTATGTATAAACCTCCAAAATTTATAAATTAAATATATAACACTCAAAATTAATGAATTTAAATTATAATAATCCAGTACAACAAAATATAAGAGAAGAGAAATATATCACAAAATTTAGCAACTTTTTTAATCTTAAAATTTACATACAAAATGACATGAGTTAATTAATTAGTTCAATTATAATTAATTGTACTTTTATTTGTATAAAAATATTATATTTAAAATTTATTAGGTTTTAGGTATTGCATATATAATTTATATATTTTGATTGTTTTGTTAGCTAGTTAAGTAAATTTATTATAACATACATGTAAAAAAATCTTATTTTACTCTAATGTAATTGGTAATATCTTTTAACAATAAAGTTGAAAATTTATGAAGATTTATTTTTAATGTGTTGGAATCTTTTTTAACAGCTCTCCTTTGACAGCTTCTGCAGAGTAGTTCAATCATGATGAGCTGATTACTCTATACTTTAATGGAGCAGTTCAACTATGACAAGTAGATGACTCTATAAGAGTAATTTTTTCTCTAATACCTTTAGTTGAACAACTCTCTTCTAATAGTTCTTTAAGAAATATCACCAAGTCATACCCTCAGTACCTCTATATAAACTCAGCATCAAAGAGGATATAGAGGGCTACTATCTAATAGTCATTTGCAAGGATATATGGGTTATATACCTCTAATGTAACAGACGTAATAGACTATACTCATTATGTCTACTTCTCTCCAAACTATAAATTGAGGTAGAAAGTGAACCAGAGCTACCCTTAGAGGAGCACTCCCCCCTCACTCTCTCTCTCTTATACTTATGTTCTTATTTAGTCTCCATTATAGACCCTCAAGCTTTGTAAAAAGTTAAATTCGATTAGTAGATTGAAACTGTCTAAATGGTGTCTTGATTTTTCTCTTGGATACTTGAGTTTCTACGTAAAAATTATTATCTTATTTCATTTTGTTTTGACCCATATATATATA
>KZ452967.1:10660-37939 GCA_002786265.1 Apostasia shenzhenica | reverse complement strand
TTTATTTTAAATGATTCAAAAATTATTAAATTTTGTTTGATATATTTAAAAATAAGGGGATGATAAGATTTTCAATGATTCAAAATTAGCTATGCTTTTTCTTTAAATGAAAATAAAACACTCAAAATGCAAATGATTCAATCCCAAATAATTAGCAGCAAGCATGCTAACAATAATGCTTATTGCTCAAACATGATCGGCTTGTATACAATTAAATGATAATAACTTCCTAATAGAGTTTTGTCGACACCAAAATTAGAGTTCGATCTTAGCTGTACACGTGATATATCAGTACCCAAGAAATCGGTACCCCGAGAAATCGGTACGATAATTTGTTCTCAATAAAACTACTTTGGGAGATTTTATTCGATAAGACTGAAATCTCCGTGCACTCCACCTATGTGAAGTTATTTTTTTTCATACGACATGAACGATCATTAATACTCCATTATATATTTAATTCAAGAGTGAACAATATTTATAATATATTTTACTATAGAAAATTATCGCCGAATCTCTTTTTTTACAAGTATTTGGTGAATCTCCCTATTTTCATTTTAGAGCTCAAGGTTTCATACTTTTACATATATCATTTATGAGCATAAAATGTATCAAATAATTATACATAAAAATTATGTCATACTTCATTTGCAGAAACATTTATGTTTTTTTATAATAATAATAAACATTTATGAAGGTCTTTACTTTTTTTTTTTACACTTATAATTATTATTTATGACTGGATATATCCAAGATGAAGTGCCTTGGTGTATGCTCTTCGCAGATGATATTGTCCTTATTGAGAAAACTAAAGAGGGAGCTAAAACGAAACTAGAGCTTTGGAAGAATGCTCTAGAATCTAAAGGTTTGCATCTCAGTAGATCAAAAATTAAATATATGGAGTACAAATTTCAACTATAAAAATCAATTTTATTTCACATTTAATACAAATACGAATATTAGAATTTAAAGTATTTCACATTTTACACACTTTCTAATATTAAAATAAATTTCTCTCTCATTAAACTTAAAAAATAAAATATTTTTTTTCTCTTGTTAAAAAAAAAGCTCGAACCAAACGAGGCCTAGTAAAAAAAGAAATACTTATATTGGAGATGTGACAATTGGTGATCAAATTGTCAAGAAGAGTGAGCGCTTTAGATACATTTGATCAATTATACAAAATGATGGCGAAATAGATAATGCCGTTATTAGCAGGATTCAACTAGGCTGGGTAAAATGGAGAAATGCTTCTGGTGTGTTATGCGATAGAAAAATCCCATCCAAAATTAAGGATAAATTTTATAAAAATTGTAGTAAGACCAGCGATGATATATGGTGCTGAATGCTGGCCTGCAAAGAAGAAACATACAAATAAAATAAATGTTGCAGAAATGAGAATATTAAGGTGGATGTGTGTATATACACGAAAGGATAGAATGAGAAACAAGTATATCCGAAAGAAAATTGGTGTTGCACCAATTGGGGATAAACTTAGAGAAAGTCGGTTTCGATGGTTTGGACATCTAAATCGTAGGCCAATTGAAGCTCCAATTAGAAAAATTGAGTTATTGAATTTTGCTCATGTACAAAGAGGAAGAGTGAGACCAAAAAAGACATGACAAGAAACTATAAGGAGTGATCTTAGTTACTTAAACTTAGATAAAAATTTGGTAACTGATAGAGCGCAATTGAAACAAAGAATTCATGTAGCCGACCCTACCTAGTGGGGTTAAGGCTTGATTGTTGTTGTTGTTGTTGTTACACTTATAATTATTAATGAAGTTATGGGATGACGTACTTAATAATTGGGCAGGCTAATATTAATGGGTGGTGTCGAACATCATCTGCACGTTAGGTTCGCCCTGTAACTATCAAAATTGAAATAGTGTTCGTGATTTCTTATCGCTAAAAAATGATTAAAAATATTATAATTATTTGTAATTCTTATATGAAAAAAATAATGACTAATTAATTTTAATATTTTTGATCAAGTTTTTAGCACTATGATGCTACTCTATTTATAATTGTCAAAAAAAATAAGCAATTAAATGACGGCATTAGATAAATGTATCAAACAACGTAATTTGCATATAGTATTATTTAATGTTAATAATTAAACTTTTTTTTTGCAAGGCATAACTGAATATATTAAAAACCCATTAATTAAGAGGAAAATAAGGCTGCCCAATAACACAATAACGAAGAAGAGGCGAAAAATTATTGAGTGCGGACGACGTACTGTTCGGACGCCCAATCAGAGAACACTACGTGTGCTCGGACCCAACTGTATGACACATGTAGCGCCCTCAGATTGGGTTCCAAACGGTGCATCGTCCGCACCCAATAACTTCTGTTAACACAGACAGCCTCACGTCACGTGATCAGCATCAGCTGCCTGTCAATATAATTTAAAAGAAAAAAGAAAAATAAACATTAATTAATTTCCATCTTTTTTTTGACAAAATTACGGGCTACTCCCTCCACGACTCCAGAGTGGGAAAACTGGGAAACGGCTCGAAGTCGAAGATCGGACCGTCGACCGCCGGGCGGCGGATCCCCGCTCGGTCCAGCAGCAGCGCTGACGTGTCCAGCGCGGGCAGGTAGCTCTGCGGCTGGACCGAGCGGCCCATCGCGGCCAGCATCGGTTCAGGCCTGATCGGCGGTTCGACAGGAAGCCCGGACTCGCCGAGCCGAATCCCGGTCACCTCCTGAACCATCCGCCGGAAATCGGTCGGATCGGCGCTGATGTAGGTCGGCGGCGATCGCTTCGGCGCTCGCGATTTCCGCTTCATGATCTTCACCGATACTTGAATCGGCTCGCCTCTCTTCGAGCGCGGCGAGTCCTGCTCGCCGAACGCGACGGCGTGCGTCGGCGTCCGAAGATCTGCGATCTCAGAGGCAGAGGAGTCGTCTGAAAGAGAGATCGTGATCCAGCACGTAGTATCGGCGAACGCCCACGCGTCGAGATCCGAGAGCTTATCCGCCATTAATCCCATCAAAAGCAAGGTGCGGTCCCGATTCCTCCGATCACAGCATTCGATTCCGGCGACGGACGGAGAGAGAGAGAGACAGAGATCTGTTGTCAAGGGGCGGGGAAGGGGTTTGGGGGAAGATTTAAAAGAAAAAGGAGGGCTCCAGCGATTGGTAGGGCGGTGAACGAAGCCGCGTATCTCAGGCCACGTGTCGGTGTCGGGCACCACACCGGGCAGCGGGAAGATCTGCCCGGGTCAGGTTGGCTCGAGTGGCACTTCACAGGCGGTTATTTGACCCGAAACCCGATATATAATTATTCTAATAAATAAATAAAAACGAAAACAGGACTTTCAATGGGGATCTCACTTCGGGGACCCGGTTGTGATTCAAACTGATTAAAAATGAATAATAAATATAACGAAAGAACTTATAAATAATTTTTAATAATAGACGTGTGTGTGAGAATCTTGTACACAGATATACTTATTAATTAGGTAATCCGAAGAGCCTGTCAAGCTCAAAAATTATTTCAATAGAGAATTAATATATTATCATTAGATTTTTAAGTTTGAGTCCATTAAAATGATAAGCTAAGCTTGCACTTTGATTTTGAGTTGACTCAACCCACTGAGTCTATAATAATAAAAAATGAAAGATATTTGAATTTAAGTTTATAAATTGAAAACTCAGAGTGAATACATTTCGTGATTATAAATGATTAAATATGTTGTAAAATTTATTATTTTTAATCTTCATAAATTAGCTTTTTGCGAGCTATATTTTTATGCAGTATTTAAAAAAAAAAAACAAAATTTATGTAGTATTGGACGTGGGTTTTGGTGGCCCGATTCTCTGTTAAACGGGCTTGGTGGCTTAAGCCCAAACGAGCGAGCCCGTTGGGACCGGACCGAGCCTGGCCCGGCCCGGCCCGGCCCGCTCGGCCCGGCCCGCCCATTTGATCAAAGCAAACCTCGACGCCAGCGCTGACGTGATGTGCGTGCCCCCTGCAGATTCGTCACGTGACGCCAATTCAAGGGTACAAATGGCTTGCAATGGGCCTCGTGGGCTAGTCCCTGCAATTCGACGGCCACGATGCATTCTAATGTTACATTAACGCTGGATGTTGGCTCCCGCATAGGACGTTACATAGAACGCGCCGCACAAAAACAAACTGCGCATTCAAGAATTCGGCTGCGGGATGATTGCGAGAAAGCTGAAGCTTCTAGAAAATGTTTTTCCGTTTTTTTTTTTTTTTGATAAAAATGTTTTTCAGTTATTAACGGCGAAGTTGCAAAATAAATAACCACGAGTTAAATTACTTATTCATGCCTGAGTTTTATTGCACTTTTTGGTATAAGTCCATGTATTTGAATATCTTTTATTTTTTCTATGCAACGGTGAGCATCAATATATTTGAATTAAATTAATTGAAAGAAAAATTTCGTAAAAAATACATCAGCATGAAAAAAATTTTCGGGCTATTATAAGTTAAGTAAATTAAGCCAGTTGAGTTCACTATCGTCATTGAGCTAATCATTTTTTTTATTTTGCATGTTTAATTATTTTATTAAGTCAATTCAAAATAAAATTTATAAATATTTAATTTTAAGTATTCATGAAAAAAGATTTTAATATATTTTAAAAAATTTAATTTATTTTATACATCATAATTCACAAAATTTAAGATTAAAGAAGGACTTTATTTCACATGTCATATAATTTTAAATAAATTAATTTAATATTTTTAAAATTTTAATTAATTTTATTTTACATTTAACATAATTTATAATATAATTTATTTATTTCATAATATGTAATTTTTAAAAGAAAATTATAAAGTTTTTTATTTTTTTCTTCAAATCAAAAAGAGCCTAAAAAAGTCAAAATCAGCTGCAACTTGAAGAGGCGGTTGACAAATTTCTCTTAAGTTATTTTCTAAAATAAATTTCACTTGAGAGTAACCAAAAAAGTCAATTCTGAAGTTTGAAGGTCAACAATGTAGCATCTAAAAAAAACATCTTAAATGAGATAATTACATTCAGGTCTCTAAATTTAAGATTTATTAACACACAAGTCCATATTTTTAAAATTAACAATAAGTCTTAATATTTAATAAATTATTATATAAGTTTTTTTATTTTTTTATTATTAATATTTTTTTAAAAATTACCATTATACTCTCCCCTCCTTTTCTCCGGATCCGACGCCCGCCGACGGTGTCGACAGCTGCGCGTGCTGAATCAGGAGGAGAGAGAGGGAAGGTCCCTCTTTCTCTCCACTCGATCCCAGCGGCTGCGCGACCCGTGCAGCCGGCGGCGGCATCGTGTGGTGGCGCCGCGACTGGCAGTCACAGCGCGGCCGCACGTGGTCGCACGGAAGCCGGATTGGGAGGAGAGAGAGAGGGGGACCTCTCCCTCTCTCTCCTCCCGATCCAGCGCCCGCGGGGGTCGCACGAGCACCTGGATCCGGTGGAGAGAGAGAGGGAGACCTCCCCCTCTCTCTCTCCTCCCAAATCCGACTCTTGTGCAACCCCGTGCGGCTGCCGGCAAATTCGCTGGCCATAGTCGTCGCGCTGCCGTGCGACGCTGCAGGCGGCCACACGGGGTCATGCAGCCGTTGGGATCGAGTGGAGAAAGAGACAAGGAGGTCCATCTCTCTCCTCCTGATCCGATGCGCGCGATCTCGCGCGACTGCTGATGTTATAATTTTAAAATCGTGAACTTGTGTGTTAATAAGCTTTAAATTCAGGGACCTAGATGTAACTCTTTTTTATTAAAAAAAAAACACCTCAGTTTTCATGGTCAACTTAGTGATCTATTCATCCACTTTGGGTAGTTAGAATAAATTTAAAATAACTAATAATATTTATTAATTTAAATATAATGCTTAAATACTATTTTGTCATTGAAATGAAGACGAGTGATGGTACCTCTTATTTAAATTTATTTTATCATTTAAGTAAAATAAATTGCATAAAAAATAATGGAGTTATTGAAAAGTTGATATTATAGAAATATTAATACTGAACATATTCATTCTTTTTAATTTATTTATTCCATTTAACAAGAAATAACCGATCAATTTAAAATTTTATCGATTATTTGTGTGTTCACACCTGAATTTAACATCACATCTCAGTTATATACATGACACCCAGATGAACCCTTTCAAACCCTATTATTTATTATTAATGACGATATTTGACTAATCAGGCTCCTCCTTTGCAGGCCTCGAAGCCCGGTCTCGCTGGTTCAGCATCCCCTGATATCGGCCACGATATTTGGACTTCAGTGCCCTCCATAATATCGGACACGATGTCTGCTCCTCCCCAGTTGTCGCTGTCAGATTGCCACGTCAGCATAACTTCCGTTGAATAAAGATTCCTAAGGGTCATAGAAACCAAGGACTCGCATGCTCTGGCTATTATTGAAAATTTTTCCGGAAGCCAGCAGTGGTGAGACCGCCGGTATGATCTCAATAGATAAATTACTTAGTATTTCATCCCGAAAAATCTGCTGAGTTCCACTGCAACTCGCTTATAAATGCCTCTGAGCAAAGTCAGACGACCATATATAAGAAGATAGAACAAGATAGAGAGGAAAGATCTCGCAGGTAGATTGATGCACCAAGGCTTGATTTGTTTTGAGAATAAATGTAAAATGTCCTAGTGTTCGTTCGAAAATTATTTAAACTAGTATTTATAAGTTTAAATACGTGTTAAGATTTAGAACTAAATAGAGATGAAATCGAATAGGATTAAAAGTGAGTTCGTTGTTTTGATCTTACACTTGAAATTCCTCTTTGATATTAACTAGAATTAATTAATATCATTTTAATAAGTTAGGGAGCTAAAGTAGCAGTAAGTCAGAACTAGCTCAAATCTAGATCAAATCAAATATTTTTCGGTCATTCTATAGATCGAATTGAGATCGAATCCAAAATTTTTAATTCAATCTTGAGCCGAGGTCAGATCAGCTCAAGATCGAATAGTTAACAGCCCTGAGTAGCAGCTTGAATACGATAACTATGATTTCTAATAATTTAGGCGATTTATATATGTCATTCTCAAAATTAATTTTAGTGATAATTTAGCTCTTAAAAGATAAAATATTTGAATTTGCTGCCTCTAAATCTATTGAATAATTATAAAATTTAACCCCATATCACCTTCAGAGATGAATTAACTTTGAAAAATGTAATTAATGGGATGGTAAATATAAATTTTGAGATTAAACTATAGTTATTCAACTTAATTGAAAAAAATAAATATAAATTTTTATATTTCAAGATTAAATCTGTATGCAGTACAGACTAACTTTGGGAAATATATAAGGGATAATTAAACTCAGTTCATTGAGTATAAGGCTTATTATCATAAGATCTGGATTTTTAAAATTATAACATCGGATTCTTTAGTTTTTAAAATTATCATATGGGTCTTTTTCTATTTTTTTATTATTAAAATTTTTAAAATTACCATTATACTCTTAGCTCTCTCTCTCCACACGATACGGTGGCCGCAAAACGCCGGCCGCCGCGCCACCCCGCGCTGCTGCGTGACACCGTCGGCGGCTATGCCACCCCGCGCAGCCATGCACAGTCGAGAGGAGAGAGAGACTGCCCCTCTATCTCCTCCCCATCCGGCAGCCGCGCGATGTCGCATGGCGAGGCGGCTACTGCGCGGGGCCGCGCGGGCTGGCGTGGCTGCCGGATTGGGAGGAGAGAAAGAGGGGTTTCCTCTCGATCTGGCGGCCGTGCCACCCCTCGCGGCCATCAGCGCTTTGCGCGGCCGCGCGACGCAGCCGGCGATCGCGCTGGGTGGCGCGGCCGCTGGATCGAGAAGAGAGAGAGACTCCCCCTCTCTCTCCTCCCCATCCGGCGGCCGCGCTACGTCGCGCGGCCGGGCGGCTACTGCACGCGGCCGCGCGAAGTTGCAAGAGGCCGCGAGGGGTGGTGCAGCCGCCAGATCGGGCCCCCCTCTCTCTCCTCCCAATCCGGCGGCCGCGCGTGGTGGTGCGGTGTCGCGGCCACTGGATCAGGTGGAGAGAGAGGGGTAAGGGTATAATTGTAATTTTAATTTTTTTAATAATAAAAAAATAAAAAAGTACTCATATGATAATTTTTTAAAAATTAAGGACCCTTATGTTTAATTTAAAAAATGTGAACCTGTATGATAATAAGTTTTAAAAATAGGAACCTAAGTGATTGTCCCAATATATAAATATCTCTAAAATCAATTAGAGGCGCTATTAAAAAAATAATAATAATAACAATAATAATTGGAGCCCACTCCACCAACTATCATTGAATTAATTCCTGCCCTGTCAATTCTATTTATGTAAGTTGCACTTTGGTTCATTTTTACTTAAATTTCTACTTAAATTTTTAATATTTTTAAGATTATTTTACTTAAATTTTTACAATTTAAAATAATAAAATAAAAAAAGGAACCTATTAGATTCTTATAATTTTAATTTAGAGATTTACATCAAAGATTTTAGAAATATAGATAAAGTGTAATTGTGTATAAATTGTAGGGATCTATGAATAATTTACTCTAAACTATAATGATGATTATAATAATGGTATTTAAATTGGACTAATCAAATTAGAGATTTTTGTAAATTAAAGAAGCTAAATTATGTATTATGAGCCTCAAAATTAGAGGCATTGCCCATCTATTCACCATAAAAAGAGTAGGAGGATAAATTTTCCCATGAACTGTTCTCACCTATTCATATTTGACTCGATTTCAGACCTACTTTATTAAAATAGTATTGAATTGAATCAACTTGACATAAAATATTTTTATATTACAAATTATTTTTTTTATATTTACTTAGATATATGATATTTGAGTTTTAGTGCATTATTTTATGATCTAAATATAGAGGTATTATCTACTTTAATTTTTAGAAACTGTATAATTTGAGTACTTCCCAGAAGGGTCACCCATTTCAATACTACTTCAACCTAAGTATACTTAATTATAAATTTTTCTATCATTTAGTCTTACAGTTTTATCCTAAAAAGTGCCTGTACTATTTGGAGTGACGTTATTTACTTATAAAACTTTAGAACTCCACTCTTTTTTTTATGTGGAATGATTCATTTCTATGTTCCTTTACCTACAAGTTTGTCATAAGCTACTTATTATTAGGGTAAATTCAATTCTCTCATATGGATATAACTTCTCACTCTCTTTTGTCTCGGGTTATCATAAGCCCATCAACTCCCCTAGTTCTTTTTCGAAATACAATTTACTGTGGGTAATTAGCTTTCATATCATACTATAACATTCTGTGATCAAAATATAGAGATATTATTCACTTTGACTTTAAAAAACTGTGTGACTTAAGTATTTCTTAGAAGATTACCTATTTCAGCACTGCTTCTACTCATGCAAGTTTAATTATAGAATTTTTCGTCATTAGCCTCACATTTTTGTTCCAAAAAGTATTTTTACTATTTAAAATTATGTTATCAATTTATATAATTTAGAAATTTCTCTTATTTTTTGATGTGGGATGATTCGTTCTTGTACTACTTCTTCTAGAAGGCAGTCAGGAGCTGCTATTTGTTCAGGTGATTTAGATTCATTTATAGGACCCCACTTCAATTATTACTCTTCACCCTCTTTGGTCCTGAGTCATCACCCGAAAGCTTTCCAATTTATGTATGTATGTACGTATGTATACAAAAGAGAAATTACATGAAGTGTATTTCAATATGTAAAATAACATAGGTTTAGTTCACTCAAAAAATAACTTGGATGCTAATAAATTTTAATCGAAATGAAATTCTAGTGTTTTTGTGAACTTTTTTTTAGCCCAAGGCCCACCAAAAGTTATGGCCCATTAATATATTGGGCTGGGCTCGCCCTCCTTCGACATCCACTTTAAGATGTTGAATGGATTTACTTAATTATAGGATTAAGAGAGAATTTGGTTTAGAGGCGTTTGCTTCAATATTATATTGGTGTATATATTTTATATTATTTATAAAAAATAATTATTTAATTTAATAATATTTATAAATAATTTTCTATAAAATTGTAAAATTATTAATCAAAAGATGACATCTAGATTATATAACACTAAGATAATAATGACTAATAAACGTCTCCTCAATATTATTTTAAGAGGCATTTAGTTCAATATTATTTAAAAAAAGTAATTATTTAGTTTGATGATATTTTAAGATAATTTTTTTAAAAAATTATAGAATTATTTTTCAAGCAATGACATCTAGAAGTCATAACATAATGCGAAGATAATATTAAACTAAACGCTTCCTTAATGTTATATCATGTTATCTATATGTCATATATTCATACCTATATGTATACTATTTATTTCATTAAAATAATTTAGTTTCTATTCTCTTTGATGGAGTATACGATTGATAGTAACTTCAGTATAAGTAATTGTGACGTCGTCATTATTCAATCGATATTCGTTTTACAAATCTTTTTCTCGCCAATTTATAGGAATAAGAAAAAATTTCTATGTATCTTTTTCTATTTCCCATAAGTTTTTTTTCCCATTTTAGAGTCTTTAACATTGACATTAAATCTTTTTTTTGTATTATTTTTCAAATTTACTTGTTCTGTGCCAACTAATATACCTTTTATCGATTTATTTTCTTCGCTTTGTGAGAAAGATTCTCCCTGTTATGGAATTCCATAGAGATAAGATTTTAAGTCGATTTTATTGACGACTTTTTGGGGACCGTTTTTGGTTAAGGGGACGATTTTCCCCTTCACATATTTTTCTTTTATGAGTTGGTGTGTTTTATCGTCATTTTGTTTTTCTGAGATTTTGAATAGTAGAACGTCGATTCTCCCTCTCTATAAAAATTCTCATATTAGAAAATATAGTAGAGAATTATTCTTATTTAATATGTTTAATATCAAAATTAAATATTGATAATTGGGGTTACCAACTAACAAATATTTGTTTTGATACTAAGTTTTTTACATATTTTTTTATTATAGATTTTATAAAATTTTCTTATTCAAGAGATCATCTTGAAATTTTGATAAACATCTAACTATTGCAAGCATTTCTTATCTTATAGTAGAGTGATTATTCTATGTATCATTCTATTTGCCACAATGAAATTTTATTATTATTATTTTGAGATAATTACCTACATACCACATAATTTTATTTTATTTATGCTTTACTCATCCATTATTAGTTAATTACGCTATGCTTACTTAAAATATTACAAATTCTTACATACATATTTGAGTTAAAACTTAATCAAAATCTATTTAAAAAAAAAAATTCTGTTAGTAAATTATTAAAATTATATTTTTACTCTTAATGGTATATATTTTTCTCTTCCTCAGTAACACACTAAAGCGTTGATTTGTCCTAAAATCAATTCACATTGCGGATGTTTCCTTTCTTTGCCACCACCTAAATATTAAGGTTTTAGGATTTTCACTCAAAATATATTTAAATATCCTTAAAATAATATGATGAACGGCTCAAATTTTTTGTAATCTAACTATAGTTACGTTATTGAAAAATTATGATTACTCATTATAATAGAAATAAGTTAAAATGTGTGTATGTAAGATTTTATAATATTTTAAATGTGCATAATATAATTAACTAAGAATGGATGGGTAAAACATAAATAAAACTAAATTATATGGCATGTAGGTAATTATCCCTTTTTTTTATTATAGATTTTATAAAAATTTCTTATTCAAGAGATCATCTTGAAATTTTGATATACATCTGACTATTGCAAGCATTTCTTATCTTATTATTATTATTATTATTATTATTATTATTATTATTATTATTTCTTTAATTTTCTGTTTGAGTATGTCTCCAAAGCCAAAGTTTAAGGTATTTATTTCTATAATTTTAATTTTTTCAAGATTTATAAAATAAAAATAAGATAAATATTTATTTTACTTTTTTTACCACTATGGAGAATTTTTATAAAAATCAGCCATATAATTTAATGATCTTAAAAATCTTTGGAGTTGTTTAATATCAATTATTTCATCTGAAAATTTAACAGCAAATTCAACACACTTTTTTCAATTAGGATTATTGTCCATTTATTAATATTATGTTAAAGAAATTTTATTTCCATTTAAATCAATTTCATTTTTGATTTAGAAACAACTAATCTATTTGTCCATAATTAACTATTTAAAATTTTTAAAATTTTTAAAATGTTTATTAATATTATTAGAGAATGCTTCATGCATATTTATGAGATGAATTTCTTCTTTTAAAAATTTTATTTGTTTTTATTTTAAGTTTATTCTTTTAAGTTCATTTAGTATTATTTCTTTAGTATCTAAGATAAATTGAAATACAATTTGTTCTTCAAAACTTTTAGAATAAATTCTTTGGTATCTAAGAATAATTTATATTGAGCTAAACTACAAGAAAAACAAATATTTTTTAATCAATAAAATTTATTAAGTTTTTGTCCAACTTTAAAAAAATATTGTGTTCGATGCTAAACCATTGGGCACCGAGCCAAAAAAATTGCACCCACCTTAGTATTAAAAATATGTTTGTTTGGTCAGCATAATTTTAATAAAATTAAAATTAATTTTAGTAAAATATTTTTATTCTAAAATTTATAAAATTTTGAAATGAAATTAATTTTATTTTTTTGATATATTTAAGATATAAAATAATGCTAATTTTTTATTTTAAAGAAATGTAATATGAAATAAATTTCATCTTAATATAAAAATTAATGATATATTTATTTAGTAACATCTTGAAATTTTAAACTGAGGTCAAATCATCTTTTTTTATTACTTATATTTCAAGTAATTTAAAAAAAAATTGTGACGCCCATAGCCGAAGATGGCGGGGAGTGATCGCCGGGTGATGTCCTAAGAGAAAGGAATCACTGAGGCAAAATGCGGCTTCTGGCAGGCTTCTAGACCGAATAATGAGCGGTGAAAGGGGCACAGAAATGAATCGTCCCATATCGGAAAGGGAGAGAGATCCTGAGCTGTATAAATAGATAACGTGATCTTAAATAGTGGAGACGTGCTTGGGCTGAAGTAGCACTGAGATGGGTAACCAGACAGTTTTTCTAAAGCCAAAGCGGATAATACCTCTACAATGAGATCACGAGATGTTACAATTTTAAACTGCTTAAAAATTTTAAATTGTTAAAAATGAAAAACTATTTAAATAACTTTTAAATCTACCTAACTTAAACTTATAATTGGTTACCAAAATATATCATAACTGATAGACCAATGATAATAATATCCAATATCGAGTCTTTGCATAGAAGGAAACTCGACTTAAGCTATTTATAATCTCATTCTTTTCGCTAGAGAGAATTTATCGATTATTAGTTCCCGATTACCGCAAATGAAGGGCCCACTGAAATCCTTTAATAATTGTTCTATAAGAAACAATTACAGAGAAAGAAACAAAGCCGCTCACAAACTTCCTTTTGTTATCGTCTTCAGCTAGAAAATCAATAGCTTCAGCTTGACACAATACTAGATTTTGTTATTAGTGATATAAAAACAGACATTATTAATTGTGTGTTGAGTATTTTAGCATAAAATGTGTAATAAAGTTGATATTTTTATTGAAAGTTATTGAATATGAAATAAAATAATATTTTTTAATTAAAATTTATGTAAAATAATTTGAAAAATTAATTATTATTATTATTTTTTAAACTAGTATTATTTTTGTTAAAAACTAAAACGAGATCAATATTTTTTGACGTGAAAATCGATAAGATAGAAAACCATGACACCTCTCTCTGGACGGCTTTGAAGGGGATTCACTAGTCGAAGAACCGATTACAGTGGAGAATGAGGCTCTCAGAAAAAAAGTTTATTTTCTACTGTTAGTCTACAATTTATAGTCTGAATTTCCTAACTCTGACGCATGGGGGATGACTTAAGGTGCTTCAAGGACTGTCCTCTTGTCCTGCAGACCGATGACCATATTGGTACGGATGTACGGTGCCTGAACCAGACTATACCTCTTCAATGGGGTATGGGGGGCCATTCCGCGCACTTTCTCTGAACCCGCTGTTCGATTTGAAGACTCTTCGGCTTGAGGTCGTTCGTCTTTGAGAGGGTCGCCTGTCGTTCATCTTGCGCCATTCGCCTGATTTGTGAGGATTAGGCCTTCTCCACGCGTACGCTCCAGATGTCATTTTCTGTATCGTGAGACAATAATTTTAATTCTGATTTTGATACTCGTGTCAAACAGGACCTTAAAGACGTTCACATGAAATGACGTCGCTATCTCTACTAAATGATGAAAGAGAATCAATCTCCAACCTTTCTAATGAATAGTGCAAAATTTGAACTGCATCATTGTAACAAATCCTACTTTTTTTTCCTCTCCCTTTGATTTGATATCATGTCTCCGTCCACCAACCAAATTTTGTTTAGGTTATATCTGTAAAGTTAGATTTAATGCATATATTAAACATTATATCTTAACTAAATTATGTAAAAATAATACAAAATCCATAGTTTATACGAGTCGTTGAACAAATTTCTGACTTCCTACATTTATCACAACTTAGGCCCTATTTGGCGTGAGGACTAAATCAGGACCAAATCAGGATCAAAATGATACTAATTTAAAAAACAATAATAATAATAATAATAAATAAATAAATAAAATTTTTTAATTATTCTACACAAATTTTAATATAAAAAAAATATTATTTTACTTCACATACTCAATAATTTTCAATAAAAAAAATAATTTTATTTTATATCCTAAATCAAAATATTCGATTCAAATATTTTAGTCTAAGATGTAAAATAAAGTATATATTTTTATTAAAAATTATTAAATATGTGAAGTAAAAATAATATTTTTTATATTAAAATTTGTGTAGAATAATTAAAAATTTTTATTTATTTATCATTATTATTATTTTTTAAATTAGTATCACTTTGATCCTGATTTAGTCCTCACGCCAAACAGGAAAAATAAATAAATAACAGTCATGTTATTATTTTACTTCACATACACCCATGAGTTTGTGCGAGATTGTGACAACTACTAAATAATTTAGCCTAGCAGTCAGGAAAAATAAATAAATAACATGATGTTTATGTGGCTATAAAAAGTTCTAGGGTAAATTGCATCTTGGCATTTGAAGTTTGAAAGGTATTACAAATTAGTTATAATTTCTTAAAAATTTTAATTTTGATCATTAAGGTTGTAAAAATATTACTGCAGTTTGTCTCTCGTTCAGAATAATCCTTTTTTGTCGGCATTTCTTGATATACAGAATATGAAATTTCATCACTTTTTAATTAATATGAATTATTTATATATTTTTAAAAACTATTATACTAATCTATTTTCACATTTTAACTAAACTTTAAAATTTAATTTCTCCAATATCATTTTCTTTATACTAATTTTTTTTTTAAAAAAAATATATATATATATATATATTTCAAAATTATATTTTAAAAATCTAAAAGTTAACAAATGAAATAATTTTATAATATAATGATAAAAAATTAGTAATTATATTTTAATTGAGATTAAAATGATATTTTTGCAGCCTCAGGTACTCAAATTGAGGCTTTTAAAATATTAAAACTAATTCATAATACCCTTATGCACTGAAGGATCCAAATGCAATTCACCCATGTTACTATTTTTATAGCAGTAATATTTTTTTGATGAAAAAATAAAAAATATTTTTAATATATTGTAGTTAATGATGCGCTTGGAGAACTGCCCCCCAGCCTGCACCATGCGGATTGGCAATTTGGCACTAGGCATTTTCTCGGCGCACGTGCGGAAAGGCTGCTCCTTTGAAACCACGTGGACTTTGAGATTCTGAAAGCGGAAGATCTCGATTATTTCTTAATTATATTTCATTACCTCCTAATCCGATAATTCGACTGTTAATTAAGTTTAATTAGTTGTAATCCAATCTTCAATCACGCCTGCATAGTGCATAGCTGCATATTGTCCTTGAATTAGATAAATGGGTAAATTACATGAGGTCCTTGAATTTAGAGCATAATAATGTATAGGTCTACTTTTTCAAAATTATAATATCAAAATCCCTAAGTTTTAATGTAATTATCAAATAATTTTTCTTTTTAAATTTTTTTATTATTAAAAACTTTATAATTAACATTATATCCCTTCCCTTCTCTCTCATCGCAATCACCCCGGGGACATGAGGCCGCGCAACCGACAACCCTCACACATGTCGCGGGAGGCCGTGCGGCCTCACTCGCATGCGATAATCAAGACGATATATATATATATACATATATATATATATAATGGTAATTATAAAAATTTTTAGGGATGATTATCTACATGCCACACAATTTAATTTTATTTATGCCTTACCCATCCATTCTTAGTTAATTACGCTATGCATACTTAAAACATTACAAAATCTTACATACACACATTTGAGTTAAAACTTAATCAAAATCTATTTGAAAAAAAAATTTTGTTAGTAAATCATTAAAATTATATTTTTACTCTTAATGGTATATATTTTTCTCTTTCTCAATACCACATAAAGCGTTGATTTGTCCTAAAATCAATTCACATCGCGGATGTCTCCTTCCTTTGCCGCCACCTAAATATTAAGATTTTAGGATTTTCACTCAAAATATATTTAAATATCCTTAAAATAATATGATGAACGACTCAGATTTTTTGTAATCTAACTATAGTTAGGTTATTGAAAAATTATGATTACTCATTATAATAGAAATAAGTTAAAATACGTGTATGTAAGATTTTATAATATTTTGAGTGTGCATAGCGTAATTAACTAAGAATGGATGAGTAAGACATAAATAAAACTAAATGATGTGTAGGTAATTATCCCAAATTTTTAATAATAAAAAATTTAAAAATATCCTATTTGATAATTATATTAAAACATAGGGACTTTAGTATTACAATTTTGAAAACATAAAATTATGTGTTATTTAGTCCTAAACTTAGAGACCTAAGTGTAATTTACCCTAGATAAATTGTTGCATGAAAGCTTAAAAAGGGTGAATTACATAATGGTTCTCATAATTTAAATTACCTAAGAAGTTAATCTATTCTTTTAAATTTCCTACAATCAAGTCATTGTAGTTCATCAAATCTTTCAGTTACGTGTCTGTGAAATTATGTAACATAAATTATAAAGAAAATTACATACGTATCAATAAAATATAATTATTTTGTATATTTAACACTTAAATTTTTTATATTACATATTTACTTAAAAGCATAAATTATACATTAAATATAATTTTTATATAATTTTAGTAGTCAATATGTAATATTAAAAATTTAAGTATCAAATATATAAAATAATTAGATTTTTGTGGGCACTTATATAATTAATTTTAGATTATAGATATTAAGTTGGTAATTTAGCAAATTAATTATATACATTCTCATAATTTTTTTTAATTGTTTTTTAGACTTTTTTGATATTTTCATGTAAAAAAGAGATTTTATACACAGCATAAAACGACAAAGGTCGATTTCATCATATATTATTTTTAATGGATTTAACAGTAATTTTAGAAAAACAAAATGCTAAAAATAGAGGCAAGATGATTTGACTGAAATTATTTTTTAAACATGAATCAATTTATTAATTTTCTCAAAGTATGAGAACCTATTAATAATTTACCAGGTTAAATATTAATTAGTTAAACTTCATGCGAAATTATATCAATTTATCCACAAAAATATAGATCATAAATTTTGACTACAACTATCTAGAAATTGCTATAAAAAAACTATCAAGAAAAAGATGGGAAGATATTTATTCAAATTAATTCTAGTTGTGCTTCAATATAATTTCATGAAATTTGCTTCTTTCTTATTTCTCAAGATGCATAAATGAATATTTATAATAAAAAAAAAGATGCATAAATGAATTAATTTATTTATCCTATTTAAAATTTTCAATTAGGGTGCCGAATTTAAATTCACATGACTATAATTTTTAATTAAAATAAGAAAATTGATGTGTTTACAGTAAAAAATAAAAATATATATTAGAATTTAAATATTAGTGAATTTATGTATTTTAATTTACATAAAATATTATAAAGTATATGAAATATGTGAAATATGTGAAATGCGTAAATTTAAATGAATATGATGTGATAGTGGTAATATTTACGAATTAATAGTGAAATACGTAATTTCGTATAAATTTCATGTCCTGTATGTAAAAACCTCTTTTATGATTTTTTTTGGTTTTTTTTAAATAGAAGTATAGAGCATCTATTATTAAAACCTCTTTCATGAAATTTCTTCTTTCTTATTTCTCAAGATGCATAAATGAATATTTATAAAAAAAAAAAGATGCATAAATGAATCAATTCTTGTCAACTTTGATCAAATAAAAATGAGTTTACCCAATGAAACTCTTGTAACAAAATAAATAAATAAAAAACAAAATGAAAAAAAAAATCTTGAGCTAGAAACATAAAAGTTTGGTATAAATAATGTTTGTGATTGCAAAAGAATAATAGGTCAATTAAACTATGATGTGGAAGTGGGGAAAAAATATTAAATGGACAATTTTTATTTTAAATTCCATAAGTATAATCAAAATTAGATAAACAAAATAAATTTTGTGTTAAAAATTTTAAAAAGATATATTAATATTTGTTTTTTTCTCCTTTTTTTCCTTTATGTTTTTAATACTTATTTTGAATAATTATTTTTGTAAGTTAAAAAAAATTATCATTTTGCATGTAACTTAACAACATAATTTTTAAACATTTACATACATGATATTAAATTTTTAAAAATTTAGTGAAATTTCACCAAACTTCAAATCCTAAGTCTTTAATGTCTAAAATTAAAATCTAAAATTATAAACCCAAATCTTTAAATTACTTTAATATTAAACTCTAAATCCTAAACCTCAAATATTAAAATATAAATTCTAAAAATAAAAATTTTAATTATTTGTAATTAAACTTATATAATTTATTTTAAATTTAATTTAATAATATGAAAGTTTTTATTATAAATTTATGAACTATATATAATAGGATAAGAATCATTTAAAGATTGTCTTACTAATTTTAGTAAGACTTTCATGATTTTTTTTAAAAATTAATATAAAATTTGTAATTTTTAAAAAATTTTGTGTATTGTATACAAAAATTTACTTTTTTAAAATAATTAAACTAAAAAGTTGCAATATATTTTTTTAAATAGTTAAATTATTATGTTAACAAATAAAAATATAAGTCAGACTTGAGACAAATTAAAATAAAAAAGGAAATAATGAAGAGAAAAATTTAAAATTTAAAAAGAAAATAAAAAGGGCCCAAATAAGAATGAAAAGCAATTGAAAATTCTGAGCAATTTGGAAACAATTGAGGCAGAAACGAAAACAAAAAAAAAACAAAAAAACCAATTAAATAATAAATAAATAAATATATAAATAAAACTTTTTTTTTAGAATAAATAAAAGTGCAGAAGATAAATAAAAACACAGAAAATCGAAGGGATTAATTGAATTCCATTGCCGGGATTTGAACCCGGGTCGCCTGGGTGAAAGCCAGGTATCCTAACCGGACTAGACGACAATGGATTTGTTGTTAATTTTATGTTGTTAATATAAAATAGGGTTAAACTAAAAATCTTTGTGGGCACTTTGCTGGCAGCTAGTCGGGCCCAAGGGAGGCAGAGGAGAGAGAAGTCCCCTTCATAGAATCATATGGCCTCTGCCCCCGGCCCCGCGCTCTCTTTCTCTCTCTCTCTCTCTCTCTCTCTCTATTCCTTCCATCACCTAACTCCGTCCATCAGTTCTCCAAGTCGTCGTCTTCTCCTTCTGATCATTCCTCTGCGTCTCCCATTCTTATCTCTTCACTCGAGTCAATTGTTTGTTCAGATTCGAGGAGAGAATGTAGCCGCAGCGAGAGAGGGAAAAACGCCATATTTGCTCGTCTCCACTCTTGAACATGGACTGCTAAAGCCATCTGTTTCTATTCTTCGATCTGGGTTCTCTTTCCCCGCCGCCCTCTTTCTTCCTACATTGCTCGGTTTGCTCTTAAGAGTTCAATTTCCCAGATGAGTTCTGTCCGAGGTCGCATCTTGTTGGTTTTCTCTGCGTTGAGGAGATTTTTTAGATCATTTTTCTGGTTTCTCATGTTTCCATTCTGATTAGTTTGTGGGTCTTTGGATTCTTTGTTGATATTGATTGGGGCTTTGTTTTTTGTTCCTTTGCTATCATCTTGTTTGTTGGCATTTTTTGGGAAGAATCAGCGTGTAAGAACTGTTCATGTGTACATGTTCCAGCATTCTTTTAGCTTAGGTGCATGATTTGGTCTCCGTCAATATCAATTTTTTGTGCCCCTTTTCATTCAAGGAAGAACTTTGATTAAAACATGCGGCTCATTATTCTTTCTGTTCTATTGTGGCTTGGTACTGCCAAGGGGAATTCAGTCAATTCAGATATAGATGCACTATTGGAGTTCAAAAATGGAATAATAAGAGACCCTAGTGTTCACATTCTTGACTCTTGGGTTCATTTCTCTTCTCCGGCTTCTGAGGGCTGCCCTCTCAATTGGTATGGTGTCCAGTGTAACGGGAATCGAGTTTCTTCGATCACATTGAATGATCTTAATCTTAGAGGGAACATAAGTTTCTCTTCCCTTTCCAGAATGAACATGCTTCAGAATTTTTCTCTCGCAAATAATCAGTTGACAGGAGTTCTTTCCCCAGAATTGGGATCCTTAACTTCTTTGGAGTATTTAGATCTTTCAAGAAATTCATTTCTCGGGAAAATGCCAGATGAGTTGATGGACATAAGAAGTCTTGTTTTTCTGAATCTTTCTTGTAATGGTTTCGGAAGTCTGATGCCATCTGGTTTCAGGAAGTTGCAGAAGCTGCAGTATTTGGATTTGAGAGGAAATCGCTTTTCTGGTGATGTGGGTAGCATTCTGGATCAATTGCAAGTTGCTGTTTATGTTGATCTCAGTGATAATAGGTTTACTGGCTCGCTCAGTTCAATTGCCGACAACTCGAGTGTAATTGGTTCTTTGCAGTATCTGAATATCAGCCACAATGGGTTATCAGGGCAACTGTTTGGCAGTGAACTAGTGCCTTTGTTTGACAGTTTGGAGGTTTTTGATGCCAGTTTTAACCAACTTACTGGCCAAGTCCCTTCCTTCAACTTCATAGTTTCCTTGAAGATTTTACATCTCGGAAATAATCAGTTTTCGGGATCATTTCCGGAGGCATTTTTCAAGGATTTTTCCATGGTTTTCTCTGAGCTTGACTTGAGCTTCAATAAACTCACAGGTAATAGAAGCTCTATACTTCTATTACAAAATCCACTTTCTGTCTTCATTTTTCTGTATGTTACTTGTGAGGTTGTAGTTTACATATGTTAGCAAAGAAGTTATGGGCAGCTTCTATTGAAATCCTAAGTAGCATTAACTCAATTTGCAGGAAATCATCATCGTCGTTAGCCTCATCGCAACTATTTGAAGTCAGCTTTATATATGCTCTTTCGCCTGTGTTTTTATGTCGTGAAGCTTAATTTGATTTTTAGAATTCAAACATGGTTTTCAAATTTTGAACATTGAACTTGCAACCAATTTTGTTATGACTTAAAATATTTGCAAAATATCATTTATGGGAATTTGTTTATTGTAACTGAACAATCTGAATTGAAATACTCAGTGTTGTGTTTATGTTCATTTTTATTCTATGTTTGATAATCTCTTGACATGTAAATTGGTTTCAACTAAAAATATATGATCTTTATATTGTTGCATATAATGTGTCATTAGGCAATTATATGGGAGTGAAAAAGTTTCTTGAGTTTGTAAATCTACATTAGGCCTCTTCTTATGTAGTAGGCCCAAATTATCAATAACCATGAAGTTTTTTTACGGTTTTTTAGCAGCAACACATTGTATGTAGCCGCATGGTAGTTTAAGTTTGCCTGTTAGGCCAGTGTTTGTTAATGAAGGGAAAGGAGAAAGAGGAGAAGATGAAGCAATGTAGTAATTTTAAATTCTATAACAATAGAAAGGTAACTTTCCAGAATGAAAACGTGAAATTTCGGCAATAATAAAAGCAGTATATAAAAAGTACTACCAATGAAAGAAGGAAACTACTAAACTCCCTTTAGTTGAAATATTTATATCTAAATCAGTTACTTTGTAAGCTTTGCCTAAAGGTAGTGTGGTAAAAGTCGCCTATATTTGTAGGCTGGTCACTATCGCCAATATACCAAGCTCAACTTACATATAATCGATTATTTTTAGTAATACTGAAATAAGAATTTGGAACACAGTTGTATGTGTGGTGAGCCTGCAATTAAGAAGCCAACCAGAAGGTAAGTCTCAATTATCACAATTCTCTCAATAATGCCAAAAAGACTTATTCGACAAGATTAAGATTTTGGAAACCCAACTTCTTCTACAACAATTTTTCTTGGCAAGCAACCATAAGTAGTGCCTGAATTCTCTTTAAATGTGCAAGGGTCAACTGTTACCTGAAGATGATAAAAAAAAAAACAATATCTCACCAACTACACAAAAAATGAATGCAAAATATTTATCATTTAATCTTTGGACTGTTGTCATCCAATATGATCTATATAAATATTAGTACACCGTACTGTGCCGGGATTGATCTTGAGCTTTTAACTCCCATTGTAAAGCTCAAAGCTTCAAACTCTGTACTAAATCTTTTTATCAGTGATTTCTTTAAGCGACTGCAACTTGACGTTGTGGTTTTTTCCAATTAGATTTTTTATGTAAAAATGTGTCGCCTCTTATTTGTTGCTTCTTTTTTTTCTTTACTACCTTTTCACATTGCCCGTCTTGGAGAATTCTGACCCCCCAAATGACTGTTGTCGAAAATAGGCATAAACCATCTGCTAAGAATATTTTTGCATGCATAATGGCTTCCTAATGTATATAAGATTGAATTTTTCATTCACCATATTTTCCCCTTTTTAAATGAAACATAACTTTATGTATGTTTCAATGCAGGTCCACTGCCGAGTATAACATCCACATCACTGATGAAATTAAACCTTTCCGCAAATAAACTTACAGGATCTTTGCCCACAAAGATAGGAAGCTGCTTGTTTGTGGATTTGAGCAACAATATGTTTTCAGGAAATGTATCTTCGATAAGAAGTTGGGGAAACTATGTCGAAACTGTAGAATTAAGTTCAAACAAATTAACAGGGACTTTGCCAAGGGAAACATCTCAATTTTTGAGGTTGAAATCACTCAAAGTTTCAAACAACTTGCTGGAAGGAGAAGTTCCGCCTGTTTTAGGTACTTATCCTGAAATAAATGTGATAGACTTGAGTGTAAATCACCTCCATGGCTCACTACCTGAGACTTTATTTTTGTCTTCGAGATTGATGGATGTGAATCTTTCATGCAATCACCTCACTGGAGCTATATTTCAGAGCAAAAGACAACCAACAAACTCGAGTCTTGTTTCTATTGATCTTTCAAACAATTTCTTAAGCGGGTCATTATCTGAAGAAATTGCTGCCATGGGCCAGCTGGTGCTGCTGAACTTCTCAAGGAATAACATTTCTGGGGAGATTCCAAACGCCATTGGTTTTCTCCATCATTTACTATATGTGGACTTATCTCATAACCAGTTTGAAGGCAACATACCTGACAATCTTCCTGAAAGCCTATTGGGAATCAATGTTTCTTACAACAATCTGTCGGGCAATGTTCCCAAAAACTTATTTCGCTTTCCCAATTCTTCGTTCCTTCCAGGAAATGATTTACTGAACTTCCCCCCTGCATCCTCAAATTCTATGAGTGCTGCTGGAAAGGCAAAGCAAAGTCGTAGAATGAGAAATGCGATCATATACAGTTTGATTGCTGGAGGCTTTGTTTTTGCTGCAATCTTTCTATTATTCGTCCTTGTATATCACAGGGGGTTTAATGGGAATGATAGGGGGAATACCACTCAGAAAAAATCCTCCTTTTCGTTGCTTTTTGGAACTCGGAAAAGAAATGCACCGCCACAAGCTTCTACGAGATTTTCTCAAGATCATTTAAGCCAATCGAGCACTTTGTCTTCTCAACGCAGGCAAGGAATTGCTTTGGAAACTGAGATGCAGGAACTCGAAGTCTGTAAATCACCAATGAAAAATGATAGGAAGGCTTCAGTTTCTTTCATTATATCTTCCCCTTCTTCAATTCACCAAAGTTCTGGGCAACAAACTTCAGTTCTAAGTGTAAGCTCTCCAGACAGGCTTGCTGGTGATCTGCACCTGTTCGACAACTCGATTTCATTTACGGTAGAGGAACTTTCGCGAGCTCCGGCAGAAATAATTGGAAGAAGCTGTCATGGGTCATTATATATGGCAACACTTGACAAAGGGCATGTGTTGGCAGTTAAATGGCTCAAGGAAGGTATTGTCAAAAGCAAGAAGGAATTTTCGCGGGAAGCGAAGAAGCTTGGAACCATGAGGCATCCCAATCTGATCTCTTTGAAGGGTTACTATTGGGGTCCAAAAGAACACGAGAGGCTTTTAATATCGGATTTTGTTGCTTCATTGTCATTGACAGTTCATCTTTCTGGTAAGAATCATTGTCTTAAAAGATTTTTTCATACTTTTTTGTGTTTATGTTATCTTCTTTCTCTTGTTCTTAGTCATCCATGTACCTTGACTGTTCCTTGTGATTTTTTCTTTGAATTCTAGATAGTTTTGAAATTCAGGAAGCTTAATCATATTTTATTGCACAAGCCTTTCTTCAATTTGAAATTGAGTTGATGTAAAATGGGAAGGGGAAAGGGAAGAAGAGATTTTCTTTTCTTCATTCAGAGTCAAACAAATGCTAAACTTTAAGTGTACATATAGAATTTCCCACACAGCTAAGCAAATAAAGTCGAAGACATTCCAGAAATACGAAAAGGCAGAATATCAAGATGGTAAAATGAAAAATACAAACTTGGCGAAACATCAGGGAAACAATAGCAGGCAAGAAACCACAATTCGCCAGAACTATGAGAGGAAACAATTACCCATACCAGTTAACAAAATATTCATGTGCTAAATGAAGAAATATGATACTAGTAATCAAATAATATTCTGATCCCCAACTGTTCAACTAAGTTTTTTGTCGCCTCTGACATGATTCCTGATATTCGATCTATCTGCAGAGTACGAACAACGAAATCTCCATCCCTTATCTCTGAGTGAGAGACTCACCATTGCTATAGACATAGCTCGCTGCCTGAACTACCTCCACAATGAGAGATCCATACCTCATGGAAACCTCAAATCCACGAATATTCTCGTACAATCTCCAAACTCGAACGCCCTTTTGACCGATTACAGCCTCCACAGAATCATGACACCTGCTGGCATGGCGGATCAGGTTCTCAATGCTGGAGCTCTTGGCTACCGTCCACCGGAATTCGCGAGCTCCGCCAAGCCCTGCCCTTCGCTGAAGAGTGATATATATGCTTTTGGGGTCATATTACTTGAGCTTGTGACAGGCAGAAATGCTGGTGAGATTGTTTCTGGAAATCCGGTTGTTGTCGATTTAACAGACTGGGTCAGATTAATGGCTAGTGAAAATCGATCTTATGAATGCTTTGACAAGAATATTTTTTCAAAAGTTGAGGAAGATGAAGATCCTCCTCCCAGGGTGCTGGAGAAGATGTTGGCAGCGGCTCTCAGGTGTATAAGTTCTGCAGATGAAAGGCCTGAGATTAGAACTGTGTTTGAAGATCTCTCGTCATTGTTGATGTAGCTTTTGCGCTTCATCAGAGAAAATCTTCATTTACTGACTGATTCATTGAGAAAAAAAAAAAAAAAAAAAGATCAAGTTTGCTAACATCATTGTTCTTCATTTCATTTTTTACTCATTGGATTATCGTCATATTTGAGTCCTTGATTCTTGTGTTTACTGTAGCTCTTAGCCTTGTTGTTGTTTATGTTGGAATAATGACAACTCTCTGTCAATCACTCTCTCTGAAATGAAGGGAAAGCATTTAAATGTGTTTGTTTGTAAGGTTAAATTTAAGAAGGTTAAAATTAAATTTGGATAGAGATATTTTTTTATTGAAAGTTATGAATGATGTGAAATAAAATTAGTTATTATGTTGGGATATGTGAGGGATGTGATATAAAATTAATTTTTATGTTAGAATATGTGAGGGATGTGATATAAGTTAGTTATTATTTAGTAATATGTGTAGGATGTGAAATAAATTTAATTTTTAATATTAAATTTTGTGTGATGTGATATGCCTGATTTTTTTTTTTTTATGTGATATGCCTGGTTAAAATTAAATCAGGTTAATTTTAAACTTCTAGACAAACGGGGCCCTAGCCTTTGATATTAATCTATGAGATTTATCAACTTGTCATGTAGATTCAAGTTCTATGAGTTATCAATGCTTAAGTCATTAGATTTTTAAATTTATTTTAACGCAATTTATTTTAACGGTAATCATCCTAAATCTTAAAACGAACAATCAACTAGCTATTCTTCTCTCCTTCATTTCATTTTATTAAAAAATTACAAGATACATATAATAAAATGATTTGCATTTTTGTTATTGTGATTGTTATATAAAGAATAATTTATTAAGACTTATATTAGAAATACAAAAAATAAAATACATTGTCACTCAAAAAAGTCATATATTATGTGTATGCAATAATTGTTGCCCCTTATCCGACTAATAATTTTGATTGAAACTCGTTGGAATTTCACTTGAAATTTTATTCGAGTAGATATCGATTTGATTATTTTTGAGTTGAGTTTCATGGTTCATAGTAGAAAAATTCATGTGGGAGAATAAGTTGGATGTAATCTCTATAAACTTCATCTTTTTCAAAGAAGAATTTGAGAGGGAGAATAATAATGAGATTCTAAGGCCCTGTTTGGCAATGGACTAAAAATCATGACTAAAATTACCCATGGCTAAAATCTTAAATTTATTTTAAAAAAAACTTAAAAAATTATTTTATATCTCATCTCACACAAATTCCAACATTAAATAATCATTTTATTTCACATCATACACAATTTTTAATATAACCAACTTACTTTATTTCACATCATACATATTTTTTAAAAATCATTAAAAATTACAATTAAATCTTCTTTTTTTCCTTATTAGCCTAAGCTTTCTCTTTCAAGAAAAAGAAAAAAAAATGACAGGAAGAGAAGGATGAGGGTTTTAGTCGAAGCTCCGAGATTATTCTCCGCAACTTGCGGTGCGATGCTCTTGTGGAGGGTTTACGCTTCCCTGGCTCGGTCCCAGCGCCAATCTGTTC